>WBNH01012072.1:38528-368126 GCA_013401255.1 Urocolius indicus | reverse complement strand
TATATATAATCTCTTAAACAATACCTGTTTTCTGAGATACCACATTTTAAACTGTTTGGAGAAGCTCGTCTATTTGGATTATTTATTAGCAGCATCGATTTTATTTCCTCAGAAAGACACTTTGTTGAACCTGATGCTAAGTAGTGCTTCTCCCTGGAATTAAAATATTTCATTTTCAAGACACAGTAGATTTGACATGGTCAGAGTTTGATTCAAACAGTAATGTGTAAATAGTTGGCCTGACAAGGCTCTCGTGACATTTTCTGTGCTTACATTCACCTTAGAGGCTTTCAGGAGTGATCCTAATTGGGATGGTGACAGAGCACTGGCACAGGCTGCCCAGGGAGGATATGGAGTCTCCTTCCTTGGAGGTCTTCAAGACCCACCTAGACAAGTTCCTGTGCGACCTGATCTAAATGGATCTGCTTATGCAGGGGGGTTGGGCTGGATGATCTCTAAAGATCCCTTCCAACCCTACCATTCTATGATTCTATGAAAAGACAGTGAAATATTAAACTATGCTACTAGTATTCTGTACTGCTAAATACCAGGAACTGTAGACAGTAGCTGTGGTCAGACAACAACAGTCGTGAAGTCAGCTAAACTAGTACTCACAGCATTTTTGTTTTCATGTAGGGAAAGCACCATTCCTTGACAAACATTACACTTTTTGGTTTAGTGGTTTGTCTGACAAATTATTATCTCTGATGTGGCTATCTTTCACACTCCACAGTAAAACCCCTATCCTAAATGCAGCATAATACCAATTTAGAGAGTGGCTGAGTAGCTGATAATAAATAGGAACACTTTAAACATATGTAGCACCTATAAGGCTTGATAAAGGAAGACTTTAGTCCAGAGTGTGGCTACTCAGAACAATGACATTACTGTTCAATCAAAGAAGCATCTTTAGGGCAGGAAGCCAAGACTGACAACAAATATGTCAGGAAAATGTCCCCATGAAATATTCAATCTGCTCTTCACAAAGAATCTGTTGACAGAGGCGCTTTGCCTGAATAACCTTCACATTTCTTACAAGAAAACATATGCTGCCACCTAGACAAGACAGAAGTAATCTTTCATGTTGTGCCTGCTGCAGAATTGCAAATAGGCTTCTCCGGTGTCAGTGTGGTATCAAGACCTCTAGGCTTTTAAGGTTCCTGCCAGAGGATTACTATTAACATCCTCTTAGAGGATTACTATTAACATCCTCTTGGAGATGTTTATTTGTATTACTTTCAAAATAGTATAATTTCCCACAGTTTTGTCTTTGAAAAATAAATAACTTGCACCATTAGGAGAGAAGAGACTGACAACAAGCCCCTTAGTCCAGTGATGACTGTTTCTAGTAATGTCTGAATATCTGTTAATGTCTGAGTTAGACAACACATTGGAAGTCCATCTAAGTAGAAGATGAAACTGTAAGAGTCCTTTGCCAAGAACAGTGTATACTTTTGGCCCACTGGCTTACTGCCCCTCTAGTTCCTGTTCAGATTCTGCCACAGCAGACAACTCACAGGCATAGACTTTCAATGTCATTTTTCTGTGGCACATCACACGTCCTCTGTGAGGTACTAGACATTACTACTGGCTTGTAATATTCTATTGGTTTCAACCATTTACATGTAAGAGGGAGTGGCATCATATTTTGATCCAGTGTAGTTAGCCTATAATGATAAATATTTGAGGATGATCCTGCAGAGTGCCTCAGAAGAGCTGGAGCAGAAAACATATCTATCTGAATACATATCTATCTAATGAATTTCTGGTCACAGTATTCTTGCAGATAAAAAATGCGTGCTGTATGACAACTTTCAACAATCATACCTTGATTTCAGAACTGTGCTTTGAACAGGAACCCAGTATTCTTGCTTTCATATTTTGATATTTTACATTTTACTAAATTCTTATTGATGGTTATTTGGGGGGATGGGGAGGGGGGCAGGCAGAGTGCTCATTATATTGTCTTCTTGCTGACATTCTTTCAGCCATTAAGCTGATAGTATATTATGCAGCTTGAAATTGTATTGTTTCCATCTTTAATGTGATCATCAGTGATTTTTCTCCCTTTTGGAGTGCTAAAAATGGGATTATGTTATCTCAGCCTTTAGATCATGCTAGCCTGATTTGGACCTTGTTGCCATGGTAACTCTTCATGAGTTTTATCAGGGGTTAAACAAAAACAACACAGTGCTCTCTGATGCATCTGCAGTTAGTACCATTACTTTTCCAGTTCCCTGTGAGACCTTCTCACTCCACCTTATACATATTTCTACCATTTCTTACCTGAACCAATAAAAATTGATCTTAGCTAGTACATTGAACTCTACCATCATTTGATTTTGAAGGGTACAAGGCTACTTGAGGGACTAGCTTATTCTCTGGTTTCCAGAAAGGACTGCATTACTATACCACGCCTCCTGCAAAAGACAGCACACACAGGACAGGCTTATTCTTGCTGACACCCATAAGAACTTAATTGCAGGTCTTTCAGAATAGTGGATGATTCTTCCTTGCACAGGTGCAGGTACAGCCTTATCCAGATGCCACAGGTGCTTAACAGTCAGCCAGGAAGCTGTCCATCACTGCTTAAAATAAGCAGTATTCTTGCTTGGCAGTTCCAAACAATGCTCTCAGCTGGGCTGGCAAGTTAGTCTCCTGCTGAAAACTGAGGGACAATGAGCTGCTCCATCTACATTCATTTCTTCTTTCAGTAGTGCAAAATACAATCTTTTCCTACCCATTTCTCACTGTCCTCTAGTAGTTCTGTGGGAGTTAGCTAATTTCAAGGGAAATACATATCGACATAAGCTTATTTTCCTAGTTCTGAGTGCAGATCTAGAACCCCATGCTGAATGAGGAGTCGCTAGAGTTGAGTATTTTTTCATCAATAAGAAATCAAAAATACAGGTGAAAAATGCAAAAAATTACAAGCAGTGTAAATAAGCTCACTGAGAGCTTGAAAACTTGAGGCTTTGAAAATACTTTTCTGGAGTTCAAGTATTATTACTTTTACTAGCCTTTTGTTTAACTTTTTGTAAATGTTTCCTCTAAAATTGGGACTGTCTGTTATCCAGTTATTTTCATTAAAAGGTATTCTTTACATTTAAATGTAACTCATGGAACCCTTAGTTAAAGGCTATCAAAATTCTGAACTTGTTCAGGGCACTCACACATATTTTCTTGAAACCCTAGAAGCAATCAAGTATGAAATACTTTCCAAGGAGAAAACTGATTTTGGGCTAAAACTGCAATGGCTACATAGCCAAATCACAGCCACTCTTTGTTCATTTGATAGGACAAGTAAAGTCCTTCCATCAGATCCAGCGTAATTAGTACACTGGCTGAATATAACAGCATGGGACTAACTGGGAATGTAATGATGACCTCACTAAAATAAATCCTTATTCTGGATTTTCAGCTGTGATCCAAAACCAAGAACATGATACCATGGACTCTAGCTGGGAGGATAAAAAGAACTCCAATGGACTTATATTTTTCACTTAGTAACTGGAGGTTGGGACAGCTTAATATTTAACTTTTCTCAGCTGGCCCAGCAAGGAGTTTTTATTTGCATGATGTGATGTTAAGAGGCAACAAAAGAAAGTTCTTCTGAAGTCTTGTTACACAATTATTGCATGCACTTGCCCATGCTGACACAAACAGTCAGTAACAGTAACAATCAAGTGGGATTGAAAATTCATTTTCCAGTGTTTCATTTTTATTTCTTGTTAAGTAAACTTAACATAGTAGTTAATTTCAGTTTGAAGAGTTATGTTTTTTGACCAGCTTTTCTAAAAGTATCTATTGATTTATTCTCAAAGTAAGCACAGAAGCCAGAGGTCTAATAAACTTCTAATTGAATCTTGATTAGTATAGCTATCTTAAATGTCTGGAGCTTTTAGATGCTATCCCGGCTAAGATGCCAAGCCATATTAGCATAGCTTTATTACCTAAGGTATCTAGGAGCCACAGCTGGAAATAAAGACAAGGAAATATTTAAAGAAATTATTCTCCTGCCTAAAAGTGTGAGATGAAACAGTAATGAGAGAATGTGGAAATACTCCCCTGTCCCTGCTCTCTCCCATTCTTGCCCCCTTTCAACATCTTATTGATTTAAATGCTTACTTTATGAATAGATGACTCAGACAAGTCCTGTGCTGTGTCCCCAGATAGAAAGTAGGGCAAGAGTCTGGACAAAAATTGAAGGTTTTCTTAACTATGTTAAACTGTTAGTATTACGCTGATGAAGTTTGCTTGGGCTTAATTAAAAAAGAACTTCTAATATTCAGACAGAGTGGTAGGTGGTTAAATGACCAGGAAACAACAAATATCTTGGCAGGCAGCATATGGCTTGAAACAAACCCTTTTGTCCCCATAATCCTGCCTTCAGCATGAAATCTCTAACAAAAAGTATATGGTCATCAGAGAGCCCAGCACTGCAGTTTTCCATCTGTACCTATTATTGCTATTGTTATTGCTGTTACTACGGTGCTCAAGAGCCACCTCAGGGAGCTTTCACCGAAGAGTCTTGTTCTCAGCAGTTACTCCCAGAGAGGCTGCTTTGAGAGGCCAAATCTGATCAAAATGTTGTTTGCAGTCACACATACCCATAGCCATCCTTTGAATAAAAAAAAAAAAATTAAAAAAAAGGAAATAGTACTATAGTGAAAGCTGAATTCCTTGTAAAAGTGAATTCTAAACTTGATAGGAGAACTGCTTTAGCCTTTGTCCTGAATCCTTTCTGAGGTGCTTGTTTACAATTCTTTGTTTCTGATTTTTAAGTATAGTATTATTTCCTGAGGCATAAATGAAGCTTCATCCTTCTGTTATTATCTTATTAGCATTAGAGTTGATACAAATTCAGACAAAGAAAATTCAGAGATAAAGCTGTTACTTCACTCATAACTTACATCATTGCAATAAAATGGCACAAAAGAATAAATGCAGGACTTCATAGAACTAGCTCCTTTCTTAGTCCCTTTAAAAAAAAAAAAAAAAAGAAATCTGGATATTTCTGGAAAAGTTGCCCAGTCTTTAGTCTAGGATGTTGGGGAGTGATTTTAGTATCTTCTGCTGTTCCTTATTTCCAGAATCATCCAAACCTCCATAGCTCAGGGAAGAAACACAGCAAAGGACACATTAACTTGCCAAACTCTCACAAGCAGCACAGAGGCAGAATGGCAATTCAAACAGCTCTCTCAAGTACAGTTCCTCTCCTCCACCATCACTACCCAAACTGCTGGAACCTTCCAGCAAAATTGCCAAGACTTGCTATAACAATGGAATTCCTCTAGTTTGTATCTTTAGGTTCTCCAGTGAAGACTTGGGAACTCCCAAATTATGAATTAAATCAGAATGAAAGGGATGTTTCTTAAAAACAGAAAAGTTAAAAAAAAAAACAACATATTTCAAGCCTTTTTACTACTGAGAGGAGAAAAAGTTTTCATTTTCCTAAAATATCACCAACAATGTACTTTTCCTAGGAACAAGTTGTGTTTAGCATTGTTTCAAATTCTGAGGTCTAACAGGACTACAGACATCCACTGTACCAAGGTGATGAACAAGGACTCACAGATACACAAATCCATGTGCCTGGTGGAACTTTAGATAAATTCGTTCTACCAGCTTAAGAAAGGTCTCAAGAAATGTGTGGGCACCTTTAAGAACTCTTGTCTCTGCCACGTTCTGAAAATGTCCAGGCTTTGATTTAACTGTATCTGTTAAAGATTATTCTTAAGCCAAAAAACTTCTGATGGAAAGAAGCTATTTTCAGTCATTCTTTCTTTCACCTAAGTTCTGTTGGATATTACACTCTAGAAGGATATATCTAAATATGATACTCACAGAAGGAAAAATTGTAGTAATGTAGCTAGTCCTCATAAAAATCTGGCACTGTTGTTAAATTAAATTATTAATGAATCTATTATGATCTCAAGGTTCATTACATTGCTCTTTTTTATCTCTAAAATTTATAATTCTGTGGTCCCCAAACATGAAGAAATATCTTTCTCACTGAGTAGGCACTGTATGCTTCACTACTTCCTCTAATTATAACTAAAAAAAAAAATTTAACTTTCCACTTTTAAAAATGAATTCTAGTGCAACTAATCATTAGAACTATCTGGTTATTTAGATTAACACAAGTAATTTAAGTGTACATGAATGGCAGACTTTATGTTAACTCACTGTACTAAGCATTATTACTATATTATCTGTGATATATAAATCATAGAATCGCAGAATCATTACAGTTGGAAAAGACCTTCAAGATCATCAAGTCCAACCACTAACCTAACATGCCAAGCCTCCTACTAAAATAAACCATACCATTCAGTACCTCACCAATGTGTCTGTTAAGTATTTCCAGAGATGGTGACGCTATCATCTCCCTGGGCAGCCCATTCTAATGTTTAATAACTCTCTTAGTTAAAAAGTTCTTCCTAACATCCAATCTAAACCTGTCCTGGCAAAACTTGAGCCCATTTCCTTTTGTCCTATCAAGACACTGAAGAGAAGAGATCAACTCCTACCTCACTACAACTACCCTTCAGGTAGTTACAGTGATTATATTTCCTCTCAGCCTCCTCTTTTCTAGGCTAAATAACCTCAGCTCTCTCAGCTGCTTCTCATCAGACTTGTTTTCCAGACCCTTCACCAGCCTCATTGGCTGTCTCTGGACACAATCCAGCTCCTCAATGTCCCTCTTGTAGTGAGGGGCTCATAACGCAACACAGTATTTGAGGTGTGGCCTCACCAGTGCTGAGTCCAGGGAGACAATCACTTCCCTAATCCTGCTGGTCACAATATTTGTGATACAAGCCAGGATGCCATTGGCCTTGTTGGCCACCTGGGCACACTGCTGGCTCATGTTCAGCTGACTGTCTATACCTCCAGGTCCTTGTCTGCAGGACAGCTTTCCAGCCCCTCTTCCCCAAGCCTGTAGCACTGCATGGAGTTGTTGTGGCCCAAGAGCAAGATCCAGCACTTGGCCTTGTTACACTTCACACGATCGGCCTTGGCCCATGACTCCAGCCTGTCCAGGTCCCTCTGAAGAGCCTTCCTGTCCTCAAACAGGTCTATACACTTACCCAGCCTGATGTCATCAGCAAATTTATTGAGGATGCACTTGATCCTCTCATCCAGGTCATAGATAAAAATGCTAAACAGAATAGACCCCAACACTGAGCTCTGGGGAACACCACTGGTGACCGTCCACCAACTGGATTTAATTCCATTCACCACAACACCCTGGGTCTGGCCAATCAAACAGTTTTCCACCCATCACAAAGTAGTTCCATCCAAGTTGTGGGCAGCAATTTATAAAGACTGTGGGGATCATGTCCTTCTCCCATTGCAAAATAAATCCACTAGAATTCTTCATACTATTGCCCATAAGATTGTTCCCAAATCAGTACAATTTTCTGTCTGAAGATTTTAAATCATTAAAATTAAGCAATAAAGAGTGAATAGAACTTGTGAATTTAAAATCTATTAAAAATTTAAAATTCTGAAGTCTGTCATTGGAAGGTCCTGTATGAATATAGTTTTCAAGTAAAAATATTAATTGTGGATTGGGTTAAGAGATGTAACCCAAACATCAAAGAAAGGATGGTAGTAGGAACAAAAATGTCAGACATCATGCCTGTATATTTCATTGCTATGTGTCTTAAAGGAATTCAAAATACTTTAACTTTTTTCTTTTCATCTTAGATATATTAAAATTATGGCAAAAAGTCACATCTTCACCTTAGCAACAGTTATCTACTGAATGATCAGACACTAGGCTGCTTTTCATTTTCATGCTTAGAAGCAGTCAGCATCATCCTTTTTGATATTCTTCCATTACTTAGTCTATCAGAAGGCACTCAGTTATATTTAGCAATGTATTCCATACCAGTCACATTCAACGAAGTATGAAGCAAACAGCAAGGACAAAGAACAAGAAGCATTTTAATTAGCAGTTTAATGATCCTAAAGTCCCTAAAGTACTTAAGCCTGCATGCAACTTGAGTAGAATCCTATCTAATTAAATATTGGTCTGCTCCACAGTAAGAGTAATTTTTGATATTACATAAGTATTATGTATTGATTATATTGTTCTTACACCACTAAGTGACATGCAGGGATTTCAGGAACTAGGATTACTATTTTCCCTGACTGATTTTATGCTGCTCCCCATCTATACGGTGGAAAACATAGGCATGGTTTGAACATTAGCAGTCAATTACACTTCAGCAGCTTTTGACTTCTTGACATCTTTGAGATTTTGCACTTTTAACCCTGTTTGTGGTATTGTATCTAACATATGATCTTACTATCTAACATGTGTATGTTAGATAGTCTAACATATGATCTGTATCTAACACATAATCTGGTCATAGGCTTTTCATTTCAAACATTTGCTGCCTGTAGTGCATGGGTGGACACAGGAGGCATGTTTCTGACAAGGTAATTGACCTTTTTAAATTAAAGAGCAGATAACAAGTCATGATGACTAGGAAATACTTCGTTCATATGTAGGAAAGACAGATTGATCACCACAGGAATATCTGTGAATACCACATAAGAAAGAGCTTTTAACAGTTGAACCAAAATACTTACTGGAAATCAGAAAATCTGCAGAGATTTATAGGAACCATCCCTCCTTCCATACCGCAATGAGCATTTCTCCTCAACAAGGGTCATACTTGGTGTAGCATAAAATAATACGGTTGGATTTTTTTCAAAGGAAAGAGAACATGTCATGTCTGCTGAACAGATTTATGGTTATGCAGATCATGTTAATGATAAGGATTATCTTATAGGTTATGATTTGGGACATAAATTGCTTTCTCCTGGCATGAGGAAGTCATTCACCTCATTTTCTGCACAAAATTGAATTTGTCTAGGCATATTATTGGACTTAGTATAGGATGGCTGAAAAAGGTTGTAAAAATTTGCCACCTTCTAAAACTCTAGGCTACATAGCCAGCCTGATTAAGTATGACAAGTTAATGAAATTACAGTAATATTAATCAATGCTGTGCCATATTTAATATCATACTGACACTTTCACCAATATTCTTTACAACAGAATAGTATGTTAAGAAAAAAAAAGGTGTCTAGATCATGCAGACTGCCATTATCTAAATAATGCAAAACTTCAATACTACAGGCTGACCATGGCACACAGAAAAATAACTTATTTGATCTCTGGCAACCATCCCAAGCTGGATTTTATGACAGTGAGTCTATGTCATAGCTATATTTCAGTTCCCTCATGACAACCCCTTCTCTTCCCTTTCTTTGCCAGTACAAGTGCGAAAAGCAGAACAGAAACCTTCTGATAATAAGTATGAAGATTTTGGAATTTCCAAACAGAAAATGTCAAAGGACATTGCCTGTAAACTTGGCAGGCACTCAAAACACATAAAAAGTGAAAATGAGCTCCATAAAGAGTGTAAACTATGTCTTAAAGTGTTTGGTAAAGCAGGAAGACTCAAAATAAATATCTAGTTTCTAGCAATCAGAATCAGAGGGTGAAACTTGTCTTATTGGGACAGGAAGGAGAAAGCCCTGGGATGACTGATTTTTTTTAGTTATTACATTTACATTGAAAATAGAATAGAAAGAAGAGGAACCTTTCAAAACCTGAAGTCTGTATGACACAAATTGTTTCCAGACATAGATATACACAGATAGAAAACTTCTTTTCTAGAAATTTCATTCCAAACCAGTGACATGATATCATTACAAAAAGAAGGATATGTTGGAGAAATTCACAATCTGAATAAAGCACCACTTAGATATTATTTGTGACATTTCTATTGAGCTACAGAGGCACTGCTTAGAGTTCTTGAGTTGAGGTAGAGAGCTTACACCATTATCAGTTCTTGAAGAGACAAATAAAAAATGCAGTTTCCATTTTTATTCCTGCTCTAGGTGCAAAGTATCAAAAGAATATTCTCCAGAGAGAAGAATCTTTAGCATTAAATAAGAGTCTTTGAAAAAAGAAAACAACTTTTGACTCTCTGACTGTAGCCAGGTGGCTAGCAGATAAAGCAATGGCAGTAAAGCTAAAGGTGCATATTTTGAAATATATCAGCTGATGAACAAATCTTCCCTGATTTTGATATGCAGGACCCTGCATTCAAAGATCTCCACTTTCTTTCTAATGCCAGTGAGTTCATTGTACCTGGCCTGCATTTGGAAAAGAATGTTCTGTTGTTCTAATATATATGGAGACTAAATACAGAGATATTGATTGAAATATCCTGGTTTTACAGCAGTGTAATTGTTAGCAGAATCTGGCTTCTTGTTTCTAGATATTTTGGTATTTTAGCAATATCACATATAAGCCAATCTACTTCAGTTGCTATACAATTTTTTTCATTAGTCTCTGTGACCTCCTCTTAAAATTAGTCCACTGATTGAGTTGTATTCCACAGGGTGCTCATTACAGCTACTGTTAGTGTACAAAATTCCATGAACATAAAAAATCACCCTTAAAAGTGGCAAATACAAGGCTTTGTTAGAAGGTCTTTCTCATAGGTTGAAGTTAGTCAAGCAGTAAGTAATTAAGATAATTTACTGTAGTATGACTATGTATTTCACCTTATCTTCCCAAAAGAAAAGCCATGGGAGACATCTACATTAGAATTTTCTTATGATGCTTTCTTTTGGTTTGTACTGTTTTGGAGATGCAGAGAACATGGTACTTGACTTTTCCCCAAGAGTTTTACACTGCCAGTCCATTTGTATTCGTGTTGATGCCTTTTCAGTATCATTACTGAAATCATATCATACTGCTCTCTCTTTGTGCAGATAAAGAGAAGTAGATGAGGGAACAGTTTTGTTTCCTTATAGTGGCCAGAAAACAGAGAAGAAACCTAGAGGATTTACTAAAAGTTATATTAACCACTGCTGTAGGCTGTAAAGGCTACAGACATTCCAGAGCTGTGTTGATTACTAATTAGCACAAAGCAGATGGGAAATCATGCTGTCTCCACAGGAAGTTAATGCAAACTAGTTACATCATTTATATGTTGTTGAGGCTACCCTGCTAAAATGTATTTTAAATAAATAGCAGAACTGGAATTATCTTGACATTTCAGTTAAAAGTAGGTAAAAATAAATATTGACTTGAAAATTAGCTCCAAGTTTATGCTGGAAAGAGATCAGGAGTCATCTATTTTCATAAATGATCATTCTCAGGTTTAAATACTATTTAAATTTTACAGTGTGTTTTTAAAGGCATCTCCTTTAGATTTAGTTTTATTTGCCAATTCTAAAGAAGAGCGAATCTGCTGTTCTTCCCTACAGATCTTGAATGTGACTAATGAAAGGTCCATTCTCAACTTGATTGATACTCTGCTACCATATATATCACAGCATGTTGTGTACTTTTATTATTCAAAGGACTGAATGTTCAGAGAATTGCAATTAATTCTAAGGGCTAAGAAATTTCATCTACTTTGGAAAGTTGCTTTGAGATGACCCCACATAGTCAGGCCATGAACGCCCTTCTTTTTGTACATACAGGGTTTCTCTCAACCATGTCAATCTTAAATGCAGATTTGACAGTAATGAACGTGGAGAAATATGGGCCTAGAATAATCAGCAAAGATTCTCTTATGTGGACATAACTAAAAAGAGTCATTCTGATACTGAGTTTGACACCCATGACTGTCAAGGCTGTGAGAAATGCCCAAGAGTGTAAGAAATTGTAAGACAAAATGAAACAATACACTAATTTTTAAAAAAATTTTGGAACATAAGGCTTTCTCAAATCTCATTCTCACCTGGTAAAACCAGCAAGTGAATGGGATGGCTGTTTTGATACAAGCAACTTTTGCATAATATTGTTGTTTAGGGACTACAGGGTTTTTTTCCACATTCTTGCAAATGTCTTCTAGGACTAAAAAAGAAACATAAATCTCCTCTGATACAGGAATTAAAAGAGTCTTTAAAGTCATTTATTCTAACAGATGGTGAACTTCCTAACTGATCTTCTCCACCATGAGACTAGAATAAACTAGAACACAATTTCATAAACTGCTTATTATTGTAAACAATTATTTCTGTTTTACAGACTGTTTCAAAGAGAATGATCAGAGCGATCCTGAACCCTCAGGGGACACCACCAGGTACTATCAATCTATCAAGAAACACTTTGAGGAGAAAAAAAGTGCATCATCATCTTTTGTGTCCTCCATTGAAGATGAGCAAAAGCCTCTGTTTGCTGGGATAGCTGATTACCCATCTGTAACAGAAAAAAATGCAGAGGTGGACTTTGAAGAAATGGTTCATGACACAGAAGAAATTCTTATTGACAAAAGAAGCAATTCCTGCAAAGGTAATCTAGCTGTTACTATTCATAAAGTCTGAATGGATGACTTTTTAAGTCTGGTTATCAAAAACAATACTCTGAATGGTTCTATTGATTCTTTACATAATATTTACTTTTGTGTTTCCTGGAATTTTAACAAGAAAAAATATTTTTGATCAAAAAATATTCTGTCTCAAGAGGATTAATGTAGTTTAATACACTGGCTGTTTGACTGGATTACAGAAATTTAAAAACGGCTATTCCAGGTTTTGTTAATAAATCACTTTGTAACATAACTGCCTTCAGAAAGTAATTTAAACAAACTCTTTAAAACTGTCTGCCTGTACTAGACTTAATTGAGTGCTCATAGATGTAAGCTGCATTCATTAAAGAATCTCTCAAAGGATGTTTGGTAAGCCAGGAGTAGATGACAGTAAAAACTCATAGATAATGAGAGCTAGATAAATCTAGTGATGGCTACATATGTCCAAAAAAAAATAGAGAGAAATGTTTTCAGGTCATTTCAGTCACGACAAAAACTAAGTGAATAAAACTCTTAATAGCTTGAAAGAATGTTGTCTCATTTTGCTGCATATGTTGGTTGAAAGGACAGAACAATATAGACACAAAACAAATCCTGACTTCCATAAGTAAAACACAAGAACAAAGATTTGAGCTTTTGTATCTGACAAATGATCAGAAACTATTAAGCAATCTCAGTTACTTTTACAGAGACTTAAACCACATAATTAAAATTACATCTAATATACTAAAATATTAATTTTCTCAGCGATGTAAAGGGAAATTATGAAAAGACTAAGATTAATACACAGTTTAAATATCACTGGAAGTTCATTTGTCATTGTTTCAGTCTGAAGTGAAGACTTACATATTTACTGTTTAATGCCATCTTTCCCAGCCGTTTCCATTGTGGCAATCTAACCATTTAAATATCTTTCAATAAACTTTAGGGTTTTGAGCTACAATTTTAAACACATTCAGTGATTAATCAAGCCAAAGAGTAAATATGAATATGTGAATATATAAGAATATGTGAAGTCTGACCTCCTCAGGTTAAGTGCTGTATAAATCTGCCCCACATTAAACTTGTTGCATACATACTGCAATTTGAAAGCTTACCTTTCCCCTACCAATAGCCAGAAATATGTGTCCTTGCAGCTATAGCAACATTTTCCAAGGCAACCTATTGCAGATTTTATTTGAGCTAATTTTAGCATTTCTAAAGGTTTCATATTTTGATTAAGACCACATTCTTTTTTCCACTTTGTAATGTAGCACTTCTGGTACTGTATGTGAAAGCTCATTACCTTTCTTGCAACTTTCAAAAAAACTTCAAGGTCAATAAAACAACATCAGCTTTGCCTGGTATATATTTTAAATTAAATTCTTACTCCTACCAATCAATCTTAGAGATATATTATAATTTATCATAAAAGTATTTACAAACATAATCAAATAAATTCTGCTTGTATGTATATGTGTGTTTATAACCCCCATATACTCCATGCAACTCTTAATATTAAAACATGGCTTTTTTGAGAAAACTTGGTCATTTTTCCTTAGCTGGTAATCTACATATTGCAGAAAACGAGTTTTCTCTTTTCATTTGGTCGCTATTTGGCCTATAAAATTGATTCTTGAATTATTCAAGTGAAGCAAGTTACATGTTTATTGCTTTAGTTTTCAGTCTAGGATTCTTCAAGCACTGGAACACCATAGTTGGTTATAAAGTTGTAATAGCTGTTGGGCTCTTCTGGGGATACTGATGTATGTGGAAGTACCTGAAAAGATGCAATAACATATCCTATAATGTATTAACTTGTTTATACCATATGAACTTATTTTATCATTTGAGTGCCAAATCATATGCTTTGTCATAAATTACATGTTTATTTTAACAGTCTACAAATACATATTCTGGGACAAAAAGAACAGCTGTGATTTCCCTGGTATAATCATTGTGATTCTATTAAATTATTTATTCTTTAAAATAACTAACAACTTGGGTTTTTACAGGATTTTAAAAAGTAGTGAAACATATGGCCTGTATTTTTAGTTTCTACTTCTGAAATTCACTGCTTGCAAATAAATCCACTGGATCTACAACATCCCTTGCACCTGCACCAATAGTTTACAATTTTACCCTTGAGTTTGTCATAGCATGTTCCCTTCAGTTTGCTGAAAGCTTTCCAGCTTCCTTGGACACTGCCATGTGTGTCTGCTAAAACCAAATTACACGCTTTTCCGATGCTATTTGCCTCTTTCCTTCTGTTTCCTTCTGACTTATGTGGCTGAGAAGGTGAACAGGTTTCTGTGTAGCAAAGATGAAATCTCTTTCCCGTTCCTTCTGCTCAGTACATAAAACCAGTTATAGGTTATGCCACATGAAATTCAAACACTCACTACAGCTCCAGGAAACCTACCACCTGCTAACCAAAGATCAGGTAATGCAGTAAGCACCTTTCTCCAGTAAAAAGGGAAGCAAGTCTCCTCCTCCACTTGGAATCATGTAGTGAGAGCTCCCCTTCCTGGCTGAATCTACTTGAAAAATTAAATCTAAGCAGATTTTTTTTTTTTTAACTTTTTTACTTAGAACAAGATCACTCAAAGATATGTTTGAAAAAAATTAGCTAATAACATTTGGAAGGACCTCTCACATTTCACCTGCACTGTTTTTTTGTCTTTTCTTTGAAACATGGCTCTGGCTGCTTTGGTTGCTTAGAAAAACTTCACAGTGTGAAATGAATGTAACCTCTGCTGAGTTATCAGCATGCAGTGCCAAGACAAGTGTTAGGAGAAGCTCTGAACAAACCATTCAGGGACTGCTGGGTATGTGGGATTCAAATCCAACTGCTCATACAACAGAGGCTGACACCTTATAAGCAGTTAAAGATTTAGTCCAGTCATATGCTGAAGCAGCAGCCTGAGCACAGTAACAACTTCTATTGCATTCTGTAACTTCACGTAGTTAAACAATTACAAATACAATCCTAATGGGAGTTGTACCAAACAGGTGTTAATGTTTTAACAGCTTTTTTTTTTTTTTTGTCACAGCAGATGAGAATCTGAGTTTTACTGAGCAATTTTTTTACTGCCGGCATGACAACAAAGTCACTTAAAGGCTTGGGGTGGGGGGTGGCAGTTGGAGTTGGAATGTAGCTGATGTAAGCACATCTAGAAAAAAAACCACTCTTCCTCCTAAATATGCTGTCTGTAGTCTCTGCAAAGCTCATATAAATATTTCATTCTATAGAATGAAAATTCATTCTATTAGATAAGGGTATGTGCAACTAACATATCCCATGATAAATTATTTGTAACTTTCAACTAGCTTGGTGAAGAAGAGAAACAGCCAGGAATGTAAAGCTATTAATAAATGCACGGAGGTCTAAATTAGGCAAACTGAAAGAAAAATGAGAAGTAGCTTAAACCAGAAATCTAAAGAGAAGGAAGGAGTGTCACTGAGATGTCTTTGGATGGTAAGGTGCAATGTTTGATCACAGAGATCCAAGAATTGGGAGAGACAAGAGGGATGGAATTTGTGCACAGCAGATATAGGCTGAGGCCTGGAGGAGCCATCATCGTGTTTTATAACAAAAGCCTGGAAATAAATAAAGAAAAACGATTCCTCTAAAAAGTAGTATGTATAATATATATGGATTAGAAGAGGAACTAAATTTAGCAATCTAGCTGAAACTCTGAAGATCATAATTTTGCAATTGGGCCTTTTTTAGCTTGAAACAAATCTATTTTCTCTATCTTAATCCAGAATTTTACCTGCAGTTCAAACAAGGGAAAATAAAGAAGAAGAAATATTATTTACTCTGAAGCTTCATTTAATATTTAAGTGATCTCTGCCTGACCTAGCAATGATAAGTACGTAATTCTTTTAGGATTCACAAATTATTAAACAAAATGAGCTAGCACTTTTCAATCCACAATACTGTAGAAGTCTCTGAGACATGGTTTACACTAAACTGTAAGGACTGGGTTGGAGACTAGTGGTGCTATAAGCTACACCAATGAAAATCAATTTCCTTTTTGAAAATAAAATTGGTAACCCTTTGCAAGAAGTATAAGCTGCATCAAATGCTCTCTGTCTCAGAAAAAAACATATTACACTTCACTAACCTTGTTAAGACAAGCAGTGCTACAATCATTGGTAAGAAAAGCAACTGGCTGAGGTCTGGCAGGTTTCTCTAGAGACATTCCAAGGCACTATAATGCATGCCTCGTGCTGTAAATGCAACATAGCAAGTCTTTCTTTTACACCGAAAAGCTAAACAGTAAATAGACTTCAATAACACATTCAAGGGCAGGTTTCTGAAACATACAATCATAGACATTAAAGTACATCATTCAATATATTTAGGTTAGAACACTATTTTCCACTTTAATAAACAAATTAAGGCATCATTGGTAAAATAATACAAAGAAAAGTAAAGAAACAGGAGTCATTTAGTGGCAGAATTATGGTGATGCTGACTAGATAAAGCTGTTTGTTTATCTACAGCTTCAAAATGTTATCATATTGTCACTGTTAAGTTAGAATTTTATAATTTTTGAATGGACCACTTTTAATTTTCCTTAAATAGTAGTAAGGATCAAAGCTCAGGTAGTGTTCCAGAGTACCAATTTGACTTTTGGGGTTTTGGGAAACGCTAGGAAAGGGGATGTTTGACATCTCTCTAACAGCATGTATATGAAACTATACTTTTATATGGTTTGTTTTTTCATCAGATATCACTGATGAAAGAGACTGGGAGCAGGAGAACATCCAGGAGTACCAGGACTCCCCAACTCAGTCAGCATTACCCCATGTTACATGGGGCATCTGTGAAACTGAAAGTGACTTTATATATGGGGAAGTGGAGAATCGATTAGATTTACTTCAAGAACAACTCAACAGGTAAAAACAGAGATATGAGCCAAAAGAATATACACATGAAAGACTACATAATACAATAGATATTAATGACAGTAAGGGAGGAATGCATTTGTGCAGGAAGTTTCCAAAAGCATTCAGATCTTCGGAAGCTCAAACATACAAAAATAAGCCTGATGGGAATATCACTTTTTGTCTCTATGTATTCAGAGGAGAATAACTATCACCTACATTCAGACTTCTAGACTCTTGGAAAAACCTGTTCTGAGAAGGCTGGGTACAAAATTTTTAACTCATTGCCAGAATATTCATGTCACCTCTAAGTACCAACATTAGCTACTCTGAATTGCCTTGAAGAAGAGCCTTTCTCCTCCATTCACTGTTTAGGAGACCAACTTTTTAAGAAGCTGTTGTCATACACTGTATTTGTTAAATTTAAATCTGACCTCACCTAGAATGCTGTTCCCTTAACGGTGATTCCTAGATATTTACTCATGCACAAAATGATAATTTTCAGTATCTTTCATGGAGACCCAAAGTAAAGCAGCTGCCTTGTTTAAAACAGAAAAAATCCCCTCTTGATGCATTAGTTTATTTTGCAACTGTGTCTATCATATATAAATGACATGGAAGTATGCAAAGGCAAACTATTTATTTATTTATTTGTTACAAGAGAAAACAGATGCTTTCTCTGTCAGAATCCACTATTACCTTTGCTTAATAGAACATCTCTTCCTTTTCTCTTTTGCTCTCTGATAGACTACTCTTTGCTGGCAGCTAAGCAGCATTGCTTTCAGCATCTTAAAAATGTGGTTACAGAATTTTGATCTATCCTGAGCTATAATTTACCATGTAATTTCACTTAATTTTAAATTGCCCTATGCTCAGGTCTATGGCTTTTTTTATTATTTTCACTCTGCAATTTCATTACTTCAAATATTTTTTTCATGACAAATACTATGACACACACACTCAGCCCTAATTATACTTTAGTAGCTCTTCACTGGCATTCTGTGCTTAACAGTTTAAAGCCAGGTTAACTGCACATTGCTTCCTTCATCTGCTGTAAGCCAACCGAATCATAATATTTTCCTGAATACTATATAGTATGTTAAAAAGATGTTCTTAACCTGTAAGCCTAAATTGTCATCATTACTGATTATGATAAAGTCAAGTAAACTAAGTAACTTGTGTCATGTAACTAAATAGCTGCCTGTTCCCATCAACAGTGTATTGTCTTTTGGTTACATTTCTTTTCCTGAAATCTTAAGCTCTTGAAACTGAATTTATGTCTCAAAGATACCCATAGTTTTATCAAATTCTTATGCAAGTTCTCAGTATTTTTTGAGTGAGGAAATACCATTGTTGCCAATATACTAAGATTTAATTTGTTATAGATTTTATTAAATTATTTTGGTTTTTATCTCTTCTTGTGCTTTCAAACCTTTTCATGCTTTCAGGAATTTGGGCCCTCCTGAGTCTTCTATGAATGAAAAAGACAATATTCTATTCTGTTTATATCAGGTGTGACCTGCAGGACTAATAAGCAGGATCACTTCTTTCTGACATTTTCCATGCCAAGTTAGAGGCTTAGCATAACACTTATTACATGGATACGTAGGGCTGGAAAGCTATTGTAGGAGGAAATGTCCCTAGAGTGATCTCTGTATCTCCTCTTCAAGCAAATGGAATTTCATAGAGGCTATGGGACAAGCATCTAAGGTTCTCTTGTTTGTTTATCCTTGGTTGGTATGACATGGACTTAAATTTTGGAGAATGGAGGGAGGAGTCATATATGCAATGATGATGAATAAAGACCACCAGAGGTACTCTTTGTTAACACCTGATGGGAGTTTCCAGCTACTCAAAAATCAAAGTAAGAAGGGAAAAAATTCAGAGTTAATTCAGAGCTAAAGACGATCATTGATAAAAGTCCTCCAATGCTAAATTCCTTTTATTCACTGAGATGTTAAAGCCCAGGCTTAGCAGACAGAAGCTGTCTGGATAGTTGCATGCTGCGGCTGCTGCTGTTGCAATATTTTCCCTGTGGCATCAGCATCATGCCTGTGTGAGATCAGTACATTTGCAAGTAGCAAAGAACCCAAGGGAGATGAACAAGAGGGTGAGTAGGGCATGATTGACTATATCCCCTGGGTTTGGGCCTTTCTTTATAAGAGCTGCTGCCACAAAACCAGCTTCTATTGATAAAGGAAGAAAGAGCATCCTAAATATCCTCTGGGCATACCTTTCAGATTAATTTCATAGATGCTTTAATAAATAAATTACACGGGTGATGGACAGCTCCAACATGAAGAAAAATAATATCAAACAGTGAAGCACCTGGTGAAAGCAAAAAACTGTCAGCACAGGATCAATTCTGCTGCTCTAGGGAGCCCAAGTAGTAACGTTGACAACATTAAAGGCTCCTGACAAAGATTTGTTCACTCTGTCAGAAGATAAGTACAATACAGAAAGCTTTATATCTGTATTACCACCTGTATAACATATTCTGTAGCCTTCCAGCATCTGAGAAAGAAAACAAACATCACTTATTGCTGAGTTTATCGCAGTGTGGGCAAGACAATTTGAAAATCATTTCACTACTACAGAATTATAAATATGAATAAAGCAGCTCAAGTGTTTCAAAACTCACATACAAATTTATTTAAAGTGGAAGAAACTACTAAATTTGAACATCAGAAATATTGACATTAATTCTGATGCCTGAAAATATCTGAATAAATTTTCACAGTGAGGAGACTTGGGCTATTGGGTTTTGTTAACTATCTTGAAAGCATCTTTAATTTTCTAACTCTATAAAAAACAGAAATGTGGTTTTCTTCTTATTTCAGTACATCGTATTAGCATTGAGAATATTAGAATTAATTGTCAGATGCATCTATTTTTGATGTCCCATCCTCAGTCAGTACAAATCAATTTAATCACTGTGAAGAAAGCACATTTATTCCAGCCAATTTCAACCAAACATCTGGTCCCCCGTGTCACTTTTTGTTGCAAGCGTAAGAGACAGTAATGAACTCATTTTTAATGCAGCAAAAAGATCAGAGGCAAACTTGCAGATATGTTCTGCAAAGGAATGGGAGAGTGAGCAAGCTTTGGAAGGGCTCAGTACTCCCTCTTCTGTTCTCTCCTGTTTAAGACATGTTCATGTCATCACTAGCTTTTTTTTTTTTTTTTTTGCTTTATTAATAAGCTGCAGGTCCCTCTTGAATGCATCTGCAATCAGTGTGTTAAAACATACCTTTTCCTTATCATGAATTAACTGATTTTGTGTTACTTCTCTAGGCTTGAATCCCAAATGACTGCTGATATCCAAAACATCCTGCAGCTTCTGCAAAGGCAATCAACACTCATCCCACCTGCCTACAGCATGGTGACTGCAGGTGCAGAGTATCAACAGCCAGCACTCCGAGTGACGCAAAAGATTCAGCCTGCAGCATCAATTAAAACAGATAGAAGTTTCAGTCCTTCATCTCAGGTATGATCATGTCAAATAAGATCAAAAGAAGTTTGCTAATCTTTTAGCTTACAATGGAACCTAGATGCTTGTTCACTGGTTTAAGGAGCATGAAGTTACTATTTTGACCTAGCACCTCCACAGCACACTTAGCTATCGCAGTTTCAGAGAATGCATTTTCTGTGAGGTTTGTATAAATCAGTACAATGCTCTTATAAACAGATGGATATACTTAGCTATCAAGCTCTGCCCAAAAATTATCAGAAATGACAACCAGACGTGCATGTAATCCACAAGCATTTTTCCAGCATCAGACCTGCCTGTGTGGGTGCATCTGCCATACGTCCCACCTGTGAAGTCCTGAGAAGTATTATGACTATGTTTCCCTCAAGGTAGAAGCCAGACAGGTCAAGCCAATGCAGCACAATGATTATATACATATGAAAGTGGGACGAGTGATGTCCAGTCACTTGCTACTGCCAGAAATACGAACATAGAGAGCTGTAACATACCTGTATTTCCCAACACATATTTTCTACACCAGTTTTGTTCAGGCAAAATTTGATGACTTTCCAAATTTGTTTCAGATTTTAACAGCTTGGGCAGAGATGTGGCATATTATTTCCAAACAGGCTGCTGCATGTCTAAAAATTCCAAATCAGTCATGCACCATATGATTAGTAAATCCAGTGTGTTGGCTATGTCAGATTCCTCATGCATATGCTGGAACTCATACAGGCACAATAAGTCCAATACATCCAGAAGGCATCAGTCCTTATGCACAGAGATTATGAGGGTAGCAAATGTGCAGCAGTAGTTTTCAGAAGCGTGAAGCCACCATGCATAGACCTGCACAAAACACAGATGCATATCTCTGTCTGAACAGAAATGTAGCCACTCTGTAAACATCAGCAGGGGCACTGCACACTTTACCCATATTCCAAATTCAAAAGTGAGGGTGAACTGAGTGCTGAGATTGGAATACAAATGCTTATACAGTTCCGAATGATGCAATTCCAGGGTTGTGTTCTGAAACATGAAGAATGTTGAAATCCATACTCTTAGGTCGCATCTCAAGTCTTTGAGAAAGGGCTTTTTGTCAGCACATCCTGGAGTCATAGGAGCAAGGAGAGGACAAGATATACAGGCTTCTACAATTAATCAACAGAATTGCATTCAATTACACTAAATCAAATGCAGTACCATATAAAAACATTTTAATACACTGCTTAATTTTTAAACATAGTTGTCCAGCAACCATCTGAATGTGCGAATTTTGAGCAGAAGCAGAGCCTGGAAGCAACTGATTTAATTATTGCCATCTTGTTTTTTCTCCTCTCTTCCAGTGTCCTGAATTTCTAGACCTTGAAAAATCAAAACTTAAATCCAAAGAATCCCTCTCAAGCGGAGTGCATCTTAACACAGCCTCAGAAGACAACCTAGCTTCTTTTTTAGATCAAGAACGTGACCAGTCCGTAGAGTGTCCCTCACAACATTGTAAAACTTATCTCCAGCCAATTAGGCACCCTTCCTTACCAGAATCTTCACTAAGCACTGTAGAAATCTTGAGTCTTCATAGGCATGTTTCTGATCCGGGTCTTCCTGGGAAATAATACTTTTATACTATTACTTCACATAAAAAATTAAGTGCTTTTAATGGCTGTTTTTCCTCTTTTTTGTATTTAAATCCTCTATACTTGACTCAGGGGCTACAAGGAATATACCATTATATGCAAAAGTACTGTATATTTTCCTAAATCTGAAGCTTGTAAGGTAAAGTTGAGCAGTTCTTATGTAAAAATATATATATATATATACACACTAACTGTATGTTCCAGATGTAAAACTGCCAGCATTCTCAAGGCACCTTATATTTTTAATTTTTTTTAATAACATGCATGTTCTGAAATTACAGTTTACGTTGCATGGAGATTACTATTTACTGCTGTCATGGAAATAGTATTTTATTGTGCATATGACTTCAGAGCAAACAGGAGACCAATAACAACAATTCACATAGGAAAAAAATCTTACCTGATCAAATAAAAATTCAATAAAAATTTTCTAGGTGATCAATTTTAAAATTTGGTTTGTCTTTCAAAAACTCTAGTGAGGTTTTTACAACAAATCACAGTGATTCTGAATCTAGAGAAACAATAAGGTAACCAAGTCTTCTGGTTTTGAAACAGTTAGGACAGAGAAACCAGCCTCCTTCCAAACCAGCTGAAGTAGGGCAGTGTTTTAAGAGACAAGAAAACTGCCACATGCTGGAAAGTCTCACTGTAGGTCACATCCACAATACTGCATTAATTGAATAATTTGTTTTCAGTCCTTTTGGAGGAAGAAAGGAAAAAGAAATTAATCCTAGAAGTTAGCTGTCATGAGCAGGCAGGTATTCTTCAGCTGTCACACAAACATAATCAAATGCAATAAATCTAATTTCTATATAATACAGAAGACTGTGTTCCTTAAATTCAATACAAATCATTAACAATCTTTAATTTAAAAATACTTGATACTTTTCTGTTTTATAATTATTAGGGTGATTGTTTGCAGTTATCTGTTTTTACTGAATGGCCCCTCTACAATGATCCTAGATAGGGTATATATGTATGTGGACACACACATACACCACGCACACATGCCTGTACGTGTGCATGTGTCTACTTTATATATGTAGATATGTCTGTGTGTATGTGTGTGTACATTTATATGCACACATACACACGTGTGTGTATATACCTACACTTACATGTAGGAGTATAGATATAGAGCTATATATATATGTATATATGTAAAATCACATTCAGGAACAATTGTAAATTTTCTTATTACAAAAGAGTAAGCTTAGCTTGTGTCCAAAGCTGACTATACTAGAATAAAATGATTTAAGGTCTGTAGGCTTTAAATACAGTATGTACTGTATGTGCATAATGCTTTGTGAATACTCTAGATTTAATTTTATTAAAATATTATTCTGCTTCAAATGTTGTGTTTATTTTAGAAGGAAATGACCTTTCTATTACTGTTTTTAAATATTTAAAAATGTTCATATGATTTTCTAATCTTAAAGCTTTATTGTGAAATTCCTCTAGGAAGAGAACCGGTTTCAGAAATGCATGTAACCCAGTTAGTGGGCAAGCAGTTAAATTTTAACTAAAACCAAATTAAAACTTCTGTCTAAACCAGTGCTAAACAGTAACGCAATAGTGATCAACCCTCACATTAACAGATATATATATGTTGGGGTCAGAATGACACATAACATTTTTAGTCATATACAGCCAGTAGAGAAACCCAAGGTGGCTGAGTCATCTCATTTAAAATTAACTGTGCATCTTGAGCTACTAAGCAAGGCTTTGCTTTGTCTTTGAAAATTGAGATACAAAAATTAACTGAATACCTTTGTGAGTGAAAAAGGAAATCAATCCTTCCCACATGAGAGAAAAGTTTTGTCTGCCTCATGCTACTGTTGATTGTCAAAAGGTCCAAATGCTACAACAGGCTGACGTCAGGAGGACTGCACTGCTTGGTGCCTTGCAGGATCAGATCCTAGGTGACAGCATCACTGGGCCACTCAGAATCTCTGCCTGCGTATACTCCATTGAAACAGGAGAACAGCAAAATGAATAGCAAAATGAAAGTGTCTGCTTTTAGGGTTTTTTTTAATAGCAAGCATTAACAACTTCTGCACTATCTCAGTCTACTAAATTAATATTAATGTCTGTTAAAAAGAACAAGCTAGCACATATTCTAAACAACTATTTGTGGTTATGCTACATTTTTAAAAGTCTGGTATAAACTAAAAATAAAATTAATGGAAAAAAAAGTATCATGCATGAGCATTGCTTTACAAAATGCCCTTTGTCCCATTTTATCACTCGGTATTTCACATTAAGGCAAAGAGACTAAGCAAAACAGGTGGAATGTGGAAGGAGTTTTGGGGAAGAGGAAAAGTGAGAAGTATTTCAATTAGTCCAAGTGAACAAAAAGCTCCATCCTCCTTACTCCTTCTCTTGGCTCAAAGAAGCTTTTCTCCTTCTCCTCTCTCTGTGTATCAAGAAGAAAAAAATCTCAAATGGGGGCAACTAAGGCAGACTTGCAAAGTTATGGAGACTCTAAACTTCCTAGAATCTGCCACTGCATGAACAAAACATGAAAGGTAACAACTTGTTTGGTTATTACTAACACTCTAGCTGACCCTTCCCTGCCAAAGATCTGCCTTCTCAGATACCTTCTACTCTTGTTAAGGTATGCTGAAGCCCATGAAGAGCCACTGCTTTATGCTCTTCTAGAGATGGGTATGAACCATTGGTTTGGAAAATCTGTTAATTTTCCAAACAGCAAAAATGATCTCTCTTTGTGATTTTGTGGGATTTTTTTTCTGGGCAGGGTTCCCTTTAAGCCCAGTCTGTTTCTGACAATAGGAATGGATCTATGTTATCCAAATCAAGGTGGGAATAATATAAGGGTTGTATATACACACACCCCAATATACAGCTGTGACATATCCATAGAGGCATTCAGGACTTTAGGAGACATGTTTTAGTATTGCTTGAGCTTAGGAACACTCATCTGGCTATTTACATATAAAACCTGTGGCTAAAAAGATGTATAAATCATAACTTGTAGATACAGAGAACTATCCCAGAAATTCAACAGCTAATCTAGCTGAACTATCAAACCAATTGGGACAATCACTCCAAATGTGAGGTGAGATGGCACAAATCAGCACAGCTCTTCATGACGATCATTAGCTTCCTCCAGCTGTGGGTCTAAGTCAGTATCTAAAACAAACAATAGATTCTGGTGCTTTTCAGTATTTAAGCAGTAATCTGCACAATTTGCATATGTGTGTCCATCTACATGTACAAATTTACAGCAATACACACAAGTCCTGACCTATCTAACTCTCCTGTGTCCCGTAAGATTATGACCAATTGCAAGACTCATGTTCTCACTTCGTTCACTCAGCAAACACAGGTTTTCTGGCCTCCCATCTCATAGCTCCTGCCAGTAGATGAACTTGTCCTTCCTTTTCCTGCTGCAGATTGTGTCCTAGTGACCTCCTCTCTCTTATGAGCGCTGGTCACTCATCAGAGCTTCTGCATGGTTCACCAACGTTGTACACAAAAAGCTGAAAAGCGCTGCTCTGGGGTCTGGCTGCCTTGCTTAGGTGAGGCAACTTGAGTTTTTGCCTTACAGACAAATTGTGTGTTCTGTTTGAGAGCTGCTGAGCTAACCTGGGCCTAAGTAGAATAGTGGGAGACTGCAGTGGCAGCACAGCAGATGCATGATTCCTTGGGTGAAAGTTGTATATAATACCAGTCCTGCAGATTAGAAGCTTTGATGTTTCTATGCTCTTCTGTTGTACATTCTTCTTACACTGTGACCAGATGTCTATGCTAGTATTTAGGGCTGGACTCTTCATATGTTGGCTTAAATCAGAAATAATTAATTCCAATGGAGCCAGCAGTTACATGTTACTGCATTTTTCATCAGATGAATGGGAATTGGGTCTAGGGGGAATCTCCTCTCCTCTACAGGCTTTCTCTGTATTTACATACAGAATTTTTGTGGCATCAACAGTATATATTAGAAATTTCAATATCATTTAGTAAAAAAATTGACTTTATTAAGGAAAACCTACAAATTTTTCCCCACAAAAAAAACCTTCTCAGCTGGTTCCTCAAATGCACCAAGCTAGTTGAAACAAGAAATAACACATAGTAGTATTGTAAGACACTCTTCTTCAGAAAAAATCTGTTAAATCAATGGACACTCCAAGCATGACTCACACCTTCTAGTTATTTAGGGTTGCAAATAAAAAAGCTTGAGTAGTTAAATGACATCAAAAGTTGATGGGTGAAGCAGAAAAATCTGTTCTGCTCGATACAAGTAGTTTTTTAGTTTGTACATTCAGACAGGCTTTAGAACAAGGTAATTTGATTCTTCTAGCATTCTTTCAACTTACATGAAACCAACCCATTACAAATATTTTAGTAAAATATAGGATACCCACAAGAACTCACCAATAAGTTTTATAACCAGAAATAAACAGTAGCTATCACCATTTTTTAACATCTTAATCCTTCATGAGGATTAAGGAGGACATGAAACAAGAACAATGGAAGATAATTGCAAATCAAACATTAACATTTGCTTGCCATTTTGAAGTCTCTATTTGCCAGGTATTTCCAAGAATGAGGAAGCCATTGGCATATTTTCCACAACTGTCCTGTCATAGAATTAATTTTTAAGTAGCTTCTTACTTGGAATTAAAAGAGCATGCAGAAGACCCTCTAACATGACTACTCTGAACCTAAAATTTCCTTCAGTTTTATCAAGAATAATAGGTACCTACATCATACAGCAATGCTGGCATCACTGACATACCACATCTACTCTACACATTTTTTTGCTAGACTTGAAAAAAATGTGTCTTAGAAGTTAAACAGCAAATAGCTTAAGGGGAGAAAAAAACCCTCAAACAAAATCCATAGACTAGATCACATAGGAAAATCAAGACAACACCAGGTTCTGTCAATGATACCAAAGGAGCATGTCCCAGAGCTTGTGACTGCATGAAGCCATCACTACAGCAAGCTTACTTTTTCTCACTGCACCTCTATGTACAAGTAGTAGACAGAACTGCATTATTAATGAACAAACATTTTTCTTCATCTAGCTACTTGGGGGTTTCTTAATGCCCACTGGGGAAGTTCTTTGATTATTAATGAATGCAGAATATGGTTATTCTCTTTGGAATGGAAATTAGATGGACCAAATTGAAGCCCCTCACAGGAGGCATTTGCCCCTTTATGCATTATTTACATTTTCAATACTGAAACTTTATGATATTGTAAAGCTGGAAAGACAAAGTTTTGAAAATTTAGTTTAGATAAATACTTCACGACTATGAGCTGTAGCAAATCCTATCTGTGTAAGAGGTTTTTGTATAATGCAGTTAATAGATGTCATTATTTTGCTTTCAAAAAAGTTCTTGAAAATTGTTTATTGTACAAATAAAAGCATTTGAATGCTGTGTATATATTCAGTATTTTATATCACCATGAAAGCTTATTTACAAGAAATCTATATATGCACAAATAAATATAATGCACTTATTTCAGTTATAAGCAACAGAATGTGAACATTTAATTTGTGCCTGACTTAATGTTGCTACTATAATGTAAACAGCATTAACAGGGATCCAAAAAGGTTGAATTATGTATCTGTACCGGAAACATTGAGCAAAAATAATTATATTTAGTACAGTCACAACACCATGAGAACATAAAAGCAGAGGACTACACAGAACACCACTTGCTGGCTGGAAGCACACAGAATGGAGACACAAAAATTAAATATTTTAAGAAAACTCTATACTATTTCCATGTGCCATAACCTCCATCCCCTAAGTAGAGCTGGAAGTTCCATCCAGTAGAGCTGGAAGTTGCATTCATGTCTACTCCGTCTAACTTCACTGACTGAAGAATTAAAAACAAAATATGGAACTTCTAGTTACAAACTAGATAACAAAGCTGACAGATGCTATCCATGAGGGCCCAAATTTTTACTTAATATTTTGCTCGATTGTTGTTGAAACACCTGTCTTAAACCAGACAGTTCCGTTGCTTGAATAATTTTCTTTTAGAGAACTTGGGTGAATCATGGAACAGGGTTTGCCACTCAAGATTCTTTCAGCAAGTGATTTTACTGATCCAGATTAATAGCTATTGGAAGCTATTCAGACAAGCTTAGCTCAAAAAAACAAGAAACAAGAAAAGAAACTAAGAAAGTTTTATCTAGAACATATTGTTTTTTTCATGGAATCCACTGATCTAATTTACCAAACCAGCAGAACTTTTCAGACTACACCATCTGAGACAGTATATCACTACTAATGAAGAAAACCACAAAACCACATATGACATTTAGGGTATCTGATGTTTTATTTGTGTAAGGAAGCTACCCATTGAAAAGATATAGCCCATGATGTATGACCATAAGCATGATTATTAAGTTCTTGAGCTTAACACAGAAATTTGCTTGTCTGGAATTATACATGTATAGATAAAAAAAAAAAAACAAAACAAAAAAAAAAAAACAAAACAAAAAAAAAAACATGCTTCCAAATACAGTAAAAAGAAAAAAAAATATTACTGTGAAATATGCACTTAAAAAAAAAAACAAAGTGCAGTGCGGTGTCATCTTGAGCAGGAAGGTTAAAAACCCTGCAACAGCTTTCATTCACAGCAGTTCTTCCAACCATGAACTTTGACAGGTTGGTGATCCTATTTTCCTTCAGCAGTCTAACACTTGGAATGCCATGGTGCACTGCAAGAACTAGAAAAAGGAGTAATAGCCAAGTCAGTTTGGAGACTTTGAAAGCATGACAAGAACAGTTGCACTAGCCACCGGTGAGATTCAAAAGGAATGGCCTTCTTCTATCCTGACAGAACACCTGAGGGACCCACTAGCTTAAATACTATAAATAAATCTATCAGATGAAAAGCATTCACAAAATTGTAAGAAGAGATAGTCAAGGCTGTTTCTGCTTTTGGATTTTTAGCAACAAAATTGATTCCTCAATCTTATTTCATAGTATTAGTTAGAACAGGTCCAAAAATTAGTCAGCGGAACAGTTCACATATTGCTACTTATACCCTACCAATAACTTCCACAGTCTATTGTGCTGATCCAGCAATAACTTTCCATAAACCTTTGATCGGTCTTCTTCCTCATCTTGAACCACTGCCCATTACCCCTTTTAACATGTGACACTGCAGTGATCATATTACCATCTGTAAATCATTAGAATGTTAATGCAGACTCTTGCAGTACAACACCGATCACTATTTATTAACATTATAAAAACATTTACAGTATTTAATACTTCCTTTTTAAAAAACACCATCTGACTTTTTCAAAGCCAGCACATCCCATATATAGCTACAAAAAAAAATAGGTTTAGTTTCACAACATTCATTCTAAAAATGGCAGATTTAGGACCTCATGCCAGAAGAAATGTCCTGTAAAATATG
Organism: Urocolius indicus; assembly: GCA_013401255.1. NCBI lineage: Eukaryota > Metazoa > Chordata > Aves > Coliiformes > Coliidae > Urocolius > Urocolius indicus. Next base: position 338,385 of record WBNH01012072.1, on the reverse strand, counting down.
CATAACCATTCCAGAGACTCTAGCTCCTTGGGACACCGATCTGCATTATACTCTCCTAGACAAGTTCCATATGCGGTACAAAGTTAATCAAAATCCTACTCTCCAAAGTTTCAAAACTAGCTATTAACTTTCTATTATCTGCATACAGAATTATAGCACTAACACGTATAGTATGGTACAGTGAATCTAAAAAAGAAACAGTATTTCAAGATGGCAACGAGAATCTGAACATGAACTGACAACATATTTTGATTAATTTTATGTTATTAAACAGCAACATGTCTATCAAGTCAGTAGCACTGTAAACTCTACTGTCAAGTATAATTACAATCATTGTTGGAAACTGTACATTTTACCTGAAAAGGAGTGATTTTCACTGGGAAATGTACATTACTTCTACTGAAGAAAAAAAGCATGAAACAAAACTTTACTAGGGTTGTTTTCACAATTCATTAGTTATATTGTTCATATTACTTTCCCTGTCCAGAAGTAGGGCTGAAGCAAGTCAACATATGGGCAGCAGCAGCACACTAAGGACAGTATATGCAGAACATCTAGATGGAGCCCTGGCACAAGCTGCCCAAGGAGGATGTGTAGTCTTCTTCTCTGGAGGTCTTCAAACCCCACCTGGATGCGTTCCTGAGTGACCTGATCTAGGTGGACCCACTTTGGCAGGGGTGTTTTACAAGATGATCTGTAAAGATCCCATCCCTACCATTCTATGATTCTATGACAAGTTGCACCAGATATCGGACATCAGAAAGAACTTTTTCACCAAGAGGGTTACTAAGCAGTGGAATGGCCCAGGAAGTGGTGGAGTTACCATCCCTGGAGATATTTAAAAGACACATAGATGAGATGCTGAGGGACATGGTCTAGTGGTGCACTTGGCACTATGAGGTCAGTGGTTGGACTTGATGATCTTAAAGTTCTTTTCCAACTGAAATGATTCTATGATTCTATTCTATGAAAGAAATCACTGAATTTATGAGAAGTGTAAGTATCCAGCTAGAGGAGAGCAACAGTCAGGATATTTGCATCACCAATGGACAGAGTTGGAGTTCAGTCATCATCTGTGCAAGCAAGCAGTAGCTGGAATCATGAAATAGCATTGGTTGTATTTTTTTCCCCCACTAAGTCACAGGTATCCTTTTAATGTCTGCAAACTCTTAGAACCTGTAAAAGAGTGTTATGGTATAAATCTGCTGTGCCTGATTTACCAGTGCTACATAACCAACTTGAGAAACAAAGCAAACATACAAACAACCAGTCTACACATGCTGCACCCAAGTAACACCTGCAGGCTTCTGAAACCTTACAAGAGTAAGACTGATGTGTCATCCAAATAAGGTGCTGTAATAAATAATAAATAAATAAATAAAGTGGGAAGAAAAAGGCAGTAAGTCTTTCTCAAGAAATCTCTCAAAGGAAACTTGCACAAAGCAGTAATTAAAAAGTAATGATGAAATAAGAGTGAAACCAGAGATGAGCAAAAAGAATAAAGAAACGAAAGTAAAACTAAGAAGCCTTCAGGTGAAGGAGGCCCCAGTGAGAGCAGAATGCTGTAGCATATCTCAGCATAACAAGCAGCTCAGGACAATATTTGAATTACAGGAAATTTTAGACTGGGAAAGGACTTCTGGAGCATGATGAAAGACCTTATTGCTCTCTTACAACTACCTGAAAGTAGGGCAAGGTGGGTGTTGGTCTCTTCTCCCAAGTTACAAGTGACAGGACAAGGACCTCAAGTGGCACCAAGAAAGGTGTAGATTAGATGTTAGAAAAAAAGTAAAAATCACCAAAAGTGTTGTCAAGAATAATTTTTCTTATACCTGGAGAGAATTTCCACTGACAAAACATGTTCCGGTTGCCCCTCATCCTGTGCACCCCTATGAAAAGGGACACAGCTTTCAAGAGCTGGAAAACTCTTGGTTTGATCTTCCCTGAGCCTCCTTTTCTGTAGGCAGAATAAACCTAGTTCCTTCAAATATGTACCAAGTTCTCAGATCCTGTAAGCATTGTGTTGACCCTTCCGCTGGGCCCTCTCCAGTTTTTCATTCTCTCTTTTAAACTATCCAGGACCTAAACTGAACAGAGTAATCCTGGTGCTCTCTATCATTTTGCTAGAAAACATGAAATTGAGTCAAGGATCACAATGAGGTTCCCTAAAAACACGTGATGGAAACCAACTTTGCTTCTGAAATTGAGTGCCATCTACCACATGAGTGAAACCACATGTCGGGGACAGACTGCTCCAGTAATCTGGGACTACCCAAAGCCAAACTCCTCCTGCTCTTTGTGCAAGGGGCAATTACTCAAAAGATTTTTTTTTTTTAAAGCATTAAAAAAATCTCTAATACATATCCATAGTGAACTATTAAAAGTCGACTTTATTTCCCCGATGGGCTTTTATCGGTCTGTATTCTGCAGAGTGCTTATCCTGCAAATGCCTGCAGACCCCTCGCGTGGTCAGCGTCCGCCTGGAAAGTCCTGACAGGTGAGTGAAAGTGAAAACAGGTGAGCGAAACTCGGATGCTGTAAAGCTGGAGGACAGATTTCCGCTGCTGTTTGTTTTTTATTTAACCCAGCGGCTCCGGCTCGAGATTCACTTGCCGATACTCGCTACGACACGGAGCCGCGCCCGCTGCCGCCGTTTCCCGGCAAAGCGCCTGCCGCCGCTCCCTGAACTGGCAAACGAAACCGAAAGCGGCGCGGGGCTGGATAAAGCGCGGCGGGCGCGGCGGCAGCCGGGGGACGCGATTCTCGCCGACGCCGAGCCGGAGCTCGCTGACTCCGAGCCGGACGCCCGTCTCCGGCGACCCCGGGCGCCACAGCCTCAGGGCTCCCTGGTGTGCCCCCGCAGGCACCCCGTCCCTGCCCTGCCGCCGACTTCCAGCGGCAGCTGAGGCGCGCCGGAGTCGCGGCGATGGCAGAAGAGTCCCGGGATGAGCGCTTCCTCTACATGATCTCCTGCTTCAGGCCGCGGCTGAAGCAGTTCATCCGCGTGCAGCCGGTGCTGGACCGGCTGCCTTCGCTGGGGGCCGAGGACAAGGAGAAGGTGCGGGCGGCCGCCCGGCAGCGCGGCGAGGTGGAGGCGGCGGAGGAGCTGCTGCGGACCGTGGAGCGCGGTCCCCGCGGGTGCGGGTGGTTCCACGAGTTCCTGCAGGCGCTCGAGCAGAGCGGCTGTGATCTGGCCGCCTGCTACATGAACCCAAGCCTCAGCCAGCTGCCCTCGCCGGCCGAGGAAGCCGACCACGACCTCTGCGTGCACTTGGTGCAGCTGCTCCACAGCACGCTGGTAGATAGAATGCACGCCGTGCAGGTGGCCGAGAAGTGCCTGCAGATGGACATCCTCCAGGACGAGGACGTGGATCGGGTAAGTGACCCGCACCAGGCAGTGCCAGAGGCCACGGGCCACTCCCGAGAGCTGTGGGGGAGCAAATAGGAAGCCACGACTGGAAATGGACTAGTATGTGCAAAAATGAAAGCGGAGTACTCGCATTTGAGAAAGAGTAATCCAGTGACGGCTGTTGGCAATGGGCCAGCAGATGGGCTGCCAGCTAAGAACCAGGGAATGAAAAATGCCATGAAGAGAGGTTTAGATTAAGCCAGCGTCTTAAGTGGAAGGAATATGGCCAGCTTTACCTCAAAAGTGCAAAGTGTCTTCTGGCCTCAGCATCATACCAGGAAGTAGTTATGGCCTGTGAAGTCCTAGAGAATACTCGATTTGAAATAAAGCAAGACTTTCCCTCCCCTTTTTTTAGCCATAGAATAAAGAATATCATATTACACATATTACACAGTGAAGCTGAGCAGAAATACTAGTTTAACAAGAAAGAACAAGTGTTAACCTACGATGAAAGCATTTGCCAGTGTTTATTCAGTTTGGCTAAGGATAACTTGTTTGGACTACTGTGACACTTATTTGGAACCCCCAAAAGTGGACACTCTGAAGTAACATTAGAAGAAATAATCCTGCTTGCCATAGCGATAAGGGGAAGACTGGAAACCTAATGGTGGAACTACATGATATTTGAACTCGGAACTTTTGCATCCATTTTTTAGGTAGTTTAATGCTCCATCTCAGGTAAATGACAGTCATATATATAATTTTGCCAGGTAGCAGTAGAGGTCAGCTGCACCCCAATAGATGGAACACAGCAAGCATGGTAACACAGCAGGCAAGGGCAGGGGCCTTTTAGGAGGTTACTGGCTCCATTCCCTGCTAGTGGGTCCATGTGTTCCCCAGGGTCATCTTTTTGTTGCTGGTATTTCTAGTAAGACCTTCATTACTTTTCACAACCCTGCCAGTTTCAGTTTCAACGCTGCCTTGGCTTCCTTAATGCACTTGTAAATTCCTTTTTGTTTACCTCTCCCTACTCCCACTTCCCATGCATTGCAGTTTATTGTTAAGTCGTAGCCAAGGTTGCTACTACTGTGCCTGCCCATTTTCGCGCATATCAGGATGAGTGATCCTTGAGCCTCAAGAAAATTGCCTGTGAGAACTGAACATCTGTCTTAGGCTGCTCTGCTTTTGGAATACTCATTTTGTTCCTCATGCAAGCAGCTTGTCAAGTTCTGCTCATGACAGCCCTGAGACACTTTTCCATAGCTTCTTTGAGGGCAAGAGCCACTTTGTAGAGTCATAGGTGTTGTATACTGAATTGGCAATTGAAATGATGAAGCCAGAGTTTAAGGAGGGAAATGTGACATTTTATGTATAAGGTCATGTTTCAGATTAAGTCAGAGCTCTGATAAGCTATATGTCCTGACTTCTCCTTAGTCAAGGTTGGCTATTACCTAAGCTAATGTGAGCAATAATTATTATTCCAGAGTAATAGTAGTTATTATTATAACCACTGTCCAGTGCTACTAGTCTCCAACTAATTTTGAGGTCTCATAAATTTCATATATCCTACCCAAAACCATATGGAATAAACATGAAGTTGGATACAACTGCAGTAAGCCTTTTCTGATGAGTGGCAGGCCTACTTGTCTCTTTATTTTGAAGTATGTTTTGATATGCTTTTATACCTATATTATTATTACTAACTTCCCTGAACCTTTTCCAAAGCCTGACTCAGGATTGGGTTTTGGGTTTGTGTTTTCACCAGATCCACACTGTTACTGACCATCGTGGGAACAGAGAAGGTGCGCGGGAGCTCTTGAGCAGAATAGTGCAGAAGAAAGATTGGTTCTCTCAATTTTTGGTTGCTCTACGTGAAACCCAACATGGAGACCTTGCAGATGATTTAAGTGGAAATACAGGAGGTAATCATCTTACTTCACTAGTACTAATGAGAGAGGGGTTAGTGTCTCTTTTTCGTATTGTAACATAGGAAACAATGCAATTGTATTGATCTCTGTATCACTGTATTGATTTCACTGTTACACTGAGGCTAATACTTTCCCTTGTCTGGGGTTTTGAAAAGTTGTTATTTAACAGCATATTCAATAGATTCTTAAACAGTAAAAATACTTATTAAGCAATATCGGAATAACAATATCGTGTATGCAGTTGTAATTAAACGGAAACCTTGCTTTTTATAACCCATTGCTTTTCAGTGTGATGGTTTTGTAATTGTTCATTAAAAAAATCTGAAGATTAGTTTGAACAAACAAAAGAAACCTTTCCTGGATTTCCCCTTTAACACAAAGATTAATATTTCCTTTATAAAATGGTTTACAAAAATATGCAGAATTTTCAAGTACACTGCAGTAGGTCTCCTTGGGGATAAGACATTCATAGGTCTCAAGACATTGTATAACATTTTCTATAAATAATAGAATAAACTAGTAAATAGATTATTTACAAAAATTAAATGAAAAGAGTATAGAATTTTGCTTACTATTTTTTACTCCTTGTCACAATGATTATGATATTGTAAAATTGTCCCAGTGCTCCTCTAGATACGATAAAATGAAAAAGGAGATGTCCCCCACATACTGTATCCTTCATTTTTTACTGGGCTCCACATATGTTTATAAAATGTTTTGAGACTGAATTTTTTATCAGATTTTCTGTTTAGCCTTCTCACTTGAGGAGCTCACCAGAATTATGTCTCTGTTGTTTTAATTACTGTATATGGACCAATGCATTCAGGTTGGAATAAGAGAGGCTTGAAGAGTCCCTTCCAATTGAGGACAGGAATCAACCTGTCTTCTTTCAGACACAGATAAGCAGCTGCCATGTTTGAGAGTGCAATTCAAAGGTAGTGAAGTGTTCCAGTCTGCAGGACAAGACCAACCAAATAGAGCCTTAAAAGATAGTTCTGAGTGAAAGACAGGTGCTGGGAATAGCTAGGCAGCTACTGTGGTTCTAATTTTCATTTTGTGTTGTAGCTTAGTCAGGCTTACATTCTTGTCTTTGTTACATTGCTATCAGTAAGGTAAACAAAGTAATAAATATGTAGCAAATGTTCAGATTATTAAAATTCTTTTCATATTTTTGTTTTAACTTCCTTTCAAATTTTTCATTTCTGGATTTTCAGTATAGTGCAGACCATATAGGGTAGAAGTTAAGTTTATTTCAGTGACTTGGTGCAATAAATTGCATTTATTCCACAGTTTCCCGGTAATCTTGGACAATGCAGACCTTAATAGAAATTCTGCTTATTAATACATAAAGTATAAATTGTGTTTTCCTTACCAGAAGGATGAGAAGTTTTCCATATACACAGTCCAATAGAAGTGTAGGTATATAAAAAGCATATGATTGGTGTAGGATCCACTGATAAGGTCATAGACAGGGAACACTAAGAACAGGTTCATTGAGTGCTTTGGAAAGAGTAGTGCTACATTTTATCACTCCAGGTTGATCCTTGGTGATTTTTTTTCAATAAAATACATTGTTATTATCAGACACATGTAGAAATAGAAAAAATAATTTTTAAAAAAAATCTTTAAATAAAATCTAGTGATTTCTCTAAATTTAACTTTGAGTTGTGAAGTAATTGAGTTCCAAATCTAGAAAACACTGGAATGCAGTTTAAAAAAATGTGTAATTTATTGAACAGCAGTTTTTGCCTTTGGAGCATGCCTAGTTCTGCATTAACATAAGAGAAGCCAAAGGGAAATGATTTCTGTATTTGAAATAAGACAAAGAAGTGGGGGGAGGTAAAACACTTTGTGAAAGCTCTCTCAGGTTTTCTGTTCTATGGCAAGTTTTGAAGTCCTGCTATAAGATTCATTCATTTATTTACAGGGCCAATGGAACGAGAAGGTAGGAAACATAGTCTACTCCTCGAATTCAACTGTCAGGTCTTTATAGTGACCACAGATATTTGAAAGTTACCAACAATTCTCTTAAGTATTTTTAAAAGCATCAAAATTCCAAACTACAATCACAGAATCATCACAATTGGAAAAGACCTTTAAGATCATTGAGTCCAACCACCAATCTCATACTGCCAAGCCTATCGCTAAACTAGATTATGTCCCTCAGCACCTCATCTATGCATATTTTAAATATCTCCGGGGATGATGACTCCATCACCTCTCTGGGCAGCCTGTACCAGTGCTTAGTAACTCTCTCAGTGAAAAAGTTCTTCCTAATGTCCAATCTAAATCTCTCCTGGCACAACTTGAGCGCATTTCCTCTTGTCCTGTAATTCATTACTTAAGAGACCAAACGCCACCTTACTACAGCCTGCTTTCAGGTAGTTATAGAGAGTGATCATGCCTCCTCTCAGCCTCCTTCAGGCTAAACAACTTCAGCTCCCTCAGCTGCTCCTCATCAGACTTTTGCTTCAGATCCTTTACCAGATTTGTTGCCCACCTCTGGACACACTCCAGCACTTCAGTGTTCCTCTTGTAGTGAGGGGCCCAGAACTGAACACAGTATTCAAGGTGCAGCCTCACCAGCACAGAGTACAAGGGTACAATCACTTTCCTAGTCCTGCTGGAAACACTATTTCTGATACAAGCCAGGATGCCACTGGCCTTCTTGACTACCTTGGGCACACTGCTGGATCATATTGACCAATGCTCCCAGGTCCTTTCCTGCCAGACAGCTTTCAAGCCACTCGTCCCCAAGCCTGTAGTTTTGCATGGGGTTGTTGTGACCCAGTGCAGGACTCAGTACATGGCCTTGTTAACACCTCATGTTGTTGGCCTCAGCACATTGCTCCATCCTGTCCAGATCCCTCTTGAAGAGCCTTCCTGCCCTCAAGCAAATTCAGGCACCCATCCAATTTGATGTCATCAACAAACTTACTGTGGATGCACTAAGGGCCCTCATCCAGATCGTTAATAAGTATGTTAAATAGAACAGGCCCCAACACTGATCCCTGGGGATTTTTTAAGTCAAGACGAAAATCATGTGTTATAATTTTATGTGCATGATTAATACAGTTCAGCTCCACACTAAAAGAAATTAGATGTTTAAGAGTGCCTTGGCATTTCTACTTTGTTTCTAGGAACAGAGAATAGAGAAGATGTTATAAAGAACAGTACAAATAAAGAAACAGAAGGTATAACCCAACCAGGATATACCGCAGCAGAGGATTTGAAACAGCAAGAAAATGCAAATGACAGTTTCAGCAGTGAGAACAGTATATTGGAAACAACTATTCAAAAGAGTCCTGCACTTTCAGGTATGTCCACTAACTGGTAATTTGTGGTTGTACCCGCTAAACCTTAGTACCTGCCAGTAACTGAGAGAATGTTATTGGTGCATTAGGTCCCATCTTGCTCAAAAATTCAGTAACATGCAGTACTATCGAGGTGAAGGAAATGAATGGAAAAAATAAGTCTTGGTTTAAAAAAAAATTAAAGCAGTAAATCCTGTTTCTTCCTATGAACTAACAGCAGTAGCAGTTTTAAAGGTCAGATCTACACATTTTTTCACTTCTCTTCAGAGTTGCTCTAGAACAAGAATATGTTGTCAGACTCAAACTAATTAACCTGAAAAGTAAGAGCTGATTCAGAAAGCAGTTTGCTAACAGAGTACAGGATGTCTTAGGACATGGCCGAAGAAACTGGAGCACACTATAGGCAGCCTTCGTGTAGATGTTTTAGGTACCCTAGCTGTAGCAATGATGTTTTTTCTACTGTGGGCTGCGTGATTTTCTTATAATTGAGCAATATTAACGATCTTTTTTCTTAATAGCACTTTTAACAACTTTGCATTATTATTTTTTAATTTACTGTGTGAAGAAAGGAGTCATTTTCAAGCATATTTAATATTGATAATTTAAACCATTCATCCTATTTCAGACCTATTCATGGTATTCTACTATCCAATGAAAACGTTGGGTGTACATTGATGACTCCTCCCAGTGCTGACAAAGTTAAAATCAAGAGGAGTGTTACTGTACCACCATAACCGCAGCTGTATTATGTGCTCCTTTCTAGAAGGCTGGTAATTCTATATTGGAAAACTTTTTTAGTTAAGTGCTTTAGTACTGTTTTCTGTTTATTTTAAGGATTTATATTTATAGAGCTTCAAACAACCTTTGTCACATCACATACTCATAAGTACGTTATTTTGTTACCGATCTTTAGAATTTGTTGTGGCCTGTTCGTATGGATTCACTTTTTAAAAACATGCCTTGGGAGTTGATTATGAGCAGCAGCAATTACCAGCAACAATTCACAGACATAGCTGGGAGCCAGTGATTCAAACATATGCTTTATGATTAAGGAGCCATTCATATGTGTTACAAACTCAGATGGAGCTCAAACAATAGTTACAACTGAGAAAAATCCTGCCTGAAATTATTTTAGTGAGCCTACTCAGCCAAAGCAATAAGACAGCTAAGGCTGCTCTTTTTTATCAAACAAGAATAATTTTTTTAAAAAATTGGCTCTGAAAATTGCAGCCTTTCAGTGTGCAACAGTAGCAGCCTATTTCTCTTTTATATCACAATAGTGAATTATTAACTACAGAAGAAATGTCAACTTGGTTTAGAACATGATTTGGCAGCATAAAGAAGGGGTGCCAATTATTTCATGATGATTTGGAATGGATCAGACTCAGTTCTCCTTATTCTAAGGATCTTTTCAGGGCAAGGCTAAGACTCTTTTTAACCTCACTGAGGGTAAGTTTTCACCACTGTTAGGCTGATCTTTTGCCTAACTTGTCAGATTGAGGATTACAGATAACGAGGTCTATTAGGTGTTAACTAGCGTGCCACAAGCTAATTCTAGCCTAAAAACTGGTCTCCTCAGCACTGAGCTGTACTGAAGTTTAGTAGACAGTGGGTATTAGCAGTTCGTGCAGTTGAGCAGATCTGTGGTGCTAAGGGTGTACGTACTACTACTACCTGAGTTCTGGCAGCGTGGTTCAGGTTGACTTCAGTCTGGTGTGGACTGTATGCCTGCAAGTGGCTCGAACACATCTCATTTGGGTTCAGCAGATAGGACTTCATTTCTTCTGATGCTAACCAGCTCTGTGATATGAAATGAGGTAGTGTAAGTGGGGACAATTGACAGATTGACTGTTAAGGTGCACTTCTGAGTTGAAATGAACTAGCAACATAGATGCAACATAGCAAGGACTACCAGGAAGCACCTAATTTACAGTTTGATGCTGTCAAGTGATACCGGTTTTGTAGTATGCTCCCACCGTTCCTTTGTTTATTGAGGACAAATCTCAAGGAGAAAAAAGCTTTTTCAAGTCACTTGTAATTACTGCAATTTGCACTGTATCTGAAGCTTCCTCTGACCCATTTATCGGAATAGCTGGGGTGAAGGCAGTAGGGTCATAAAGACCAAGTAGAAATAGATAATTTATCTCAAGAGAAAACAAGAGAGAAATTATGCATCAGAAATCTCAGATAAGCAGAAGTGAACCATTTGGATAAAGGCTATCATTACCTGTATAAACAACAATTGAAATAAACAACAACTCTGGTTTTCAAGGCCTGTTTCATAGAAGTATACTGGAACAAATAATTACACTGTAATTAACTGGAGATTTCAATAATGTCTCATAAAATGTGCCTTAATGCTTCAGATTAGAAAAACTGCCTATTAATTTGAAAGTGGGACCAACTTTAATAGTTTATATTTTTGTATTTAATTTCTTTCTTCTGATATTTGAAAGTTATTCTATGACATAATGTAGCATAGGACAGAAAGACTTTTAAAAATTAATATTACATAGATTTTTTTTTTCATTGCATTCCATTGTCTCTATACTTACTTATTAGTGCAAAGTGACAGAAAATTTTCTGTGGAATATGCTGCATTACAATGTGCAAGGAGCACTCTTAAGGGAAGACTAGAGAAAGTGGTGAAAACAGCAGTTAGGATATCAACTCTTTTCACTGTCTTGGAAAGGCTTACTGCTTTGGATTTGTTGGTTTGTTTATTTAATTTTAAAATAAGACAGTTGCCACAGTTGAAAAAGGAAAACATTATTCTGTTCACCTCTCATTTGGCATATTTTGCATTTCACCTCACGACTGACGTTTTCTTTTGAGAGTTTATTTTGTAATGCATGCTACACACTGCTATTCGGATAATTGCCTACAAAACACTTTGTGAATCCATATTGTCTGCTGCATGTACATCTTTCAGTAGCTAATTTTAGATGAGAAACTACGTGGAATAGATACATAGAATCTTAATTTTACCCTCTCTTTCCTATCCACATGGGTTCCTAGAAAGTGAAAACAAGAGATAGCATTGTCATCCTCATAGTTGGAACTCGCACTAGTGCTACTTGAAAGAGTTTGTCACAGGTCTGTTGAACATGGATTAGAACTAATATGATGTTAAATGCATGCTATTACATTATAATAGGGAACTTTTATATAAATCAGGCTTCTTGTGTGAATATATTTAAGTTGTTGTTGATTGCATTGATTTCTAGGAGACTAGGCTTCTAATTTAGGTGCTTGAAGTCTTTAATGCCCTTGCCCATCAGCACACTTCCTACATAGGACAGTGATTCATAGGTGGATCAGATTCTGAAGTCTGTATGGAATAAATTATGAAAACTGTAGGACAGTAAGACAGATGTTTGCATCTCTTTTCATGGTTACAAAAACTATAAAAATAAAGACTAGAATGCCTTACTGTAGTGGTAGCTAAGATAGCTTCATTTCAGTTGTCTATATTATACTTTTGCCTTGAAATAGCAGTTTTCTTTCTGTTACTCATTCACCTTTCAAGGAGAGAAAAACTTGCACAAAATAAAAGTGTAATATTTTTTACTGAATGCAGACTAGGCTGAATTTCCGCCTTACCAAGATTTTGCAGTATTTCAGAAGTACCATTCTAAGACACTATAACTTTCATTTTCCAAAGGAACCGTATATCTCCTTAGATACTAAAAGGACTGAGTTTTGGAAAGTCTAGCTGTAGAAATTAGACTAAAACCAAAACAGTGTAATACAAAGAGTGTCCAGTAGAGGGAGAGCTAAACATTAGAATACACTACACTAAAATCGCCAGATTTCTGTGACCGTGGCTGCGTCTTGTGTTGAGTGTGACAGGATTGTTGGTCTCTGGTTTCACTAGCAAATAGTTTGGAAGATTTTATAGTTCCTCACTGCTTTTATTTACCTTGGATCCATGGTTTATTCGTTTCATAGTATCTAAAGAAACCTTTTTTGAAAAAATAAAATATAGTTCCGTTTTTTCTTCTACTACAGATATAACTCGGCTTACAGGGAGTAAAAGAGAATGTCTTCGGTTTGCCAGCAGTGCAATGTATCCAGTAGACCAACATGCTGTTCTTTCTGGGTTTTTTTGGCTCTTCATCCCCCTGAAAAGATAGAGTAAAATAGGACTAGAGGGAGTCATACAAGCTGTCACGTCTGGACCCTTGCTTTCAACAAACAGAATATAAATGCCTGAGGACAATAAATCATAACCCACATTGCCTTACCTCTGTTAAGTTTTGGATTTTCACCTTCTACTTCGTATTTTCTTCTATAAGGAAATGAATTGTGTTGTTCACAACTTCTTCTTTACCTAAGAGAAAGTTTAGTAAAGGAAATTGCGCCTCTGGCATTCCTGCCAGACTTTTGTCTAGGCTATTTTAACAACTTAGAGAGAGAGCAAACACTATGCTTTTGTATTTTTATTTGTATAGCAAATATACTGTACAACATTTGCTTGTGTTTTTCTCTTAGAATCAGATATCTCCATAGGAGATGGAAGTGTCAATAGTGTTAATGAAAACCTGGGACAAAGCTGCTGCACGACCAGTGATTCAGGTATGCTTCTCTTCTGATATTTAGTAAGAGGGTAAGCGCTGTTACATAGCTAGATGTAATAGATGTTCTAGATGGGCTAGAACAAAAATCAATGGAAGGCTTTCATTGTGAACTCTAGTTCACAGTATTTAGATGCCAGACTTCTTATTTTGTTGGAAAACAGATGCCATTTTTATGGGTCTGGACTTAAGCTGTAGTCCCTAAAGAGTTTACTGAGATCATCTGAATAGTTCTCTAGTTCTTGTCATTGTACAGAATGGTCAGTGATGTAGAATGATAGAATCATATAGGCTGGAAGGGACTTCCAGAAATCATCCAATGCAGTCGCCTGAACAGATATTCATAATGCTACCACGTGTATGTACTGCTTTTCCTCTCAGAGAGGAGCTCAGATTGTGCCTCGCTCCTGAATGGGGTGAGTGAGAGGCAATAAGACACCCTTTAAAGGCGTGTAAGGGTGAGAAGGAGCATTTACAGGGTACCTGCAGAACAGTAGTGAAGGTGCACTTTGAACCTAAGTAATTTAGTAACCCCTTTTTGTAAAAGAAACTTAAACACGGGAGGTTACTATATGAAGACCTTTTTAAAACTCACGTTTAAACATATGTGCAAGCCCTAAATATAGTTTTAAACTAAATATTGGACTGTGTTTACATAAGAGATTGCAGAGAGATATGAACTTGCTGTGTATCTGAGCCCTGTTAAACACTGCTGTTGTAAAACACATCTCTTTCTTTCTTCTTCTTCTTCTTCTTCTTCTTCTTCTTCTTCTTCTTCTTCTTCTTCTTCTTCTTTGTTTTTTAAAAATCTGAGACCTAAGGCAGAATGAATTTGCAGCTGTCCACCATGGTGAACAGCCTATGCTGCCTACACAAAATTCAAGAGGAGCTAGTTACCCTTTGGCATCTAGGCTTCATAAAGTTTGTGCTGGGACTGTGTCGTGTACAAGGCTAGAAATAATCTGGGTACCTTTCAGGCCAATTCTGCCTAATAAAGCTAGTATTATGTCAGTAAAGTTAATGTAAATGTTATACATTGTATGCCTGCAAAGTTATAGAATCATAGAATGGTAGGGGTTGGAAGGGACCCTTACAGATCATCTAGTCCAACCCCCCTGCAGAGTGTTACTTTAAATGCTTTAAAAATAGTTTAAAGCTTTTTAGATGTTAAAGTCCATGCATTTTGTAAGTACACAGAAGATTAAGGATATCTCAGATCTAAATTGCTACCCTATAACTGGGATTTTAGTTTGTGTGTTGCAAACTCTGAAGAATATACTTTGTACTTCTGCATCAACTAAGATGACTCATCAGTCACATTGCATTTTTTTCCTCACTATGTCACATGAAATGTCTGGGCACGGAAACTTCTCTGTTCCGTAGACAGTCACATTATATCAGTGATCAGGCTGATACAGGCTGCTGGTATGTGGCAGCACATAAACATACATTATCTGATCCTTTAAAATTCCTGAAAAATCTCCCATTAAGTAAGTTGGGCATAGGCTATGTTCAGTAGTCCAGCAGAAAAAGATAAATTACTACATATATGTGAAGAGTGCAGAATAGATATTTTTCCAAATGTTTACTTACTATATATTCTGTTTATATTTGGTCTTTAAAAACTAGTTAAAATGTTTCTTAAAAAGTTAATGTTTTTTAATCATGCCTACTAACCTCAGTGACAGCAACTGGGAGAAAAACAAAACCTTAAGGGGATACAGATGGACTTTGTGATGGATTATATAATGGACATATGATTTCAAATTTTGCACTAAGACTGCTAATTAACAGAGATGTTTTGGTAGTATCTTAATGCACTGACATGATTTGGATTTTAGTGCAAAGAATTGTTTGGATTTAGTGGCAGTTTTCTGTGCAAGGATCATTTTGCATCTAAGAAAACATAGTAGAATTAGGACAATAAAATAAGAATTACCATGTTTCTTCTAGCCCTGAGCAGCAATTCATGAACCCTCCCTGTACAAAGGCAGAGAACTTACCTAAAGTTATCTTGTGCATGATGAAAATTCTTTAATGGAATCATATCATGTGAAAAGATTCCCGTGTTAGCCTTTATCTAAACAGGGGCTGAGGGAGCTAAGAGAGCCGAGTTAAATATTTTTTAGACCTGGACAGTTAATTGAGGATGTTAAGGAACTGAAATTTAGCCAAACAGATGGGTGATAAAGTGCTAGTTTCAATATGATTGAACTATTGAATTTAGCCAACCAGAAAGTAAACATCGTTCTTCCTCAAAAGAGGAGTAGAAAAGATAAGTAACAGCAAGTACTCTCTGGTGTGAATTTCCCTGTGTTCCAGGTAGTACAGCACTCACACTAAAAGGCAAAACAAGCAAAAGACACTTAAGAATGGCATTTGGATATTTCCGTCAGCAGTATTTTAGCAAGCTTCATTACTTTTTGTTAGCTTAATTTTATTTAATGGAATCAGGGATACTAGAAAAAATACATTACATACAAAATAAGTGTGTCGGTGATAATAAAATCCTCATGATTCTTCATTTAACAATATCTTCACGAAATAAAACGACAGGATTTTTTTTTTTGTTCATTTTTAGTCTAGTAGAAAGAATTAGTGCTTTTTCTTCACTGTGGATATTTAATACTTGGAGGGTGATTTAAACTTACCCGCAGAACAAAAAAAAAATAAGCCTCAAATCCATTGACATAAATCCCTTTGATATTAACATAAAATTTCTAAATCCCTGAACGTATGCAAGCTCAAGAGACTTGGTATTCTTTTCTTAATGCTCAAAATAATGTAAGACCATTTTTCTACTTTTGATTGTTGTTTGTTCCACCTGTGAGCCATAAGTCAGAGCTCTCTGCCATTGCATTTTACATGATAGATGGAAGGTTTTGGCCTTTGGGTGGCAAATGTATATGTCTTTTTAGTGAATAGCTTGATTGCATTATGTATGAGTCAGTCTGCAAGCAGCGCAATCTACCATGAATAGGTGTAATACATTCTGCAGTTAGTTCTGTCTTGTATGGACAATTGATTTTTCCTGTCTATTTGATCTTTATACTTTATAGCTCCCTTCATCATTTTTTTAAGTGGTCCCTATCTCTTTTTCTTTCTATGGCTCCATCTTTTTTTTCATCCTCTGGGAAATATTTAAAAAGGTAGCTCACTTGTAACCAAATAAATTTCAGTACTGATGAACAAGAACGTCACATAAGATTGGCTAGATTATAAATACTGCAGTCTGAACACAACCTGTGTTGGTCCCAGTGCTACTGAACTGTATCATTTGAATTCATACATTCACATCAACATAGACGGGTGAAGACAAACTGTAGCTTGGTTGGTGTATGGAAGTAAGCGATTCTGATTGAGAATTACATAGATCCACAGAGCAGCATTGCCTATGATAATACACTCTGTTTCTGTTTATTCAAAAAATACTTCTGATAATAAATTAATACTTTTGCCTTTGACAAATGCTCAGCATTCTTATGAATGTTGTGTACCTCCTGTTTGATACTTGTATTTCTTTGTACCCTTAGATGAAGATGAAGTGAGCAGAGCTTCACCTGAGCCAGATCTGATCCTGAGAGATTACCAGATGGAAGTTGCAAAACCAGCACTGAATGGGGAGAATATTATAATATGTCTCCCTACAGGCAGTGGTAAAACCAGAGTGGCTGTTTACATTACCAAAGATCATTTGGATAAGAAAAAAAGAGCATCAGAGCCTGGAAAAGTTATAGTACTTGTTAATAAGGTACGTTGGTCCATTTTTTAAAAAATAGTATTTTTCAAACTCCATGCTCTGTTAATATAGAACCTGTAAAAGGAATATAAATTGCTCAGCTTTTCCAGATGCAGCTATGTTTAAAGACATACAGTTCTAGGCTGTCATTTCCATTGTACTATCAGTGGGGTGCAAGCATTAATTATTTTAGTTTACTCCAGCACAAGTCCAAATTATGATGTGTACCACCTTATTGGAAAAAGTGTTTCGTGTTAGAATGAGTAGAAATATAATCATATTTTTTAAAACAAAAATATTTTTCACATTCTGTGTTTGGATTTGGTAATGAAGGCCACCTACTGAGTCTCACCGTAGTTAGGGAATGTTCTGTCTGATTTTCTGATAGTTGCTGTAATTTTTACAGTTAAATTTAGCACATATGAAACAATCTATTTTTATGATGTCAAAATCAGAAGTACACTTTAAGGGCTTTTTTTTTTTTTAATTAATAAAAGATGTCTATATCTTCCCGTAAGAATAAAATTGATAGCATGGGAGAAGCTCAGTTAAAAAGCAGAACATGCATGGTTTGTTCATTCTTTATCAGGCACACTTAGGCCTTCTTGGGACAAATAGGTTTAATAGGAGCAGTTGGAAGGGAGGGGTTGGGTTTGGTTTTTGTTTAGTGGGGTTTTTTTAATTGTACCCTGCAGTGAATGAGGGAATGTTTGGGTTTTTTTAGAAAAAGTGTATTTTGTACAAAGTGTATGGTCACCTAACATTACTGGCAAACATGCATGTACTTTTAATCCTGTGTGTGTTCCAGTTTAAATTGCTTGGAAACTTTTATTCAGGTACCGTTGGTAGAACAGCATTTACGGAAGGAGTTTAATCCATTCCTGAAGCGTTGGTATCAGGTTACTGGTTTAAGTGGTGATTCTCAGCTGAAAATCTCATTTCCTGAAGTTGTCAAGAGAAATGATGTCATCATCAGTACAGCACAGATCCTTGAGAATTCACTGTTAAATGCAGCCAAAGAAGATGAAGAAGGTGTCCATTTATCAGGCAAGTATTTAATTCATAATTTTTTCCATAAGGGCTAAAAATGTGTTAGTTCTGCAAAATTGCAGAATAAAAAGATGCCACATTCAGTGCTTAATGCTTTTTTTCAGTTGACTGGTTTTATAAATACAAACTGAGAGACAAAAGCATATCTGAGTTAATGAGTGTGCAATTTTTTCAATCCAAATTAGAATCTTACAATTCATTTGTACTAAATATTTGTTACACTTTCTATTTCATTTAGCTGAAAACAACTTTGTGCAAATGCAGTCATACTGGTCTCACTTTCCAAGCTTGGTAGGGCACTGAGTTATATCACATGGAAGCCATAAAGAAGATGAGAAAAAATTTATAAAAACTAACGTATTCAGTAGATTGAGAAATACGATAGAACTTAAAAGCCAATCTGTTTTAAAAGTTGTATTCTCTAAATTCTTACCATTTTGCTAATGTGCCAAGATGTGGTTACTTATACTTGGTCTCATACAACAGATGAAGGGACATTGAAGAAAACAAAAGATATAAGATAGCATCAAATTGTTTGCCCAGAGTGCTAAAGTGGCAGATATCTATAGGAGATCAGAAAGGAGTGACCTCCCTCTCTGAGATATTAACTTCTCCATCTATCTGCATGCAGTCAACTTTTTTTTGTTGTTTTGTTTGTTTGTTTGTTTGTTTTAGATGGACCAGGATGTAGCTGAGGAGAGACATACATTATTTAAAATAAGAGATCTGAGACATAAGAGCTACTTGTTACAGACAGCAGAGAAATCTGAGGGGTTAATCTGTGGCTGTCAGTGTTTGTTGTAGGCTGGAATACTCCTTGATACAAACTAACTCCTGCAGAGCCACTTGTGTACCTCAGCATTGCCTTCCCTCCTTCAGAATGCTTTTCTATTAACCGAGGCAAAGTACCAGAGATTTACAATGCTGACTGTCTTTCCACTGCATCTAAGTTGCTAAACCTTCCCAAATGTCAATAATTTGTGTCATATAGAGACACCTGAAACATTTCTAGAGGAACTGCTGACCTAAGTAGAACTGAGCTGAGTCTCAACCATTTTGTGTGATGAAGGAGGTTTTTTAATGGGTTTCACACTTCGCAAAGGTTCCTTCAGAAGGAGCTATATTTCTTCCAGAACTGAGGTGGCCCTGCAAACAGGGCTGTATTTCCACCCTGTTACACCTGTGTTATGTAAGTTCACTTGGACCAAATCCACACAACAGAGAACAAAGACAGCTCCATTTTTATGGCTGTGACTTGGTTAACACACAGCCTATATAAGCTATCCTAGTTAGTCATAAGGTTTTTATTTCTTCTTTCTGTTTGTACTATTTTCCCCTGTTTCCACACAGGTCTTCATTATATATGGAATGCCAGCCTCAATGAAATGGAGGGCACTCTCTTAATCGCATTTTACCAAAATTTTACCAGATATTTACCTTCTTTACCAAAAGCTGAAGTCACTGTCTGGACTTTCTAAAAGCCGTGTATCACTTCCTTAGTAGAAGCAAATCTCTTCTGATGTCTTAGGTTCTTCTTGGGTAATGATAGGAATATGTATTACAGAGAGTTATTTTGTATTGGCAAAATAACTGGAAAACTGACAGCACTACTACTGGAGTCTTGCAATATGTACAAATCTTAGAAATAGGTAGAAATGTTGGTTTGAAACCACATCAGTCCAAACTAGCTTCCTGAACCACTTGTGCTGTAAAGATAATTAGATTTCCCCAATAACATGGAGCACGAGTTTGCCTTCCCAGGGGTAGTTTTTGGTTTAGCCTTTAAATCAAATTTCCCTTGTTATGTTTCCACCTTTGTTTAGGTTCTTCAAAGATGAAGTTAAATGATATTTTCACTATCAGAAAATTATGAACTGAGAATGTTCTACCTCTCTGTTAGTTTCCAGCTTCTGCTACCAGTTGTGGCAAACTTACTTGTAGCGATGCCACAATTTGAGCACACTAATGTGTGAACAAGACTATAGAAATTGTCCAGGTTTAAAAAAAAAAAAGGCAGAAAAAAAAAAAAAGAGATTAACCCAAATCATTTCAGTGATTTCTTTTACAGTGTCATTTCCACAAACATGTGTTGAATTGTAGGAAGCATAGGAAGAGTGGGAGCGCCATAAAAAACAGTTTTACCGTTAAAGAAACAGTAAAGAAATGTTCCCAAGTCTTTCAAATCAGAACCTTGAATTATGCTGCCAGGGACATACATGTTTTCTATGTTTCTAAGAAATTTAAAACAAACAAAAAATGTTAATTTTCCTTATCATATAGTACTTTACTTGTTGCATGTAAATACGATCTTACTAAATACCTGTTTCAATTTTCACTACTTTCCTCTGCTACAAAAGAGAGATGATTGGTAGCACTCTCACCATCTGTTTGTTCTTTACAATGACACATCCATAAAGTAATATAAATCTTTCCATTGGACAGTTACATGGAGGAAATCTCTGTGTTGCTATAAAATAGAAGCATATTTTGATCAGGACAGGCCTTTCTGGAACATCTGAAAGGTTTCTAACATCTTCTCATAAACAGCATATTGTTTGTCAAGATACAGTTATGGATATAAAAGATAAGATTGAGTTAAACTATGATATGTTCTCACTGCTGGTTGTTAAAAATACACTTTGAAATTCTTTATACCATCAGATTGGTTTTGCAAAAATAGAAAAGCTTTTTACATTACATGAAATCTAAAAGTACTTGACACATCAAGACTCCAGCAAAGATTCCAAAGTCCCATAATATACACAACTTCCATCCACACCTTCCTCCAGCAATACAAGTTTCCTAATATGTCAAGGTTCAAAGAAACAGATAGGTTTTCTTCAACAGTGTCTTTACCTGTAACAAAATTATTACATTTGTAAGAAAATTAAACATTTTAGGGGTCTTTTTGTTTTTCCAGATTTTTCACTCATGATTATCGATGAGTGTCATCACACTCAAAAGGAAGGTGTCTACAACAATATAATGCGACGTTATTTAAAAGACAAGATGAAGAACAGGAAGCTGGCAAAAGAAAACAAACCACTGATCCAACAGCCTCAGATTCTGGGACTTACAGCCTCACCTGGTGTGGGAAGTGCAAAAAATTACTCAAAAGCTGAAGAACATATTCTGAAAGTAAATAGCCCTCACACTTGCAAATCATCAAAGGGAATATTGTCTTGTTCAAGTTAAACTTTTAAAGTCAGTGTTAGGTTCCAAATATATAATCTGATTTATATTTTTTCATGTGTAAATGGGAGCTCAGCTTGCAGCCATTCATCAAGTTGACCCACTACAAATAATGGAAATCCATGTACAAATAGGGGTACTTTACAGGCAAGTAGGGTTACTGATAAGGGCAGTAAAAAAAATGCCTTGCTTGAAAAAAAATCTCATGTTAAGATCAGAAGCAAGAAATCCCAAAAACAGTAAGGTTTTATAGTTAATCTTCTTTTTCCATTGATGGATTAGAATTTACTGCGTATTCCTAAATCCTAGAGAGATCACAGTATTTTATATCTGTATTTCTAGAGTGAGCAAGCCAGGCTTTTGTGTGTACCCAAGAAAGTGAAAAAGTTGAATACTTAAACAAGCAGAAACCACTTGTGAGATAGAGGTAGCATAGAAATGTTTTTCTTTACAGCAGTCAGAGTTACTGAATGAGAGGGAAAAATTGTGTAGCTGCATAAACACCTGACAGAACATAACTGGTTAAATTCTATACTTAAAGAAACTCAATCTTACTTGAAATTCATTGGATTCACAGTAGTAATGCCCAGTACTCCAGTGAAAACTCCTGACTAGCAGATTGCACAAGCACAGAATGTGGTACTCAATAAGTGAGACCTGCAAGAAGTGTTTGCACTGTATTGAGGTAGACAAAATTATGAGGCATTTTGAAACAAAAACTTTCTGGCAATGGAAAAAGCAGAGAATTCTTTTTCATCAGCTCTGAAATCTTTATGATATGGTGCAGGGGTTTGTATCTAAGGAAATGTAATTCAAATATACAAGCTCAAATAGATAACTACTGCCAAAGACACTAAAAATGTTCTCTGACAATCTTCCTTTCCTGTTTTCTCTGCTAATAAAAGTTTTAAGGTTTCCCTCTATTAATTCAGACTTAGTGTCAGCAATGTACATATTTTCTCCTTGGAAGAAATCAAAAGCAGAAAAGTCCAATTCAGTTATACAGTTAGCCCAGAATTTCCTGTTCCAATAAAGATAATTTCAAATTATTTTCTACATTTTATGACCAGCTCCTACTTCTATAATAACTCTCTAGCATTAATTTTCTTGTTTTGTTCATTTGTTTTGTGCTCCAAAATCTACTCTTCCAAAGTATCGATAGTATATATTCTCTTTCAAAATACCTGATCTACAAGTTTTTCCTTCTGTACAAGGATCACTCTGATCTAAAAAGGAACTTGTTTGGCTTATCCCAAATGCTTTTCAAAGACCTGGGTTTTCTTACACTGATACTGTCTGTATGCAATATTTGTAAGAAGAAAGTAAAGTTCTATAAAACTCAGTACCTAAATGAGAAGCTTTGTTGCATTAATTCAGTTTTCACATGAAATAACACATTAAATGGTAAAAGAAATAACATTTTGTTTTCTCCCAGATCTGTGCGAATCTTGATGCATGTAGAATCATGACTGTTGAAGAGCATGCCTCTCAATTGAAGAATCAGGTGAAAGAACCATATAAGAAAACTGTAATTGCAGATGACAAAAGAAAGGTATGTCTTTTTCAAACAAACCAGTATTGAAATTATATAGGCCTTTAAAAATATGTTGTATGATTTCAAAAGCTTTTGGCTAATGCTCTTTTTCTATAGATTTATTGTGATTCAAAGTGCTAATTTGAACATGTGTCTTTAACTGCTATTTTCTTCTGTATGGAAAACTATCAATGAAGTCAAATAGAACTAAATCTTTATGTACCTCAAAAATATAACACTTCTATCTGGTCAAAAGACCTTCTGAACTCTAGTTGGAATGTTTCTGTTGGAGTGACTAAAAATATGCGATTTTAATATTCTGAACTATTTCCTTCCATAAGTCTGAATGCACTTAGCAGCCTTAGTTGATTTTTAATTTAAGATGAATATTTTAAAAATTACTTAGTGTGTCACTCACTAGTGATGCCAGAAGATGCTTGCTTACTTTAGTAATTTATTTCTAGGATCCATTTAGAGAGAAAATTACTGAGATCATGACAGACATTCAAAATTATTGCCAACTCTGTCCAAAATCTGAGTTTGGAACTCAGCCATATGAACAGTGGGTGATTAGAGAAGAAAAAAAAGGTATGTGCACGGCAAAAATATCCCGGCTTTGGATTTCTTTGGGTCTTTCTATACACAGGCATGTCTTTGTGTTTTTTGTTCACTTTTAGCTGCAAAAGAAGAAAAGCGCAAGGAGCGTGTATGTGCGGAACACTTGAAGAAATACAATGATGCTCTCCAGATAAATGACACCATCCGAATGGTGGATGCATACAATCACCTAAATAACTTTTATAAGGAGGAGAAAAGTAAAAAAACAGTAAGGAGTGATGATGATGATGATGATGATGCTGAACCAGCAGTGTCAAAGCAGGATGAAACAGATGAATTTCTTATAGGCTTATTTCATGGTAAATTTTAAATATATTGTGATATTTAATATTTGAAATCCGTAGATTGTGCACTAACATGGTTTGCATGCATGCGGGTCAGTGGAGCTGGGAGTGGAGCTCATCTTTGGGTCATAAACTCACACTGCAGACATTAGTGTTGGTTTAACTAAGGGGGAAAAGTGTGGGAGTTTGTTACATCTAACTACTTTTTATATGCATTTGTCTGTGTTTGCTTACATTCTAAAACATTAGTAAGGCTGTAGTCAGAAAGCCACTACCTGAGTGGTGTAGTAGTCTACAGTGCAATACAGTGGATGAGGTGCAGTGAGGTGATCTGCACAGGATGATGACATCAGACTGTAATATCTTAACACACAGGGCTCCTACCTTAAACTGTATTATCGTGTTTGCATGATCCTCTGACAATGACATGGGGGGTTACATTTTAAAAAGCTTTAAAAAATTAAAAGACATGAGGAATCCTTCCTGGTCATAATCAATAATCCCTGTGGAAGAGTCATTCATTTAACCTTAATGTCTTTAAAAGCTGCATCACTAATAACGATGCACTCATCCTTGTGCGTGTTTCTAATGAAGATTCCTATGTTAATGAATGTCCCAAGGACAATTTATGTCTAAATTTAAAAATAATTACCAGCTCTGAGGCATGTCCATATTAAACAGTTTCTCCTTTTAAGTCTTTTTCCATTGTTTGAAAACTGTTTTGCAAATACTATAAACTCTGCTTTGGCTTTTTAATATGGTACAGTCAATTCTGTACCACTTCTGGTGCATACAGAGTTTTTTATTTTGCTTGTTCTCACCATGAAATACAGGCAAAGTGTATGTTAAAAAATTAATGGTGATTTATTTTGATTAGTGTGTTTTTAATGAACTTATACTCACTTGAAAAGTAATTGATATGCCATAGCTCTTCAAACCAAATGTGAATTAGCCATGCTGGGAGAATTATATGGAAAACTGCTTTGTTTTTTCTAAGGCTGTTATCTGACCTGGTTACTTTTTCTTAATTTACATCTACTGTTTTTAAAGCAAAAAAGAAACAGCTGAAAGAGTTGGCTAGAAATCCAGAATATGAAAATGAGAGCCTAATAAAGTTACGAAACACTTTAATGGAAGAGTTCACGAAGACTAAGGAACCTAGAGGAATTATTTTCACCAAGACTCGGCTAAGTGCCCGTGCTCTATTCCAGTGGATTAAGGATAACCCAAAATTTGCAGAAGTGGGAATTAAGGCCCATTATCTTATCGGTGCTGGACATAACAGTGAAGTTAAACCCATGACTCAGGTACAGACTATGCACTACAGTGTTAAAATCTTGTACATGATTTGAAAAAACAGCTTGGTGTAGTAACAGACTGAAGCTTGGAGCCCAGAGTTCTGGTTTTATGCCTGCCAGCAACTTACCTTCATAAAGTGCAGGATAGGATAAACCTGCTGGAAGATAGACTTCTCTGCAGAGAAAGATCTCAGAGTCCTAGTTGATAATAAACTAAACATGAGCCAACAATGTGCCCTCGTGGCCAAGAAGGCCGATGGCATCCTGGGATGCATCAAGAAGAGCGTGGGCAGCAGGTCAAGGGAGGTTCTGTTCCCCCTCTACTCTGCCCTGGTGAGGCCTCATCTGGAGCCCTGTGTCCAGTTCTGGGCTCCCCAGCTCAAGAGGGACAAGAAACTGCTGGAGACAGTCCAGCACAGGGCCAACAAGATGATCAGAGGACTGGAGCATCTTCCTTATGAGGAAAGGCTGCAGGAACTGGAGCTGTTTAGTCTAGCGAAGAGGAGACTGAGGGGGGATCTCATTAATATTTATAAATATCTAACTTGTGGATGTCAAGAGGTTGGGGCATCCCTTTTTATCTGTTGTATCTTGTGACAGGATAAGGGGTAATGGGAGGCAGCTGGAACACAAAAAGCTCTGTTTAAACATAAGGAAAAACTATTTCACCGTTCAGGTGAAAGAGCCCTGGCACAGGCTGCCCAGGAAGGGTGTGGAATCTTCTTCTCTTGAGGTTTTCAAAACCCTCCTGGACATGTTCCTGTGTAAGCTGATCTAGGTACTTTGGCAGAGGGTTGGACTAGATGATCTCTAAAGGTCCAGTCCAACCTCTACCATTCTATGATTTTGTGATAGGTGAATAACAATGTCAGAATAATTTAATTCCACAAGAAACAAGTTTTTTGGTCTTGGATTCTATGACAATAGGGGTAACAAGCAGCCATTTCCTAGAGGAGTATATAGTCAAAAGGGACACAACTTGTAGTGAGGCATAAGAAAAAAAGTGAACAAAATGGCAGTAGCAAATTGCTGTAGTTAAATGAGCTTATACTTACTGGGACAATAGTAATTTAAATTATATTTTAGTTGCCACATTGAAAAATAAAATTACAGTGTTGATTATGCCTGTCTTGTTCAGATATCATTGCTTAATCAACTTACACCAATTTGTGTGCATGCTTCACCCTGACGCATAATCATTGAAAGAGAAGTTGCCAAAATTCTCAGTGAAATTATCCAAATCAATCATTCAACAGTCCCGTCTGATACCATTGCATGACTTCATCCACAACATCTCTCTGATGATTTACACCTCCATATTTTCAAAACAAAGTACTTCAGTATCTTAAAGCCTCTTCTGTTTTCCTTTTTACTCCCTGTAAAATTGCCACTTCAGCATTTGAGCAAAAATGGTGTGTTTTACTGCTGGGCAGAGTACATTTCCTTCAGCTACTCTCTGTTTTAAAGAAAAAAAAAGTTACAAATTGTTCTCTCTAAGTTTTCTATGAAAATTTGGTATTTAATCTGTGCAGTGCACAAACAAAACGATAGCCTCTACATTTTGAAACTTAATATAACAAATAGAAAGTTTGTGCCCCTCTGCTCAATCTTGTTTGAAATACTCAACTAATTCAGAAGTCTGTGTTTTGGGGTAATTTATTTATGTATATCGTTGCTGTGCTCCCTAGATCACCAAAATTATGGTCCCCATTTATTACGGGGATTTTAAAGTGGTTTGGAGCTTGACTTGGAATTGGTGAACTCTATGCTTAAAGCTGAAGTTACTGAAGTGGTAAAAATCCAGAACCTCTGAAAAACATCTTTAAGAATTTGAAAATGACAGAACAACTGTGTTGTTAAAATTCCTGATAACCATGAAATGGGCTACAAAGTTCCAAGCTCAATTACCTTAAAAAGATTGGCTTCTGCTGCCTCCTCCCTCAAAAACTGTGCTGAACATATATTATATTCAATAGGAAATCTTTCTTTGGGATCTTGAAAGATGGTTAAATGCAGTTGTTGAAGTCACTTGATGTTTGGGACTTCATTCTGAAATTATTGCACTATAGTTCCTTAAACCTCTTAATTAGAAGAAAATGATGACAGAAAGTAATGCTGAAAGTTAATACACTGATGCTTTTTTTAATATTATTTACTTACAGAATGAGCAAAGGGAAATTATTGATAAATTCCGAGGTGGAAATGTAAATTTACTTATTGCTACTACTGTAGCTGAGGAAGGCCTAGACATCAAAGAGTGTAACATCGTTATCCGCTATGGCCTCGTCACCAATGAAATTGCTATGGTGCAGGTATGAGTTTACTGCATATATACCTTATTTTTATAAGTGCTTTTCAGTTTGGAATATGCAACTGCTGAATCACATACCTGGGGTTTGGAGATAATTTTGAAATATTTGCGTGCTAAAAGAGAAGATGCTTTTGCAGCATGGTTCAGTTCCATTTGCCATTC
This sequence comes from Urocolius indicus, assembly GCA_013401255.1. NCBI lineage: Eukaryota > Metazoa > Chordata > Aves > Coliiformes > Coliidae > Urocolius > Urocolius indicus. The sequence continues at coordinate 311,029 of WBNH01012072.1, read as the reverse complement.
TCAGTTTACATGCAATATAAAATTTCCTTCCATGTTTAATGGTGTAACATCCATCTAAAGCTCTACATAAACAGTGAGTTCTTGTAATAGACAAGGCTGTTTGATGTAAAAGACATTTGTACCACCAACAGCTAAAAAGAGATAATTGCATATCACAATACCAGTTTGTCCCTGTTCTCACTTCTAGTGACAATATACAGTTTCTCCTTTGCAAAATGTTCTAATCACAAATACCCTGAGTACTACTCAGCGGTATCTTTGGTGATAATGCAGAAACAGTATTTGTTATTCACCAATTCTTTATCTGTCTAGGTGGAAAAAAATGCTCTGTGGGGATACTGCATAAGGAACAGTACATAGGAAAAAAAATGTGCTGTGCTGTGGAGAGCATTGTGCTGTTCATGTTGTGTTCCTTGCAAATTGTAGGCTCGTGGTCGAGCTCGAGCTGATGAGAGCACCTATGCCCTAGTGGCTTCAAGTGGTTCAGGAGCTGTTGAACGTGAAGATGTTAATGTTTTCCGTGAGAAAATGATGTATAAGGCCATTCAGCGTGTCCAAAAGATGCCACAGGAAGAGTATTTAAAGAAGGTATTTACTGCAACTCTACACTTTCCCTTTAAAGAAGATTTATTTCAATTGTAATAAATACTTTCTATTTGGAATCTACTTAGAGGATGAAAACTTAAAATAATATTAGTTGCTACATATGACCTTGAGGAATCTTTTTGCCAGTATTGTTTTATGATCCATGTTTTCTGTACCATTAGAAAAGTCTACTTTTCTGTTGGTAAGGGTGGAAACACACAAGTTGGAGACAATTGACTGGAAGTTGTGTCGTCACAGAAGTTGGTAAAATAACTGAAAAGGGAAACTACTGCTGTCATTCCACCAGAATGTTACAGTGCTCTTACTGATCTGTTTCTAGATTCACAATTTCCAGTTGCAAAGTATAATGGAAAAACAAATGAAGACAAAGAGAGACCAGTGCAAGGTATACAAGAAAAATCCTTCACTAATAACTTTCCTATGCAAAAATTGCCACAAGCTGGTATGTTCTGGAGAAGACATACAAGTTATTGAGAATATGCACCATGTCAGTGTGAAAAAAGATTTCCAGTAAGTGTTTATGAACTACTTTATCTCTTTCAGGCAGAAACAGATACTTTTGTTCAGCAGGGCTGTACATGGCCTGTAACCCTCTAGGCCCTTTCACTTTTATGTGAAATGTTTTTCTCAGCTTAAGGTTATCAGTCAATTAAAACTACAGGGTAATAATTCGTATAGCCCCCATGCACAAGCTAATATTAACCCTCAAGATCAAGTGCTCCTTGAACTAAATGATGTAAGAATGTGCACTTATTCTGCAGATCTGGATAGTCCAAATGAAATGGTTCTGTTAAGGAGTAAGGTTGGACTACAGGGAATAAAAATAAAACATCTGAACTTCAGGTGTCATTTCTTTGACAGCTCCATGGCACCTGAAAAAAAACAAGATAGTTCTATCCCCAGTTATAATGGAGGGCCTACTTTAAGATGTGGAAGGGAGGATGCAGCTCCTGAAATGCTATGAAAGGAGACATGAAGTACAGTTGTATTTCGTCATTACTGAGGAGCATTTTCTCCACCTCCTGAACATGCACAACCAGCAGAGTTTATGACCTTGTAGGTTTCACTTCTGAGCAGCCATTGTAGCCACTGTGTGTTGAAGTCTACGTGTAGCATTGAATGACCAATGTATTCTGATGCACACTGTCTGACTGTTTTTCAGAAATCTTTATGATACAAGAGCAAATAAGACACTGCAAGATAAGCACGCCGATTACCAGATAAATGGGGAAATTATATGTAAAGAATGTGGACAAGTGAGGAACAATTTCTTTTCGTACTTTTTATAATGTTATTGTCTGTATTTATTTCTGTCTAATGATCTTGTTTGTCTTAAATGTACTTTGCAGGCTTGGGGAAATATGATGGTTCACCAAGGTTTTGACCTGCCTTGTCTGAAGATTAAAAATTTTGTGGTTGTGTTTGAAGACAAGAAAACAAGAAATGACATTTTTAAGAAGTGGGGAGATTTGCCCATCAGGTTCCCTAGTTTTGATTATGCAGCTCATTGTCCTTCAAGTGATGAAGATTAAGGACTTAAAATGAAAATAGAAGCCCATTTCAGCTTTCTCTTACCGATGATTAGAAGCTTCTGTTTCCCACAGAGAGAGTTGCATCATAAATGCTGTGAAAGCCCCTGAGCATGAGGAGACTTGTCTTGAAGAGGAAGCAAACCCAAGGAAAGAGAAGGATGAATTCACATGGTTGCTGTGTGCATTCAGATTTTCAGTGGTACTCTTGGACAAAGAAGATAACCAAATGACTGAACACATTGCAGTCGTGTGTCCATGGAACAAATTCCCATCTGTACTCACTACAATCATGGGGTGACAATGCTGTCAAAAATGTGTTAGGTGACCTGTCATCAAGCACAGAATATCATAGGACAGACATCTTGTGACACGCTGTGGGGATTATTTTCTGCTTTTCTTCCTGCTATAACTCTTTTGAAAATAGTGTCTCAAAAGAGAAGCCATGAAATGAGAACAGATCAGCTGAGTGCTTTACTGAATTGTTGTTGCTTTGTCAGTGTTTTCATGACTGAGTTCTTCTCCTCTTGTCTTAAGCTACAAATTCATACATTTTGACAGACTAAAACTAAGATTTCATTAAAAGACATTTTGAAAAATCAAACCCCTAAACTGACTTAAAATTCATTATTTTAATTTCCAAGAAGCACATGACATTCTGTGTATTAGTTTCATGAGATTGTTAAAATGGCTGTACCATGAGGTGTGTATTTTTTTCAATAAATCACTACAATTATTAACCTTTGTCAATTGTGATGTTATTTATTTGCTTTCACAGTAAGTATTTTGACAATAATTATCCCATGGTTTCACCCCAGAAATTTTTTAAAACTAGTAGCATGCTGACTTTAAAAATAGCATGATGTGTCTCTATATTTAATCTAATTGACAGATTTTTTCACCTCCCTATTTACTGGTAAGGTATTGGAGAGGGGAAAGAAAGTCTGTTTGTTGTTATAACAGTCAGTTTTGCAAATTCAAGATAAAACGGTATGTTTACTGGCATGGACATGTAAACACTGCTGTAGCCTCAGGTAAAATTTCTAAGTTATGATGTAACTGAAAAGTATATCCCAGCAAAAAAGAACCTTACTGTGGCTAAATCTTTAATTGCTTTACATTTTTAAAAGGAATATAAATACTATGCATGTTTTTAAAAATCAGATTTTATATCAGGTTAGCATCAGGACCAGATTTGGAGTTTGGTGGCGTTTTTTCATGTTTGTGACCTTGCTTCAGGGAGAAGGGGAAAAAATGTAATTTCTAATTTCTGAGCAGCACATTTCAGATACCATTAAACTGATGCAGGCCATTTAGGGATTAGGTCTTGCTTATAAACATATTACAGTATTGAGTTTAGAATATTCTTAAACTACAGAAATTGTGGTTTATTTATAGGGTGAAATTATTCCGCAACAGTGGTTTATACCGATAAATTACTACCTTGGGGCTGTTAAAAAAATCAGGCTTGTAGGGAGTTAAGAGATTATATACGCAAAGATGTTTCAAGACACGCCAATTCCACCAGTATTTTTAAGTGATATGACTAAAACAGGAAAGGCACCTGGGAGATGAGTGTAACTGGTTTCTAGTGTACATGTTTTATATTTGTGTATGTCTTAATGTATTTTGCAGGGCATAACAAATGTGAAATCTTCACTGTTTTTTAATTCAGCATTATATACTTCAGTAGTAAAAAAATTTAAACCACTTCCCTCAGCTATTGTTCTTAGAAACTCGTTGGTTATTCTCTTTCATGTATTGTAATATTTTGCTTAATACTGAAGGTTTTGTCCACTACTTGCTGATTTAGTATTAAGTGCAGGAGAAACACTACACTTTTTACCCATTGATCTGAGAATCTGATAATTTTTAAATGTTGGAGATTGATAGATCACACATGATTGTAGATGTAGTTTGTTCATGTGCTCAGTAACTGATGAAATGCTATGAAACATACATAAAAGTTAGAATAGTCTTGCTTGGTAAATAAAAGATCATTTCTAGATTTCTCTGTTGAGTTGTTGCAGTTACATAAATGTAACATAATAGACTGTGCATACCATTTTCAAGTATTGGAAGTAATTTAGTCAGTACTTTAAAGAAGTGTAAAACCTTGGTTAAAAGTTGATATAATTGCATAGATTACAGTAGAGTCCTCAATTTTCCCTGCTGAGTAGGTTTTCTGAAATCTATGCTTTCCATACTTCCCTTTATTGAAGCAACTGGAGCAGATTAAGCTAGATTTCTTTGTTCTTGTATAGTTGAGGTCAACGAGGCCATATCACAAACATGCCTGGGCTTCTTGTAGTTCACCTGTGTGCTGCCGTTTTACTCTCAGTTCCTGGCATGACTCGAACACATTGTCACCAGAGCTTAGAGTGTTTGCACAGTCTCACTTCAGCAAGATGGGTAGTGAACCTCAAATGTATCCTGCTGGTGTGTAGGATAAGGAATTTCCATTTTAAGTTATTGTCTCTGAGTGGGGTTGTAAAACGTGCCTATATTGTTCATCCAGGAAATGTGAAGTTGTAAAAAACAGGCTAAATTACCATATTTTAGCTGCTAGTTACTTCTACATTTATTGCCTTTATGGACCCAAAGTCCTCCAGGGGGTGTGACAAATCCTGGTTGTGTTTTCTACTTTCCCCTTTTATTTGTTCGCAAATGTGGAAAGAAAGAAAGAAAGAAAGAAAGAAAAAAAACCCAAAACTGTTAGTCACTGGGGATTTGTCTAGCTATGTGTGTGGCTACATAAGGACTGATTCAGCTTCAGTTGCATTTTCATTATTCGGTGTACTTTTAGGCTGATGTCATGCACAACCTGCATCTGTAAATCTACATTTCCTCATCTGTCAACTGTGAATACTTTAGTAAACTTAAGAGTAATTGCATAACTGGTTGGATAGTTGCAGTAAAAATAATATATTTTCTGTTCCATAATTTGTCCACTTCTCCAACTGATTCACCCTCTTTCTAGCTTTCTTCCACTTTATTTCTGTCTTAGATTATGCGGTTCTGACGTTGCAGAAATAATGAAGAGTTTTGGCTGTTGAAACAACTGTTGTCTTTACTGGTACTAGTGTAAAGAGCCCAGAGAAGGGAGTGCAGGTGTCAGGAGCAATTTATCTACAGAGCTTGTAAAGGTCATTCTCTGCCAGGTAAATTCTAGTTTGCTTCTAGTGCTGGTATCTTTGTGAATCTTGCTACAGTAAATGCCTAAATAATTAGGCTTCCAAATGAGAAAAATACATAGTATGCAGTATATAGTCATTTTGCAAAGTCTTTCAGATCATGTGCATTTGAATCATTTCCTTTGAGGCATTCTCTAAATATGCGTTCATTAAAGGAGCTGCATATTTGGAAATGAAAACTGGCCTGTCAGAAACCTGCAGTTGCAGTTTTCTAGTGTTCTTGTTGTCAGAAATAACCAATGTTGGTAGGAAAAAAAATTATTTCTTTGAACTATATTATTGAAAACACATATGGCATTGAATACAGAATGCTAGGAAATAGTAACAGTTTGGAAAATGAATAAGCATGAGTTACACGGGTAATATGGCAGAGGGGTGGTGTCATAATCTTTTTCTGTTTTGGAAATTTTGAGTAGCTGTGGTTTTATCTCATTAGGAAACTATTGTTTTCAAGCTCAGCTCTGTCCTTCATATACAGTGTGTTAGGAACAACGTATTTTAGCCTTCTCAGCCTTTTTTTCCTGCATTGCTATGTCAACAAGATGAATCTTGTTCAGAAACTTTGTGTTGTGTAACTTGTACTTTACTGTTGTGACAAGAACTGAGGAGAGTGAGAGAAGTAAGTTTATGGGAAAATAAGGCATGCTTCATATCATTGTTTTTTACAGACAATGCATCTTTCTTCAAAAATCCCCCAACGAAGACTAATGTAAGAAATGTTGATGGCAAGACATTGAGATTTTTTTCTCTGTGAAATGTTGGTTCAAGTTCTGCTGGACAGTTTGAGATTACAGGAAGCTTACCTCATCTACTACATTTCCAATTTCCAGAGAAGCCTGAGGAGGTGATGTGCTCAGCTAAGTTCAGTAACATTTGGGTATTGAGTTAGCCAACTTCTTCTGAAAAATCATGGCCCCTGTTCTTGGCTTCTACCCAGAGGCACCACCATTCTGGACATGCTTATTTTCCCTTTTTGGTGTTAAGCACAGGAGACAAATACAAGACTGGTGCAGGGAGAAAGATGAGATGATTCATCTGACTCCACCTACAAAATCAACAATCGATTGATCGACAATAGGCCCAACCTTCAACTTCCAATCACCAATCTCTAAATTTCACGTCAAACCTAGTGAATATTCTGTCAGTTTGTGGCCTTATTTGTCAGTTGACATTTATCGCATGGGTGGAGGTGACATTAAGAAGGAAACTGCGTTGGACCTGGGGCTGCAGCTGGGCCTGGCCACCACAAGGAATCTATGGAGGCCAAGCAGAGGAAGGCTCACCATCAGTCACAACCATCTATTCTGGCATGGGCACCAGATGAAACAGCCAGGAAGCCACAGGCAGTAAGTGAATCACAGAATGGTTGGGGTTAGAAGGGACCTCTAGAGATCATCTAGTCCAACCTCATGCTAAAGCAGGTTCCCCTCAATCAAGTCACACAGGAACGTATCCAGGCAGGTTTGGAAAGCTGCAGGGAAGGAGACTCCTGGGAAGCCTGTGCTGGGGCTCCACCACCATCACAAGACATAAGTTTCTCCTCACATTCAAGTGGAACTTCCTGTATTCCAGCTTGTGCCCTTTGTCCTGTCACTGGGAACTACAGAAAATAGACTTGCCCCATCCTCTCACCACCTGCCCAGCAACAAGACAAGAGGTAACAGGCACAACAGGGTGACAGGTTTTATTTTGTAGCTCAGTTCATCTCTGGTGCCTTTTTGTAGGTAACACAGGGCTTGAACCCTTGACTATGGGGCAGAGCACAGAGGTCCTTGATTGGCATTTCTTCCCAGACACTGAATATTATTAAGGATACGAGACTGCCTGGTTTGGTTTGGTTTGGGATTTTTCCCTTTTGTTGTTATCGTAGTTGTTGCCTTATACCACAACTCATCCTGGATGCCATCTCAAAACACATGAAGGAAAAGATGGTTATTGGGGGGAGCCAACATGGATTTACATGGGGAGAATCCTGATCAACTTGATAGCCTCCTACAAGAGTGTAACTGGCTGGCTAGGTGAGGGGAGAGCAGTGGATGTCATCTACCTTGAAGCAAGGCTTCTTATACCGTCTCCCATAACATCCTTATCAAAAAGCTCAGGCAGTGTGGCTTGGATGAGTGGATGATGAGGTGGATCAAGAACTGGCTGAATGACAGAGCCCAGAGGGTGGTGATCAATGGCACAGAATCAAGTTAGAGGCCTGTGGCCAGTGGAGTTCCGCAGGGGTCAGTTCTGGGGCCAGCCTTATTCAACATTGTCATCAACAACCTGGATGAGGGGACTGAGTGACTTCAGCAAGTTCGCTAATGACACTAAACTGGCAAGATTGGCTGATTCACCAGAAGGCTGTGCTGCCATTCAGCAGGATCTCAACTGGCTTGAGAGTTCGGCAGAGAGGAACCTCGTGAGGTTCAACAAGGATAAGGACAGAGTCTTGCACCTCTGGAGGAACAATCTAATGCAACAGTACAGGCTGCAGGATGACCTGCTGGAGATCAGCTCTGTGGACAGGGACTTGGGAGTCCTGGTTGATAATAAACTAAACATATGCCAGCAATGTGCCCTCATGGCCAAGAAGGCCAAATGGCATCCTGGGATGCATCAAGAAGTGTGGGCAGCAGGTCAAGGGAGGTTCTCCTCCTCCTCTGCCCTGGTGAGGCCTCATCTGGAGTCCTGTGTTCAATTCTGGGCTCCCCAGCTCAAGAGGGAACTTCTAGAGAGAGTCCAGAGCAGACCCATCAAGATGATCAGAGGACCTTTCTTATGAGGAAAGGCTGTGGGATCTGGGACTGCCTGGAGGAGACTGAGGAGGGACCTCATTAATACTTATTTAAAAGGTGTATGTCAAGAGCATGGGGTGACAGGACTAGGGGTAAACTGACAAAAGCTGGAACACAAAAAGTTCCACTTAAACACAGAGACAAACTTCTTTCCTGTGAGGGTGCCACAGCCCTGGCACAGGCTGCCCAGGGAGGGTGTGGAGCCTCCTTCTCTCAAGGTTTTCAAATCCACCTGGACATATTCCTGTGTGACCTGATCTAGGTGCTTTGGCAGGGGAGGTGGACTAGATGATCTTTAGAGGTCTCTCCCAACCCCAGCCATTCTGTGGTTCTTTGATTTTGTGAACTGAAATGCCTGGCTCAGTCTCATAGTCAAGTTAATCATCTGAATGAATGATTACTGGCACCGGAAGAATTTCCTTTTTTGAGATAAACCTTCTGAGACCCAGACATTGCTGATAGGCAGCTGTGCATTGCAGAGTGTGCACAAATGCACCGAAGAGCATCCAAACTCCCTGAGCGGTTCCGGCAAGCCTGAAAACGTGGGAGTTGCTGGGAAAGTACAATTAGCAGTTACGATGGGAGGGGACAACACAGAGCCCTCCTGAGGGCCCCGGGTACCCGTGGCCTACCGGGCAGTGCAGAGCCAAGCCAAACAGTGCTACTAGCCCAGGAAAGGTAGCCCCAGTTAAACGTTTCGGTCCCTCCAGCCCCAAAGCGGCGTGCGGCCGCTAGGGGGCAGCGTGCCCGTTCCCCCCGGCCGGTCGTTGTTCCCCAGGGGGCCCCGGCGCGTCCCGCGCTGCTCCCACGTGCGGCGGAGCGAGAGCGGGGGTGGGGGTGAAGTCAGTTTAACCACCGCGGCGTGCTCTTACTTCCCCTGTCGAGCATTTCTTCTCTCTGCCGAAGGATCTCTTATGTAACTTGACACTGCTGTCTCAAGAGAAGTCTGCTGTGTTTTCAGCTGACCTCATTTCAGTGGGCTAAAGAAAATATGTGGTTGTTTAAGCACTCTTTCAGAATTTGCGCTGGGCCTGTAAGTACTTACTTCCCGAAGCCCTCTTGCATAGCCTGCAGAAGTTTATAGTTTTCTGATTAAAAAAAAAAAAAAAAGTATTTCTCTCATGTGGAAGACATTAAGCAACATCTATTTCTGCTTCTTGCTTTGCATTCTTACACAGTCATTTATTATTTCAAAAAGTAAACATGCGTGAATTACATGTAAACACTAAAGCTATAGAATTTTCTTCTAATTCCGCTAGAGACACTGGAAATAAGGTCATGACTATGTCCTGAGAACGAGAGGATTGCCAAAATACACAGGAGATACTTTTCAGAGAAAAACAGTAAATATCAAGTAACTGTTGAGTCATAAAACCCTTAAGTTAGTGTAAGCAGATGCTGGTTACAGCTCATATCGATGGCAAGTATATAATCACCACCCTTACAGCCACCCACTGTCCATTTCTCATCCAAGAACTTCCCCGAAAGCGTGTTTCTAATTTTATGGAAACCCTTTGAAATTTGGCACAGTTTTCAAAAGTATGTAGGAAAAAAAAAAGTCTGCCAGAGGTTTGGCCTCAAACTGTGAAAACAGACACTGCCTTTTCAAACTCTTCTACCAGATCCACTGACCAACACCCAGAAGAGAGAATTTACATTCTTTTAGAATACAGCAGGAAAATGAAGGTCTGTATGCTGCTGGATTCAGCTTTTGGTAACTTTTATATCTGTTGTTTTAAACTGTCAGTTGTTGCACAAGGCCAGGCGTGGATGTGAAAGTATTTGTTTTAATGAGAAAGGAAAGGGAAGTGTTTTCAAATGTGCTGCAGGGACATTGTTGCATGTTGCTTACAGCAGTTTGAGAGTGGAAGGATTTAATAATTTACAAGCCATAGAAGCATGCTTTAGGCAATATTAGAATGTAATTATTGTTTGTTTCTGTCCTGCAGACCCGACTAAAAATCATATTTGGTGTGGTTATATGCCTTTTGCTTTCCTTACTACTTATGTGTATTATACTGCTTCCGTCAAGAGGTAAGGCATTTGTAACCTAATGTAGTGTAAAACATAGTATATCTTTAGCTACTATAACTTCAGACAGTTTATAAAAGTTTGTCAGTCCATCTTTAGTGTTGTCCTGTGAGAACTGGCATGACTTTGTCACTTTACAGAAACATATTAACAACAGAATTATCCTGAAGATAGGATTAAAACTCCAGCAGTTGTTGAAACAGGGAACTCCTTGAAGTGAAAAGCACCTAAATTAATTTTATTGTGCATTATACATAATGTTCGTAGACAGGACTGCAAAAATAATTCTCAGATCTTCTCATGCATTGTTTTAGTGGTTGAGACTCCGACAAGATGTTAGGAATTTCCTTTAGCTTAGTGAACTTGTATTTGTTTCTAAATGGTTGAGTAATAATTACAGAACTTCTCTAATTACAGTTAAACTTTTTGTTGTAGGTAGGGTACAATGAATTGTTTATGAGCATATCTTACGCTGGGTTTCAAAAATTAAAATCAGCATTGTATAAAGTAGGGATACATAGTTTGCTCGAGTTTTATGCCAGCTGTAGGTAAATCACCACAATGTGGTCTGTCGAGTCCCCTGGTAAAGTCTGAAGTGAGTGTGGTCTGAAATTTAGAGCCTGTGTGGCACTGACTTGATGGTAATTTTTTTCTATGAGAGGTGCAGTAAGGGCAATCTATCTATCTACATGGTGCTTTCACTATAGCAGATTAATTGACTGTCTCAGAAACAATTAAAATTGTATTTAAAAGCAAGTAACAGGGATCTTTTTTCTGATATCATTCTTTGTTTATGTGTTGTCAAAGTGACTGAGATGCATAAATCAGTTTTGTGATTACAAGTAAAAGTTATAAAATTAGGTTTCTGCTTAAGTCTTTCAAAAGTTAAGTCCTGTAGTTAATATGCAAGTTTTGTGAAACGTGAAATCTCGTTCCTACCTGATATTTCTATGGAATATGGTTATCATGGTCTGTTTTTTGAGAGAAGGGTTGGAGGTTTCTGTAGCAGTTAGGACTGATTCTGTTTTGCAGCATGTGGACATGAGGATAGAATATATCAAAGTGGGAGGCAGTGCTGGGAAGAGATACTGCCTCAGAGTGATAGGTTTTAGTTTTACTGAAAATGAAGGGGTGACAGGTTTTTTTGCTAGCTTAAGCATGGTCAAATCTGAGCTTTCATTACTAGATAATTGCTAGATAAATGTATGGTATCAAGTCAGGCTTACTCGTACCAAGTCTGCATGTTAAGACAAATAAAAATATTTTTATGAGATTTAAATAAAAAGAGTAGTGAGGAGACAAAAAGGCTAGAGACCAAGGATCAATTTGCCGTTGAAGATGCTGAAGAAGTCATTAAAGATCATGGAAGGCACTGTAGGAGGAAGTGAATTTATTTTTTTCCTGTCTGAAATTATCACATATCAGCTCATTGGTCTTATTCCGACCCTGTTCAATACATAAGCCATTGTGAAGAACTCTTTTCATTTTTCAGTTTCTTGGAACAACGACTTGGTAACCAGTCATATCAGACATCACATTTAGATCCAGTAGGATGATAATGAGTTTATCTTACTTTGCAGAGTGCTTTTGAAAGAGCATTTTAGGCAGTGGTGGAATACCCAATTATGTTCAACACACAATTGTGTTCAACACATCTGATTACAGCTTCTTGTTCTCAAGTAGAACTGCAAGTGCTGCTGTTATCTATTTGAATGCCTAAAACTTGTTGAATTCTTAGTAGTTGTAGAAGTAGAAATTAATTTTGAGCTTAAAAATTTTGGAAGTTGAAGACAAATAGCTAACACCTACAGAGATGTAATGTTGTTTGTACTTTCTGCCTTTACTACTGCTTAACTGAAAGGCTGTGGCAATCTAGAAAGACAACTAATTGCATATGAGAAATGTATGGACACAAACCAACTGAATTTCTGCTTAAGAAATGAGCAAAGAAAAATGTCATCTGTAATTCTGAAAGAACTGGAAGAAATATTTAGTTCTGGTTTTGTCTGCTGAAGTGTCTGGTAATTCCACATTGTTCAAAGTTCTCAAAGCGTGATAGCTGGTTGTCGTTTATGCATGAAAGAGTGTAAAAATGTGAAATATTCTCAAAGGTTATATTGGAAAATAATTTTCAGAGATGATACTAGGGGGGCAATACTTAGTTACAGTTATTACACAATTTCTGTGGGGCTCAGAAGAGCAAGGAGGGGCCACTCTCAATGTAGTGAATGGCATCTATGCCTAAGAAATGAGTGACAGTTTTTTGACATTTCTTTGAGTTAGAAAAGTGCTGTGTGATTTACATAACTATGATAACCCAACTCTATAAACAGTACAGAAAGTTTCTTTTCACTTGTATATTTATCCTGGTCTTCTACAACATAAACAAGAAGGAAAATACCTGTCTGCAGTTGAAAAGCAGGCACAGGCACAGTTACAATTAACCAAATGTATTGCTTAGACTTCAGTTAATCTTTCCTTCTGCTATTTTTAGAGAATATCCAGAATATTTCCTTTCAGTGTTTCTGTTCCCATTGTACACTTGCCCTAGACCTGAGACCAAGACCCTGGTTCTCTGGTGTTGCAGATTACACCATAGGGCATACTTCTCAGGCAGGAGGTGGCGAACAGACAGTTTCTTAGGAACTGGTGGTGTTCTTTGCCTACACCTCAGCCAGATCTGTTTTCTGATTCAATAAATGCCTCCCCGTGTTCTGATGCAAAGTCAAACAGAGTGACTTCCATCATTGTGGAGTGGAAGAAAAATGCCTCCAGTTGCTAGCACTGAACTCAGCTGGTCATGCTGCCACTTTCTAATTGAAATGAGTGCCTGGATATTTGACTTAAAACCAAAATAAAGAGAAATTCTCCTCTTCTTGGCCATCTATCAAAATGGGCAAGTGACAACTAGAGATTATAAACTGTCATCTGTTGTTGAAGTTCCTTGTAACTGAAAATCAAGAGATTGCCGTGACAGTGTGCTTCACCAAAATCTGTTGGTTCAGTCTTGGCTACAATTTCAGGCTCAGATCTAAGTAATAGTGTAAACCTAGCTACAGTTCACACACAGGGAGCTGTTGTAAGTTACTAGAGCAGAGTAGTAAAACCCAATATCAACATGGATTAGACTAATTCCTACCTCTTCTATTTGGTACTTTAGACTGCATTAAAATTGTTAGGGATTCATAATAAAAGATTTCTAGATGAATTTTCAAAACCCAATGTACTCCATTAGTTCCTATTCTCCTAACAGGGTTCAGTTTATACTTGCACTGCTCTGTTCCGTGACAGTGCTACTAGGACTGTGGGGCTGGAAGGACCCTTTTTTGTTCCATATCTGATTACTGCCTTGAAGAAACTTAGATTCTTAAGTCATCATGAAGTACTTACCAAAACCAGCCTTTATTAATTTTCCGTGCTTAGTCACATACCGTTTACAAAATAAATACTCTAAAAGGAATTACCACAACAATTTTACCTCTCCAAGTCTATGCTTAGAAATAATGTACAATGGCTATGATCGAAGGTAATTTTTTATATTAGGTTTTCTTTATAAATATATTTTCTGAAAACTTAATTTTCAGCCACTGGAAGGGTCACTAATAAACTAAACCATTCTCTTTCTAGCATGCTGTAGCTTTCCATACACAGCTTCTGTTCCTGCCAATAACAAGATCTGGATCATGCTGCAGAACATAACTTGTTCAGACTTCGGCTTTTGTTCTCATTCCAAAGGGGGTTTATAAAGTAAACTTCACTGAGAAAGCAGTAGCACACCTTACAAAAAATGGCTGACTATAACTCAGGCATGGAAGAGCAAATTCAACTGACATGGACCTGAGTGTGACCAGAAGTTCTGGAGCAAGATTGGGAGAGTTGAAATTAATTTCTGATGCTGAACTGGGCTGTGGTTTACTCAAATGGAAGGCTGTCTTCCTGCATATGTTGAAGGGACTGTTGCTCTATCTAATCAGCATTAGCCCATAGAGATGAGAATGAACTGAAGCAGAATATAGCACCATGCTAGCCATTTTTCTTTTAGCAAATCATCTCTTTGCTATGTAGCAGTGGATGCTAAATAAAGTACATATAAAAATACATATATATTAAATATATATAAATACATATTAGATACATATATACAACTACAAGTGTAAAAATAATAAATACAGAAACCCAAATACTTTCTCTTTAATGTGTACTCTTGCTTTAATTTGGCAGGAGTAGACACAATTTATATGGCCACACATTAGAACATGCAGTGGAAGAAGTCAACAGGGCTTTGACACAAAAGACAAGCATTGCACTGATCTATCCACATCCAGTCTTTGAAAGGGAATAATCGTGCTAATACAGAGTTTCACAGTAACAGGCTAATGTGTGTTAATCTGAGTTTAATATAATTGGAAGTTCTGCTGTCTGTATTTTATTGAGATGTCTCACAACAGTGAACTGAGCAGTAAAAGAGAAAGTATCTGCATAAAGCCAGTGACAATCAATAGATGCTTAGAGGCTTTTGTCACCGTGATTATACATGTAAGTTGAATGCATGAGTGAGAAATGATGATCATGGAATATATAGAGCAAGTTACATCGTGAAGCAAAATAACCGATTAGGTGCACAGAGAAATATACAACTGCACCCTTTAAACAAGTCATAAAGGCTGAAAACTGAGTAGAGTGGTGAAGGGAAAAGAGCAAAATTGAAAGATGGTAAGCTTTCATTTCTGTGATTTGGTTTGCTATTTGCTACTTTTTTGTCCCTGGGCATCTTTTTTCATATTTTTTTTTTCCTTGGGACACAAATCACAATGAAAGAATGCACCAAGCCTACCAACAGTAATCCTCATCCTTGTCTGTATAGTGCTGCAGATGTGTAGACTACTTTTTCATATTAGGGTCTGCAAGCAAATTTTTTAAATACTATTATTGAACCAGTCTTTAGTTACAGAAGAAACAATCAGCAACAATTATAGTAAACAATTAAAGATGCTGCTTTTAATTAAAGCATTTAAAGATATCTTCTGTTGCCTAGAAACAAGGATTCAAAATTATAAGTTATCAACTAAGAAATAGTTGTGCTCAGATTTTTTTCAGTCCCCTGGTAGAAATTCAGATATGAGTTTTGAAAATCATTAGCAGTCGTAATAAATTATCACAGAATATTAAGTATGTAAAGATAGATGGCTAACAGATTAAGGGTTTAAATTGAAGCTGGGAAAATTAGACCAGAGACACTCATGATGTTGCTTGTCTTTTTAGTAAAAACCCTCTTAAGCTGAGAGAAGGAACTAGGAAATTTTACCAGACTAAGGTATTGAAGAGGACTGCAAATTTAAGCCTCCCATACACACAGCCATGGAAACAGATCTTAACAGGGGCTTTCTCTTGCTAATAGGCAAATTCACTGAAATAATTTAAACTCAAATGTAGTGATAAGTAATTATCACTCAATATAAATCAAAGTGGATTCATCTTTGGAATTACCTTCTCTGCATTTTTTTTAAGATTTTGCTGTCCTCCATGCTTATCATCGGCACATTAAAGATCTCTAATATACAGGCATGGTATTAGAAAGAAGAATCAACTTCTTATTGAACTTCTTGGGATATTTTCTGGACATATTGCTAGCTCAGAGTTTATACCAATAGGTTTTTGCGTGTGGATTGGCATTCAGTTTTATTTCTCATGACAGCTTTCTTCTGCATTAGTGCAGCCAAGAGTGGTCTCAACGGTCAAACTGACATGTGTATTCTACAGTAAATAATAGTCACTTAGCAGAAGAAAACGTGTGTTATCATTACAAAGTACCATAGAAGAGAAGAAACATTTCCCAAGAAGTCAGTGTAATCTTAACAGAGAGGGCAGCTGTAATGAGGAAGTGGTGGAGCATGATATAAAACCTGAGGGCAACGAGTCATCTTGATTATCTGGCTGTCATCTGAGTGCTCTGAAGGAACAAACAAGGGAAGTGGTAGAGACCTGCTAGACTGCAGTGTGACATCCCCACTACCTCTGGAAAACATGGCAAAAGTCCCCTTGATTTTAAAGGAGAAAGGCATAGAATCCAGAATGTCTAGACACAAAAGCTGCCATTATTATGGTACTGAACTATAAAAACTGTCCATTATCAGAAATGTTCCTATATCTTTTAAGAGTTAAATATTTTAAATACTCTTTCTCTTGTGCGCTGTATCTTTTTTCTTTTATTGCATTTTTTTATATTTTATAACGTAATTTTTCATTTCCACGTGCTTAGCAAGGCAGCATTTTTAGCATCACACTCTCCTTGTCCAGTTGATTGTCCTTAAATTGTGTTTTTAAAACTCCCCTAGCTTAAAGAGTTTAGCTTTGGGAAGAAACATGGTCAGATGAGAGCCACAAAACCAGCCACAATTTTGTGCACTATTTTAATGCAGATAACTGATCTACTTAGAAATCAAGTATCAGAGTCCCTCTCTTCTCTCCAGAATAATTTCCAGTTTTCTTTTGCGGCATTAAATAAGTAGTCGAAGTTTGGGTACAGTCATTAGTTATTTTTCAGCATTCTTTTTACCTGCAAACTTTTATCTGTGTTTTTCATGTTGTTACAAAGAAACATATGTGAACAGTGATTATTTTGCAAGCCTTCTATCTGTTTTCTAAGACTTTTTGGCAGTAAGGGTTTGTATGCACATCCTGTTATTTGGCTCTACTGAGTAAGGGCAGGTCCCTCTTAAAACAGTTATCTCTGCGTATCACATAAGTTCATGAAACTCATGCTTTATAAAAAACCCTTTGATTTGTCTTTTTTTGTGGGGAAGGGTTTTCTTGGATTCACAAGATCTATGAGTAAATACCTCTATGTGAATAAATGACTGGGTTAAATAAAACAGTTTGTCTAGTTTCTAATTTTGTGTTCCTGAAGGTGAGAACTTCACATGCAAAAGGACATTATTGGAACCGTAAAAGAGAATTTTCCTTTCTGCTGTGCCTATTCTCTGCATACCTCCAGGATTATGCTATCCTTACTATTTCTGGGTCCAAATATAGAAAAAGAAAAAGGAAATATTGGAGTGGTAATTCATTTTTTGTCTTTATGTTTTTCCCACTTCACAGCATTGAGTTAACATAAACTTTCTGTCTTATTCTTAGTTGTCAACACAAATGATGATACCAGAGCTCTTACGCTGGAGGATTATTTGAATGGAAATTTCCAATATAAAACCTTCTTTCCATATTGGGTGTCAGGTAAGTAAAACTTCTTCACAAATGTACTTTGATGTGCTTTTCTAATATGTATTTCCAGACTGATTTACACAGATTCAGAAATGCATTTTCCTTCCAGCTTTACTGTGAATGAATGCTAACTACGAAATGAAACAATCTGCTAGTCAAAACGTATGGTTGAAATTTACTATTCTGTCAGTCATTCCAGAAAATGCAGGTACTTGATGTTTCAACAGACATATTTGAGTCAAGTATAAGTTGCAATTTACAGAGGCCTTCAGAGTTTTATTTCTTTTACTGTCACATTCATTGTGGCAAGTGAAGGAAATATGTCAATGTGTCAGTATTTCTTAAGCGATCTCCTTTTTTGTGTTTGTCACAACACTTTTCACGTACCATTTGTAATAATTGAGATCGTTTGTCTCGCAGGCCCCGTTCTTTATTTTCACTAGTACCTGTTTCTGCAATTAACACAGCTGCTCTTATGTCATTTAAGGAAATGCTGACACTGATGGAGTCCCCAAGTTCCAATGTATTGCATAGAATAAGGAAGTTCCTTTAGCTAGAAGCTAAAGACATGGAGTTAATTGCTGCTGATAAATGCGTCTGTAATAGTCGTCTTGTTATCATTGAATTGCAACAGCACCAAAAGGCTTGAGCTAGGTTGGATTATATTCTGGTACACACACTACTACCACTTCTATTGCTAGCAGCATTTTATTTTGCAAGTAATAATTTGAATTATGTTGACATCACTTCTATGATCTAAAAATTAGGTCACCATTTGTTAGAATTCTGTCTGAATATCTGAAGTATGTAGGCAGCATATCACCTAAACCTAATATTTTCGTTCCTACTTTATATCCTTCTCACTTAGACTTATCTTTCCTCCTAACAGTCACAAAGCTAACACAAAAGTCATGCCATAGATTCCATAGATAGTCATGCCTACAGCATTCCATATGTCTACTTTTCTTCTGAAGCAAGAGTTAAAAATGAATATCTCTTCCTAAGGGTGCCTGAGATCACCACAAATGCTGTTACACAAATCACAGAAGTGTGCTCAAAAGATCCAAGGGTGATCTAGTTTCCTAAAATGGACACCTTATACAATGTTTCATGCTGCTTTTAAGCTGTTAAAAGTCTTTCTTTAGCTACAACAAGTATGCAATTCCTCCTTTCTGTTTATAGTGGTGAAAATAACCATGTGAAACTAAAATTCTAGTCTTCCTTCTCTACCTATTGGTTAACTATGACTCATGTCTGGAGTGCAGGTAGGGTTGAATTCCATTCTCACTGAAGGCCACTCACTCTCACTTTGTAGGACCTGTGTGAGTAAGGGCAGTGTTATTTATGCAGCATCAGTTACATGGTGCTGCTCTCTTCAGAACATGAGAATGTTCTGGTGAAATAAGCAAATAAGCAAAATGTTTTCTTTAAATATTTCCATTGTGATACTGACCTTGTAATGGGTCTGTGCCTGATATTCTTGATCAGACATTACTGAGAACAAAATCTGGCATTAAATTATACAGTTAACTACCCGATTCTGTATGCATGATGTATTCTTCAGAATGTACTTAGGAACTTTGAAGACAGTTTGTTGACAAGTTTGTACCTTGTTACCATTTCATGAAAATAATCGTTTATGTAGATGGCAAGATATTTGCTCAAAATCTATTCATTGGTAAGAGTATGAATATTTTTATAATCAATCAGGACTGCTCTATAGTATCTTCTTTGCAAGGTAACAGCTCTTTTATTTTGTTTATAAAGATAATGAATATCTTCATCAATCTGCCGAAGATGATCTTATTCTTTACAATGTTGAAACGAACTACCCAACTACCATCATGACAAACAGCACAATGGTACGTACATTTTCAATTAATAAAAAGGCAGTAAAATGCAGTTGCCTTTCAGGTACTAGTTTAAAAGTGAGTAGATTAAAATCTGATTAATCAAATCCTTATTTAAAGCTTTTTTACTAGAGCCTAATCTACCTCTATTTCTTCCAGAAACAAGTTAATGCTTCAAATTATGTCTTGTCATCAGATAAATATTTCATAGCTCTGGAAAGCAATTATTCAAAGGTAATTATTTCAATATATAACTTAATGAAATCTTTGGTTTCATTTAGTGTTCTGCTGTTTGTGATTGCCATAGATAAATGTATCTTGATGCTTTCTCAGGAAAATGATAGGATATGAAAAGACAATGATTGTTTTTAATTAGATTATCTTTTTCTAAATTAATAGTGTTTTCTTGATTAATTTTTGCAGCTGTGGAGATACTCTTATACAGCATCATACCACATTTATGATCTCATTTATGGGTAAGGCCTGATATCTCTTAAAAATAGCTGTGCTGAATACTCTATAGTGATGTACTTGCAAGCATTTCCACTGAAAAACTCTGTAGTAACATGATTACTGCCCTGCTTTGCTTTCACCTGAATCTATCAAGTTACTATTTGCTTGAAAAAATCATACAGTACTTTCATCTACTCATCCTGGTAACTGGACTGATTTATATTTCGTGCCCTAAAATTCTAACTGCTTAAGATTTTCAACTTTTTTTCTTCTCTGTATGATTTTCTCCCAGACTGTCTTGGCTGCTTGAGTCTACTTCAATCACACATTTGGTGTCTCCATTCCCTTCTGTTGGCTAATTCATTCTTTTTACGGCTGATCTAATCTTTAGCTTTCCTAAAATTCTCATGTCCTTTGGTGCCAGTGATGTCCAGTGATCTTGTAATAGTCCATCCTGAGTCCCTCAAAAGTTTACAGCTTCTCCCATGGCTATCAGTCTTCCCCAAACCACTTTCCACCCAAGTTCGAAGGAGGCCATCTGCCTCCCCTAGTCATTATTTTATGCCGTAAGTAGCAGCGTGACCAAATGTTTCTGAGTTCTGAGCAACAGGGGCTGCACTGAGCTGCAGAAACTGTTGGGAAACTGCCCCAAGGTGACAGGAAAAGATTGCTGCAAGCTAATGTGAGTAGAGGTACTGCATGTGGATGGTGTACCTTAACAAACGTGACTGCTGCTGTTACGCTTGTCTCAGTATGTTATATCCTGAGTTTGCCTTTCCCAATAACTTGCTGAGACTGCAATGTAGACTGCACATAGAGCAAATTACTTAGATGCTTGAGCAGTATTTAGAAAGAGATAAGGCTGGCTTCTTAGCCTGATTAATATATTTTTAAAGGCTGGAGTTGCAAGCCTTTACCAGCACTAGTGCACATCATCACATTACTGCATGTCTCACTGCCTGCCATAATTTTGCATTGCTCAAGAAACAATAGGCTGTTAGAAAATACATCCCTTCATGAATTTTAAATGAATGTACAGCATAATGATCCATTTGCACTGTGCACAAAAAGCCATCTCAACTTCTTTCCTTTTTTTAGTGGTTTTGTAACAGAAAATCAGCTTCCACATAAAATTCAGTATTTATCCTGGTCACCCGTTGGACGCAAATTGGTCAGTAAAGATAACAACGTTCTAGAATGATTTTGCTTTGTGTGCCTAGAAGACATTTATTTACTTTTGGTTATTATTTTGTTAGGCCATATTTTTGACAGGCCTGTATGTATTAACCTTGGTTGTGAGCAAGAATGAAAAACAAAATGGTTTTAACTTGTTAAAATTTAACTTGTCTGTGTCTCAATAGAAGAATCCATGTTCTCAGCTGTATTATGTGTTTCAATTCACTAGGTAGTCTCTTATCAATAATTGATCTACATAATTGTATATAGGATTATATGTACTTTCAAGACCTAAAAACAAAGTGTTTTCCTTTGACAATGTATAACACTTGAGTTTACTATGGAGATTTAGAGATGTAGGATTTAAAGTCTTTTCTAAAATTTTTTCCTTGGAAATTCCTGCCAGATTCTTATTATAAAAAATGTTATTTTCTATTTTTTTAATAGCTTTTATAGCCAAAATATATCTTTCTTAGTAAGTCTAATAGACCTATTACATATAACAAGTTTATAAACTTTTTTCCTTCTCGAATCCAAACACTCAGCCCAATAGTTAGTGAGATTTTAAATACTTATCTAGTAGTGAGAAAATATTTGTGTAAGACAAATTTTTTAACCATACTAGTTTCAGAAAATACAGAAATATTCAGAAAATAGAGTAGGCTTAATATCCTTGGACAATTTATGGGGAATATTTTTCTGTGTTTTAGGAGAGTATTACTTTTCCTGAATTAAATATTCTTTTTTTTTTTATCAAGAATTCTGTGGACAGAACACAATGAAGATAGTTTCCTGTCTTCTAATTACTAATACTCTATGATGTTTTTATACAACAGTCCTGGTATTGTATCTAAGAGTTTTAGGAGTTGCTTTGTTTTTCGCTTAAAGCAGAAAGTAGTTAAAATGTACACCGATGTTGCTAACAAATGCTTATAGCTTCAAAAGGCACGATTTTCTAAAGTGATGTTTCTGGTGCTGGTTTCTCTACTACATGGCCATTCATTTAATTGACATTTAGAGATACCAAAGGCCTACAAGCATTTCCTGCAAGAACTCTCCTTTGGTAACTAATTTACCAGAAAGCCAGAAACCAGCCTAGACAGAGTATAACCATTTTTTCTGTCATCTCACATCACATAGGCCTCTTGTCAAGTTTAGAAAAGTCCAATTAATGTCCTTTTAGACACTGTATATTTGTCTTTATCCAATACTTTTGTTAGAACCAGAAGAAAAAGTTAAAAAACACTTTGTCTGAGGGTCTCTTAAAAGCACAGTAATTTGAATTATTTTCAAAGATATTTTTTAATGCTTCTCCACACTAAAGCTAGCCACAGTGTCTTCTGAAGTTTATTAAATTCAAATGAGTTGTTCAGAATTTATTCTGACATAATTGATCATAAAATACAGCCTGTTATGTATAATTTACTGATGTACCTACTCTTGCAAAATTTGCACGGGCTTTTAGTGTAGCATTTGCATTCAACATGTTTTGTATTAATTATGTCTTCTTATTGATATAATGTAAGAAAATTGACTGATGAAGATCTTACTTTAACTGCTTTTATTGGTGCCTATACTCAGAAGTAATGCTGTCCTGTCTTTAGGTTTATGTATATAACAATAATATCTATTTGAAACAAAGTCCAGGAGAGGCACCAATTAAAATAACTAGTGATGGAAAACAGAATGAAATTTTTAATGGAATCCCTGATTGGGTCTATGAAGGTAAGTAAATCTTGAAGGACATTCACCAACATGTTAAATGCTTTGTTTAGATTATCTGTTTCTTACAATGCATTCTAAAATATCTTTGCTAATACACTACTACAGATTTTATTTTCATACAATGACTGCATGTTATATTTATATGGTGTAACCAAAATCCTGACAGCTATATCAGAACTTTACAAATTGGGTTTCCTTCTGCTGCACAGACCATGGCTGGGAATTAAGCTTTAATGGAAATTTTAATTTAGGTGAAAATTTGACTGTTTAGTGCATCAAAAAAAAGGAAAAAAAAACAAACCCATGCACACAGGAAAAACCCAAGTGTGTCTGTTCAGAGAGTTCTTGACTCCTTTCAGAACTGAGACATCTTGCAATATGTTTGGTGCTATTTATTTAGGATTACACTCTTTCCATGTCCAGGTTGCTACATGTAGATAACAAGATAGATATATAGATTACAATGATAAACTATTATGATTTTTTTTTTCCCTCAGAGGAAATGCTAGGAACAAAATATGCACTGTGGTGGTCTCCAAGTGGAAAATATTTAGCATACGTGCAATTTAATGATTCTGACATTCCAGTTATTGAATATTCATATTTTGGTGAGGACCAATATCCTAGAAAAATAATTATTCCATACCCAAAGGTATGTTTTCTCATTATTTTTACTTACTTTCTCTTGATAAATGAATTATGGCAATGACAAAATTAACTGTGCCTGTAGTATTATATTGTTTAAATCCATCATGGCCAAAATTAATGAAAGAAAATGAACTTTGGCAAAGTTCTCAAAAGCTATAGGTACATTCAAAACTGTAGATATTTAATAGTATCAGTGAAATAAACAAAAAGAGTCATGTAAGTAAAAAGCATGTGCAAAATTGCATGCTTGCATGATCAAGCCTTTCATTTTTCAATGCAGTTTACTTATTGTGGTATGTTAGCTATGCAGTTGTGGTTTTTTTCATTACAGTATATGAATTATGAGACAGTTTGTATTTTGAAAAATACAGGCTATGACAGCTTCTGTTTATTTGCACACTTCACAGTGCTTTTTGATCGCAAAGGGCTTTGGTTTTTAAATGCTTTCAACTGCCAGATCTAAGGCAAGAAGGTTTTGGGTTGGCATTTCTTCAGCAAGTATTAGAGAGCTCTCCTGACTCCTGTCGTGTTTGTATGATTTGCAAGTGATCATCTTAATGTATCTTAAGAAGTTACTCACCTGTTAGCTAGGCTAAATTTCTACAGTAAAGTTGGATGGTTCAAACTACACATGGAGAAGAATTAAAAAAACTAATAATGCATGCAATGAGTAAGCAAGCATGTAATCAGTTTAAGCTAAAACATCTTATTTCACAGCTGGGATGTCAGATAGCTGTTGCAATCATGTGAAAATAGTTGTAGAGTTTTATGCCAAAGTAAGTGTAGAGTGTGCTGCAAAGATTCACATCACAAAGAGAATGCTCATTCCCATCAAGCATGTTTTCTGTACAGAAAGGTACTAGATTTGGCTGTTTAAAAGATTTTCTTCTTTAGATATGAAATTATCCAAAGATAAGTAACATACTGCTGCTGTAGTGTCAGCCTGAGATCTTATAAAACCACATTTGCCCTATTATACACAACTGAATATGTATTTTGGAACATACCTCCTCTCGTGTAAAAAGTGTTGTAATTTTCCTTGATTTTAATTGTTCAGAGCCTGATATGACTAACCTCATACATTTTCTTTGAAGGCTGGGGCTAAAAATCCTACTGTTAAAGTGTTCATTGTAGACACTATCAATGCTGAAGTATTGGGTCCTAGGGAGGTTCCAGTTCCTGCAGTCATAGCATCCAGGTATTGTGCTCTCATCAGCGAAATACATATTCCCTGTTTTTAAAAGAAGGTTGTTTTTGTCTAATTGTTTTAGATACTTGAACCTCTGAGCTGTTTTCTAACAGTGGAGTCCCTTATTTATCTCCTAGATGGATCAGAAGCTAACTAGGAATGTATTTTGATTGTCTGTCCTTGTGATATGTTGTTACAAAGAACAAAAAAAAAAAATCCCTAAGATAGTGGGAGCTTTGCTGTTGTCTTCCACAGAGCAATATGGGAGATAAAATCTGTAACAATGCTTCTATATTCCCATTGCTTAATAATCACAATTTATTTTCTTTTTTTCTTTTATTTTTAGTGACCACTATTTTACCTGGCTTACTTGGGTAACAGACAGTCGAATCTGTGTGCAATGGCTAAAGAGAATCCAGAATTATTCAGTCTTAGCTATTTGTGACTTCAAAGAAAATTCAAATACCTGGGAATGTCCAGAGGTAATAAAGTTGGAAATATGAATTTAATATTGCTGAAATTAGATGTGCTAATTCCATCTGCGCAGCTATTTTAATACCTACTGGTCATGCACAGGTTGCTCAGACTTACTTGCAGAAGTGTATTTAATCCTGAATTCTTTTAGGAAATCATTGTGTCCCTGACACAATTTTCTGTTCAAGTCTTTGATCACATTCATCTTTTAGCTACTAGTGATACCTTTTTCAATATTTTAATTGCAGGAGGAGGGGCTATAAAATTTCAATTTCACCATTAAGAAATAAAATCACAAAAATATTTTTAGTGAGGATTAAATAATGTCAAAGCAAAAAAAAATAAGAAGAATGTTTCTGAGCAGATTTCATTACTGTTCTTTAGTTCTTTCTTGCTTCCTCATCTTCAAAACTGGAATCAAATAGGATTTTGAGGTTTTCTAAAAACAATTTTATTACTCTACATTGAAGTTTCATACAAAATTAAAAAAAAATCATGTATTTTATGATTTATGATCTGTATATTTTAAAGAATATACAGATTAATAGTAAGTCAGGTTTTCATGATGGAGAAATTCTTCTGTCTTATCAAATTAGGCAGATTTTCAGAAAGAATCCCTTTTATAGATCTGAAAAGAAACTTCAGGTTAATCACAACAGTAGCTCTGCCTTTTGCATAGATATGTCATGCTATCATTAAGACAGTTTGGAGGGAAAGATCATGCTCTGTCGAGCAGAAGATGGGCTTTGCTATGTATCCCTATATGTAAGTAGTTCCAGATCTTACATATAGGTGCCTTTCTGATAAAAATATTTCTATAAAAAACCTTGTAAAGCATGCAGACTGTAGACATTGATAAATTCATATAGATCCTGATGAAAAGGTTTACCCTGAATTTAAGTACCTCTAGCATTGAAGCCTTATTTACTGTCTTTTACTATTGATGCTCTTTGCGTTTCTTAGTTATAGAGTTTATGGTGCAGAACACCTATAAAAACTAGCAGCAGGCTGAAGCCTTGAATTAATGGGAAATAAAAGGCAAGAATGTTTATAAAGGTGTTATACAGTGTTTATACAGTATTTATTGACACAGACTTTTCAAGCTGAAAAAGAATTATTCCTCTTTGATATAACAGTGGTTGCAAATTGTAAAGGAAGGTAAGGTCCTGTTCTTTCAAAAACATTATCATGAAAGTAATTTTCCACAGACAATTATCTTAATTTATTAGGAAAAATATAATATTTACTGCAGCTAAGTAATTGTTCCACACAGTCTCTATATCACCTTCAAATAACCTACATTTTAATAACTATCTCAACATACAGAAGAAAAAATTTCTAGGATTCTACCATGGTCCACCAAAGTACTTTAACACAAGCTTAACTTTAAGCATGTAAGCAATTTTATTTATTTCAGTAGATCTATTTATATGTTTAAAATTAAGCTTGTACTTAATTGCTTTGCTGGAACCAGACCAGACGAATTAACATCTTGCAGGACTGTGTTCATGGTCCTTGTTTAATTGCATTTCTCCATGAAACCTTATTTATGGAGTCACTACTGACGTTTCTACAATTCTATATTTATACAGTGATACAATGCTTTTATCACATTAAAGTTTGCACAAATGGCCAATTGAAGGAGTGTGAACAGATGGGAGTGCTGCATTAGCTCTATTTGCTGTTAGAAAGTGTATCTCTGTACGTTTCCATTGGCAAAAATAGTTTGCTTGTTGATTTCAGATTAAATCGAGACTCTAATGTACAATGAATGTGCTAGGCTTTATGTACTTGAAAATAATGACATAATATAACCTACAAGATGTTCCTAATGTGTTGATTCATCAAAAACATTCATGTGTTCAAGTCTTGTTCATGTGAATAGACCGTAGAAACCAATACGACTTCAGTGGAACTATTCGTGTGAGTAAAAGCTACTGTCTGTGAACTTGGGATTTCCTATAAAGATGCCAATTCTTTAGATAATTCTATAAATACTTTAATACACTGAAAAATCCCATAAAAGTCAATGGAACTACTCGTATGAGAGAAGTTAAATATATCCTCATGTCATGAAGTTCTGAGCATTGATTTAAAGAGAAGAAAATAACTTTTGTATGCAGATATAAAATAACGCATCCCATTTTTCTTATCTTGAAATCAAATAGCTCAGTAAAGCCCTTGCAAATTACTGAACAGTGTTTTAAGGGGCAAGTACCTGCATCTTTTGCTCAAAGAAGTCTCTTTGCAGGGACTGAGTTGGAAAGGAGAAAACGTGATTCTTAATGCTATTGAGATTACACTGAGGATAACAAATATAAACTGTGGTCTTCAGAAAGCAAATTTGTTGAATTTATTTCACTCTGTGAAGAAGTACTGTATCAAGTGAACACTATAAAGAAAAGCTTGAAAGATGAAAGAAGAAATACATTGATTGAATGTGGAATTGTTAAATACCAAATCACTTGCTCAGTCCAACAAGTGACATATTACATTCTCTAGCGAAAAAGTCTTCCAAAAGTATTGGAAATGCACTAGAAACTTTATAAGTAAAGTATAATTATAAAAGCACCTTTAGCATCTTTATACTGATCCATTTATGCTCGGTGTCTTTTAAAATCAGCTTTAAGAATGTTACAAAGAGTTAAGACTGCTAAACATATTCATAGTCTCAGGATATGATAATCTGGGTGATTTTCGCTGCCTGCATCATCTTTGCCAGTCTTTAATTCCTCTTTCTAAATACGTTATTCATGAGACTTTTTACAAGTGTTAAAAATCAGGCCCTTTAATGTCGCCGAGCTAAGCACCAAAGATGGAGACCCTTGATATCTATATACTTTACTTAGGTAAAGTATTTGGCTTGTGTTTTTAAGATTTATATTTAAAATATGTACCTAGCTGTCATATTTTCGTCTGTTATGAATCAACATCATAGCTTTGAAATGAAAGATGTCAAATGAACCAGCTGAGAATCTATCACAGATTTTTTTTTTTGTATTTTTATACTTGAATTATGTACTTGTTCTTTCACTGCAAAATTGATGAGATTAAGTAGTTGTTAATTCTTGCTTTTAGTGAAAAATCATAATATTTTAACTAACGTAATGGTATTAAAACACTAATATTGTTTACCTCAGGCAACCTTCAAGTCTCTGAATCTTCATAAAAATTATTCTAAAATTCTCTTACAAGCAGATACAGATTTTTCATTTGAAGGTTTTGACTCTCCTCACTCATTCTCGAACTTCTTAAAACTGTACACTTGATTTTGTTTTTCAGAATCAACAGCACATAGAAGAGAGTCAAACAGGATGGACGGGCAGAGTAGGTTTTCTTATTATACTCTCTTTTGATTTAATGAAAAGTTACAGCTTTCTGCATCTTCACAGCAGTGTTTTTGAAGCATGAAACACCATTCTGAGTCATACAACACTGCTGCTTAAACTTGTTGCACTGCAGGATTGACACGTTTAATGTGCTAAGTGTAGTATCTGACTACCTGCTTTCTGAGTTTAAAAACCCTTTTTCTATCTCCTTTTACAAATCTTAGACCAACTGCTTAGACACTGTACGTAAGTGAGGGAAGTTGTTAAATGAGGTAGATTGATACTGCAATGTAATTTTTAGAAGTATTCTAAAGGCAAAGAATAGATGGAAAATTCCTCTGATATCATTAGGACAAGAGGGATCAGTTATACCATTGTATTTTGAGACTAAACCCTGCCTATTCAAAACACAGTTTCAGTGCTAAATTCAATCTTAATCTAGGGAGGAACCTTCAAGGTAAAATACTCTACACAATGGCAGTTGATGCTTCTTTGCAGTTGCACCTAAGCAAAGGAAATTTTCTCTATCTGGTAACCTTTAATCCTGGAAGATACGAAAAAAATATCTTTGGGAACTCAAAGCAAAAATAAACCTGCAAGAACATTGGAAGAGCATGAGATCAGTATGTATAGTCATATATTTTCACAGTTAATTCGTATTATTGCTTATGTTTACTCCTCAGGCAGTCGAAGTTACCAGAATACAATATGGGGAGCCTCACACTGTGCCTGTGTGTCTTGCAGTGGAATTAACTGAGTTTCAATTTTCAGTACACTGTCCTTTGAAATATATATTTTTATTTGGAGTTAAGATTGCACATTTATAAAGGTTATTTTAATTGTTCCTTTATTTTTTTGCTACTTCCCCTGAGGTTGTGATGACAGGATTTTATTAGAGCTAAAGAAGTTGCATAGATGCATAAATCCCTGCTTTAGCCTTTATGGGTTTTCAAGCATTAGGAATATTAGAAGCAGGCTCCAGAAAAATTTAGCTTGTGGTCACAGATTCTAATTAAGCTTGGGTTATTATCATCCAAAAGTCATACTCACTCAAGAATGTTTGGTGCTATAAGTGTTTTCAGGTCATTCTTCTGTGATCGTGTTTTGAAAATAAATCTCACAGTTGTACCAACTCATCCTTGACTGACAAGTTAAGAGAGAAAACTTCAGGTTTACTTAATGCTGGTTTTGCTCATTTGAGCAAAAGTTTTGCTGCTTTTAGTATGTGTACTGTAATCTGCTCAACAGCTTGGACAGCCTTACTTATCTCTCATCTCTCGTTTTTCTTCCATTGTTTTAGTTCTTTGTTTCTACACCATATTTTACATCAGATAGCAGTTCATACTACAAAATTTTTAGTGACAAAAGTGGTTATAAGCATATTCATTACATCAATGACTCTGTGGTAAGTCAAGAAAAGTGTTCTATGATGATCTATTGTATGTTCCTAAAATAATTCTGCAATACTCAGTAAGTTATACACTTTGCTTCACAGAAGAATGCAATCCAAATAACAAGTGGAGAATGGGAGGCAATATACATTTTCAGAGTGACAAATGATGCGATGTAAGTATCATGAAGAATGGCTTGTGAGTGTTGTCAGTAGAAGCAACACTTAATCACCTGAACACTACTTGTTAACTCATCAAATTGTAACTAGGTATCATTTGATTTGTATCTGAATGCATCCACAAGGAACGTGTATGCAAAAACACTGCACCCTCATACAGTTACTTGTCTTTTTGTGGTCGCTCATTCAGCTTACAAGTAGACACAGCTAAAATAATTGGAGTTATTAGCTCAAAAGAATTAAGATTGAACTCCTATTTATATGGTTTATCTGTCATCTAATCAGAGTTTGAGCAAAGGTTTAATAAGATGAAAGAATTATAAGTGTAATTTACACTTCCATCAGGTGCAGAAATCTCAAAAAGTCTAAGTTAACTTTCAAGACAGCTTTTCATCTTGATACTAGTTCATAGGTCATCACTTTATGGATTATTTATTAACATGTAAATGAATTTACAGTTTCTATTCCAGCAATGAATTTGAAGGCTATCCAGGAAGAAGAAATATTTACAAGTAAGTGTTATCAACATTATCTTAATGATTCTAGATCAATAGAAGATAGTTCTGCTCTTGTCAATAAAATAATTCAGGTTTACAATGTTTAAAGTACAATTTCACAAGCTCCTTTAACTAAATCTTGACCTCAGACTATATCTGAGAACTGAGGAGAAAGAGCATCTAAAAAAATTGAGCTGTTCTGAAAGTACAAGAGCCTACAGTCTAGAACGTGATGCAGACACATGTAAAGTTAGCTGTGGCAAAATAATTATGGTTTTATTTTATTTCTCCTAGAATCAGCATTGGAAGTAAACCTGTGAGAAAACAATGCATTACTTGCAATTTGAGGAAAGAGAGATGCCAGTATTATACAGCAAGGTTCAGTGAATATTCTAAATATTATGCCTTGATCTGTTATGGTATGTATAGCATGGGAGCAAACATAATCAGTTGTTCTTTCAAATTTATTGGTGTAGATAATACTAATTATCCCAAACAATATCTACATGAATCAGAAGTTTCACAATAACCAGGAGAGGTTTCTAGAAAGAAACTTACGTGTCCAAAAACATTGGAAAGATGTTTCAGAAAATACAAATATTTTCACTCTACATATTGTTCCTTTTTCAACAAAAATCTTGTGATTTTTAGAATTTAAAAAAAAAAAAAGTGAAAGTTCTTCATGGTACAAATCAAGATTTCGCTCATCAAAGTCATGCGTTTTCATGCAGTAGCAAGAGTAGGATTTAGACACACACACTGATACCCAATTTCTGTGATCCAAGTTAGCTATGAGAAATGACTACAGTGTGTTTCCCAACTGAAATTTTGTGAACCCTGGACCAGCCACAGAATGTTGGTTATTTACTGCCTGAAAATATTTTTAATAACAAAACTAAGAAAAATTAAATTCATCAAGATATGTGATCGAGACCACTTGTAACATCAAAGTATTAAATGAAGTCTTAGCTCTTTTGAAACAAGTTAGGAGATTTCAGTGATCTGAGGTTTCATTCACTGCTGCAATCAGAGATCAGCGAAGTCACAATCTAAAAAAGTAAAGAAAAATATCCAAGATTTTCCTTTTGTGTATTTTATACAGTTTACTTTTTTTCTGATTCTGCACAGACTGATCAGCTCAAGAGTTCCTTAGAACTTCCATTGAGCAGAGAAGCAAATCTAGCAAATAATACCACCTTTCAGTCATTCTTGCACAAAATAGTAAGGTCATCACCATATGAAACCCACTCACCTTCACAAATATGATGTGACATTCTCAGAAGAATGCTTCCCATTGTTAATTCTGCATTCGCCTTATGTAATCACACCTCAGGTATTAACTAGATGTCACTTCATCTCTAGGGAGGAAGAGTTTGTTAGTAGGTTTAAAGTTACTTTGATTATGTTTGCTGTATATATACAAGTCTATGCACATGCAGTACCTTATGTATTTTGTTTAGACGGAGTTATTGAGTTATATGGCAAAGACAATTCAGATTTGTGTATCAGCTTTTTAAATCTTGACAGTTACTAATGTGAATGTAATGCACATTCCATCACCAAATTCCAGCTACAAACTATAAACTGCCTTCTTATCATTCTTATGACAGGTCCCGGGATTCCCATTTCCACTCTTTTTGAGAACTACGGTGACAGAGGTACCGCAAATATCCTGCCGATTCTTGAGCAATTGTTTTTCTCTTTGATCTTTGCTATGGATATCCTCTAATACAATATTTATGATTGTGATCAAGAAGCCTGTTTGTTACTAAAATATCTATTGTCTTTCTAGATTTGTTAATTAGTCAGTAAAACCCAAATATCAATTCACACACTGATGTCTTTATTTTCATTCCTGAGTCCAGCACTTTTATAACATCCTCATGTTTTTCCCATTCACACACTATAGGAGCAATGTATATTGGTAACTCTTTGTCTACCAAATATGGAGTCTATCTTTCTAGAAAAATATTCTTGTAATTTCCAAACTACTCCTTTTCACATTTGGATGAACACAAGGCTTTCTCATTTTTTTTCAGGAAGTAAACCTACCCTTTACAAAAGGCAACACTGTACTATTTAAAGTTTGCAGTTTGAGCTATTGTGCTGTACTAATTAGAATTTGGATCAGTGACTTGCTCTTCAGTTATCAGTAGAAATGTCAGGGAAGTGCAGAAGCTCTTTCAGATGATCAGTTAAATAATGACTTCAGACAAGGTGTAATTTCCAATGCAAAATAGGAAAACCAGCAAGAGATATTCAGAGCCTTCATGCTTTCAATAGCCTGTAAGTGAGGACTGTTTGTAAACAGGCCAAGCAGGAATTTGCTAAGTGTGAGAATATTAACTGCTCTGCAGTGAGTTTTCTCTCTGCCCCTTGTTTTTCCCTAAAAATTCTTCTCCAGCTTAAAGCTCGCAGTTCTGAAAAGTATGAAAACTAGCATGGTCCCGTAAAAAACTTCAGTGATTTGGCATTCCCCCTTCCTTCCCCAGTAATTAGCGGCAATGTCCTGGTAGTTGTAATGTCTGTGCCCTTATAGTTCATCCCACATTGATAGCCCATTATTAACTGGGTATTGTCTGACCAGAAGACACACAAAAATATGAGGAAGACAAAGGCCACAATATTGTTAATAATTACTCAGTGGTGATTCACGTAGAAGTCAATGAATTGCAGTGTAAGGTTATTTTGACTCCAGCACGAGTTGGTACATCTTAGTTTTCAACCACTCAAAAATGTTTGCAGTTGGAAAGATTAAATTGGATCTAAAGCAAGTAAAACAAATGTTTGTAATACTTTTTAGCTTTAAAAAAAAAAAGAAATGCAAAACAACAAAACAGATTAGCTAAATGTGCAGTAATATATTACTAAGGACAGTTATGTAGTAATTCTAGTATCTTTATGTAGGTATATACTATACAGTGGTTAAGCAAGGGTTCGCCACAACCCTTTAAGAAATTTCCTGCATTAGCCCAGAAACACAGAGATTAAACAAGGAAGAGAGGAGATGCAGGACTGTATTTTGCATGATGGAATGAATTTTGCATTTCCAGCTCCCATCATATTACAAAACTGGGATGAAGGCTCTGCAGGAGAAAGGAGGCAACATATGAAATGATTTGCATTGCAAAATATATATCCTATAAAAACCTAATGAATATTTGTGCACTATAATACCAGCGCCTTGCTTTTATTTAGCTATGTAGTCAAGCCCAATTAAAAGTGTCTGAGTTGATTTCATTACTCAGCTTGTAAAATTCACAGATTTCCTTTCTGTTCTAACAACAGTAAATAAAGGAATATCAATTAATGAAGAGGAATTAACAATAAATTGGTTAATAATTCAGACATTTCTTTTACTTAGAGCTCAGAGTATTGGAAGACAATTGGGAATTACAGTCTGCTTTGCAAACGATCAAACTGCCAAAAGAAGAGATTAATAAACTTGAAGTGGATGGTATAAGTAAGAATTATCCATCTTTATTAAACATTTTATTCCTACCATTTTAAAAGTTTGCCCTCATTTTGTCATAGTAAGTATCATCTTTCTGTAGAATAAACCTGTTAGCCTATCAGATTGGGCCTGGTTTTGCCCAGTTTGACAATCAAATTGTCTGTGCCTCAAGGTATCTCTCAGTAAAATGTCAGTTAAAATACATCTCTGCTTCACAATGCAATTTCTGTTTAAATTCTTTAATACTGTTGATAAACTGTTTAAATATCACGTAAAAACATTATAGTATGGTGGTAATAAAATGTGACATTTAAAGTACGGTTCATGTGTTACACATTATATTGACTTGCAGACTGAGTTGTTCTCACTAGCGCTTTTATAAACATTGTTCCATGGTAATGAATCAGTGTAAAGGTTCCAAAACTGATTTCTCATAATCTTTACAACACGAATATTCCTAGTTGTGTTTTTCTGGTCACCTGGATAATGAAGAGCCATCCGTTATGTGAAGTAAAAATTTAATGCATAGCCTGATTGAAATAATATTTGTCAATTTATTTCTTCAAAGTTGTTCTTCAGCAGATCAATATAAACAGTTGCTTGCATCACTATTGTGATTCACAGTTCATGCATTGTGCAGTTTGTGCTGATTCATTTTCATATATTATTACACCACACTGGATTGTACGTGAAGGAATCGTTTTAACCATTAACAATATAATTTCAATGTATCTTTTCTAGCTTTGTGGTACAAAATGCTTCTACCCCCACAATTCGATAGATCCAAGAAGTACCCTCTGCTTATTCAGGTGTATGTAACACTTCCTTTCTTTGAACATAGTTGCTTTGTCAGAAAATATAATTTAACAAAACCCAGGACATGCGCAAGATTTTATAAAGCAAAAGCAAAGCCCCTTAGTTCCATTCTGTTTGTTCTGGTGGGTTTTTTATGTATTTCTAGAATGAAAAGTCAACTCAATGAAAACCAGTGAGGTTTTTAATGTTAATCTTAGTATGACTAGGATTAGATTCTCAAAGAAAGAAAAAGGATAAAATTATGTGAGTTCTTTGCTCTGTTGTTGCCTCTGTTTATCATGAGACAATCTGAAATTATTGATTTCAGCTTTGCTAATATGACAAATGCAAGAGCTTGTTTGATTTTTTTTTTAAGGAAAAAAAATAACCATGTGGAGTGTCTTCTTTGATCAAATGTTCCTTAGAAAAAGAATTTGACATTAATTTCATTTACTGCAGGCAGGAAAGGCAACAAAAATTGAAATGGTTCAAAAACAAAAAAAAAACAAAAACAAAAAAAAAAAAAGGAGAGGCAGAAAGGAAAGCTGAATGGGTGCAGTAAACCTTACATCATTTTTTATTAACCAGTGATAATCCAAAGGTCCAAGAATGCTAAGTATGTTTGAATTAAATTTAGAATAGAAGATTAAGTCAGTGTTGCCCTTGAGGTCAAATGTGTAATTTGCATTAGGCCATTCTCATGAGGGGTGTCTCTGAATTTCTCAGCTGTGTGGTGTGTATTCTGCCCACAGTTCCAACAGCACATGATATTCCCTACTGAATCAAAGGTCTGGGGTTGGCCAAAAAGTGTAAGGAGCTGTATGGCTTTTTTCTCCCATTTTCTTTGGCATTTCTGACTGTTTGTGGAAAACAGATGCAATAAAGCAGAAAAGTACCAAAAAGGGCTGTTAGACCTCACAAATTTGGAGAGGAAAGAATTGAGTCTTTTGAGACATCAATCTTCTAAGGATTCCCCTTAGGACAAGCTACACCCCTTGACCCAAAGAATTAAAATAGAGTTTAGGTAGCAAAATCTTGCAAATACATGAAAATGGCAGTTGAACTGTTTAACTACCGAGCTCTCTGAACCACAGCCATATAACAAAGTACTTGCAGTAAAAATGTAAGAAGTATAATGTAAGAAGTTATAATCCAGTATCCTGTAATCATTTAGAAATTTATAAATATGAGTTGAAAACGTGTGAATTTTCATCCTCAGGTATGGAGGGCCTTGCAGTCAAAATGTAAAGGAAACATTTAGCATTAGCTGGATCACCTATCTTGCAAGCAAAGAGGAAATTATTGTCGCTCTAGTGGATGGCAGAGGGACAGCTTATCAAGGTGACAAGATTTTGCATGCAGTATATCGAAGATTAGGAGTCTATGAAGTTGAGGACCAAATCTCAGCCGTGAAGTAAGTAGAATATCTCCCTGTATAATTGTTGGATTTACATACCTACAAGAGTTAACATGAAAAAAATACTAAATCTACTTCTCAGCCTTTCTTCTGGAAAGCTGAAGTCCCCAGGAAGTAAGAAGACCTGTAGAATAAAATTACACATTTTACTTGATGTCAGTGAGGGGTTTTTGTGGTATGTTAAGTCCATATACTACTAAGTCCACATTTGGACCTGACCACTTCCATTTTATAAGAGCATCATCTGGAGCTTCAATCCTAGGCTTAAGGAAATACAAATGTCAATGGTGAGTGGAACCAATGTATTATCCATTATTCTGAAGTTTTCATTGTAGCAGAAAGCTTAGCAATTACCCAAAGATCCACAGTCCTGTACTACACTGATTAGCTAAAGTTCAAATGTGAAGTTTGTAAGGAAACTGGGTCCTGACATAGGCCTTTTAGAGGTCAGTTAGTCACAAACTTGTCTTCTGTGCTGTTTTAGGATAGTTATGAACAACAGAAAGAGACTGAGGTCCTCTAGTAGTTATCCCTCTGTAATTCTTCCTTTGCATCAAAGTATTTAAAGTGTTTTGTAGGCAAATAATTCCCTAAGCAGGAGTTTGGGGAGGGAGTGAAAGCTGAGGTTTTGTAAAGAAAGGCTGCCTGTTAAGCTTATAAATTCAGTAACACTGCTAAAGGGAGCATTTAAAGAAATATTAGTTTGAACCCCAAAGACGTGAGTGCAAGGCAGAAATAAAGAATTTAGTCTAGATTTGGTCTGGAATTTGACCCATCCGAACATGTATTGATTTACAGGTGCAACCGTAAATACCCTCTTTACCTCTGTAATAGACCTGACTCTGAGTAGCTGAGCTAGAGATTAGATACAGCACTCCAGGTTTCCACAGCTCTCTACTTGAGAACACTGCCTGTATTTACAAGATGTGTGTGAGGAGAGTATATGTTCCTTTCTCTTTCTTCTTTATGATAATTGATTTCCTCCTCAATTATATAAACACACCATTGTCTTTTTTGGTGATGAAACGGTGTATATGCATGTGTTTCAGCATATATGAAATGTCACAACAGGGTTTTTTATTAATTTCTTCTTATCCTTTCTTTCTTGAAAGTTTTAGCAGCAACAATGTACTTAAATATCACAAGAGAGAGAATGCTTTTTTGTTCTCCTGAATCATCACCCAATATAAAATGTCAGAGATGGAGGGAATCAAAACTGATTCTGCAGTTGCAAAATCTGCTGAGACAGGCTGTGAAGAAATGACCTCAGACTTCGCACTTCCCAGTTTTCTGTCAGCACCTAGACTAAATTTTTATTCAGTTAAATGTATTGCATTCCATCTTCCTGATCTAACACACGGTTTAAGATGCACGACTTTTAGAGACCATCCTATACTCTAGTGGGAAGTTTTTGAAGAGGCTTTTACTGTAGGAGGAACCCCAGGGGTTAAGATATCGATATAACAAAGATGAATCATTGTTTGGCTTTTCTAACTTTATCTAATCCAGATAGTATCCCACATTTTGGGTGTTGTCAGTCACTCATGTTTGTCCTAGTAAAACAAGGCTAATATGTGTCCTGCAATGTATTTGAACCTATTTTTTTTATCTGCCATTCTTGAACCTTTGGGGTCATTCTTCTTTTCTTTGCTGTTGCTAACACAGCTCTGGAAATAGAGTTTTCAGATTCTGACACAAGATTTTTGTAGGGGACCTAATATTTATGATTCTTTTTGACCTTTTGACCTCTGAGTGTGTAAGCAAGGGACGCCTCTTATTCAGTGCAAATTTATTGCCTACTTGAAGCATTAGCAGGTTTTCCTTATTATTTTTTATTATACTAGCAGTATGTGCTCCTCACTTTTCATATAGAAAAAAGAAAGCTCCAGGGAATCTCTAGCCTCAGAGGTTGGTACTGTCCCTCTTGAGAGATCAGAATATCATTGAGGATTAGTACTTTGAGCATCTTGCAGGATAAGGTCTGAATGTTAACAGTTATCTAGCGCCTTCAGCATTAAAATGATGAAAATGACAATAGAAGAAGGCAGAGATCTGGGAGATGTTACGTGTTTATTTGTAGGATTACACTTTTGGAACATTTTTCTCTGGATATATGTAAGTATATGTCTGTATATGTGTATACACACAGATACAGATGTACATGTACAGTATGAGCATAATTTATGATGTTTAATCTAGTCTGCACTAAATAGCCATGTGGATTCTAAATATAAGAAAAAAAGAACTTTCTTTGCCAAGAAAAAACTTGGGTGGAGTCCTCATCCACTGAACAAAAATGACTATGAAGAAAGTATTAACTTCAGCATTTTTTATTCTTTTAATAAAAATTCTTTCTTTTCCTATGAAATATCTATGAAATCCGACATGCTATGCTGTCAATTTTCTCAAATTGATGGCATAGAGAGAAAAAGTGAAAGAAAAAGGGATTATTTTTTTTTTTGCTAATTTCTTACAGTATTAGCAATCTTTTGTAATAAGGAATTTATTCCTGTGATTTTTCTTTTCCACAGGAAATTTATAGAAATGGGTTTCATTGACGAGAAACGAATAGCAATATGGGGCTGGGTAAGTGGTTGACTTTTTTGTGTCTATCTTTAAAAAATCCTGCAGTGTAATTTTTTATTCTTCCTTACTCTGTCCTAAATCTGTATAAAGTTTCTTCTGCCAGTTTTCCATGGTGATGCCAAAGGGCGTAGTTCCTGTTGGTGCCTATATACATGCCATAATAACAGTGCAAGCCCCCAAAAGGGATCTTTGGCAACAAAATAAGGGATTCTGAAAAGCTTCTGTCTAATATATTGTTTGGTCTTGAAATTAAGCAAAATTTAGATGTTTTAATTGGCTTTATTTTTAAATTACAGACTTACTGGGAAGGTGTCAAAATTCAAGCATTGTTCAATTGTTTAATTGTGGTTAAAATAATAAGTCCTATGAACATCTTTCACCAGAAAATGTGACCCTTGCATGATTCTGAATCACCGTGGACTTGGATGGCTTTTAAATAGTATGAATAAATATGGGTCTGAGAAGTGTACAGCATTGACAGCTTCACTAAGAAGTGGAAAAATTGGACAGTATAGGAGTCATTCCAAATAATCAATCAGTCTATTTTTCATCTTTGATTTTTTTTCATGTACATTGCTTTACAATACTCCCAGAACCTTTTATAGACAGATGCAAGTCTTTCTCTTTAAATTCCACTACCTTTGGACACTGACAGATAGAATAGCGTACCTCAAGTATAAATTTTAGGATAGCACTGCATTCTAGTAGGAGAAAAATAAATTATTAGAATTATTGGAGTTCTTTTTCATGTGCTGTCAGCTTCAAAGTAGGACAATTCATCAAAATGAGATGCAGACCTATTTTTGGTGTTATGGGAGAGCCAAAGCCAACTTTAGTGAAAGCACAAATGCCATACACTCCTTTTATTGAGACTATTAAGTTGTCATTCATAGGTCATCACAGTTTCTAGTCTTCACCATGAATGGACGGATGAAGAGTGCACAGACAGAACTGGAGCCCTGCCTCCTACCCAGCTTCATCAGCTTTAGCGTAACAGAATTGTACTATGCTGGAGATAAGCAACACGTAAGGGTCTCATGGCTTAGGGACAGTGCTGTAAACAATGTCAAAGAAAGTTGGAAGCCAGAGCTACGTTAGCCACTCTTACTACTTATCTGAGTAAATCTTTATCGGTTAGCCAGCAGTAACAGCACTAAGTAAAAAAGCTTAGAGAGTAAACTGGCATGTTAGTCACTTGTTACCCTTTTCCAATATTTTCCTCTTTGTATATATTCAATTTTTTTCTGGTTATCATTCAGGAAGACCTTTTATTTCACTCTCTTTCAGTGCCTATCATTGCCAGGAGAATTCTTCTGTCACTGTTTGTTTTGTTGATTTTTTTTTACTGGTTTTTGTTTGTTTGTTTTCATTGTCCCGGTTTCATTTTAAGAGGTTTGCTCAGAAACATGCTCGAGGATGAATCTTGTAAGATTCAGTTCATCTGTAACTGTAGAAGTTGTCTGGTCTTAGATAGCACATAAGCAGGGTTGCTAAAATCTTTCTATGAAACTACCAACTAATATTGAAATTACTTTGGTCAGACACTGCTATAACACTAGAATAAAATGGGGTACCATATGGTGAAATTAAGTGATGTAGTCATTTACAAGTCAGTAATTCTAAAGTGACATTAAGTAAATTAAGGCCATATGAAAATATTTTATTTTTTTTTAATCACATGTCTTATTCCACCACAGTGTTTCCAAAACCTGTTAAGAGATTTCACACATATAAGCATTGTATCCCAGTTGTGGATATAATATTCACATAACAGCACTATTGCCAAACCTGACAAACTTTGTTTCTATTTTTTTCTACTTATGATACCATTTCCTGGTCCATAACTTTTGAAGAGCTGAAAGGTGTTTCCTTATTTATAGCCTGCAGCTTGGCAGGTATGCATGAACTGGGCAGCTCATCGTACTGTCAGGGTCACCAAACTCTTGTGAAGGGCAAAAGCTTTTAAATAACCACCAGAACAATACAGGTTGTGACCTCTTCTCTCTCTGCTCATTACTTAGCTCATAGACTTAGCTGCCTGAGTCTAATTCTTTACTTTTTAGCCTCATAGACTGATTTTTTAATAGATCAAATGAGCCAATCATGTGAGCTGGAAAAAAAAATGTATGAATTATTGTTTCCATTAACATATCTCTCACTGTTATGTCAAGCTGGAATGCCAAGAAGAGGGAGGAACTAACTTCCTTTTATAGAAAAAAAAATGTCAAACTTTTGCTTATTTCCCTTAGTCTTTCATATGCTACTGATGAGACTAATAATCTTCAGAATTCTTCATGACACACTCCATATTTTTATTCATCCTTCCATTCCAAAGTAAACAATAAACCTTTATTAGCCAAGGGCCTTAATACAAGTATTTTCCATCCCCAGTTCCACATTCGATGGACAGCCAAACTAAATGCATTTTATTTGCAATATTTTCCTGTCTTAGCAACTAGTCCTGCACTTGCACAGGTCTTTTGGATATGCAAGCTTACTTACTACTTTACCCGACTTCCAGCTATGAACTTATTCATCCTTGCTGGGCCATGGTTTGAAGAATCAGGCCAGAAAGTAAAAGGAACAGTGGCAGGCAATGCAGAGGAAATATTCCAACGTCAAGTTCTCAAATAGTTGAGCCTAATAATACTGATGAAGGGATTGGTTCAATATGCCAAGCAGTAGCAAAAGCTAGCTAGTTTTTTAAGGGAGGGCAAAACCTACAACTCTTCTTGGGGGTGCTCACTGAAAGATTGAGAGGCAATGAACACAAATTAGCACAAGAGAAGTTTTATTTAGGTTTTAGGAAAAACAGTTTTAAAACAACAGTGATCAGTGTTGAAACATATTGAGAGGATATGTACTGTGGATGTGACTCTGATCAACCTCATTTAAAGCTAAAGTTAGCCCTGTTTTGAGACAGAAGTTGCAATGTGTTACCTTGAAGCGCTCTACTAACTTAAATGTTTCTGTGCTTCTAAGTGGTAATAAGGACAGTATCCTGTGATAAGCATTGATGAAGTGGGAAAAAAAGAAGTTTTTTCAAAAAAACTGTCCAAATTCTCACAGGAAATCACATCAGATCTGTTTGAAATAAATAAATTTAAAAATAAAAAGAAAAGCTTTTTTTTTGCTTTTTCTTCCATGCATTCAGCACAAAATACCTACTTTGGAATTCATTTTTATGAGTTGGATTGAGAAAACAAAATAATAACTTCACCAATAATTTTTAACTGTGATTTCTCCCTAGTCCTACGGTGGGTACGTAACTTCTTTAGCACTTGGATCTGGCAGTGGAGTATTTAAATGTGGAATGGCTGTGGCTCCCGTTTCTAGCTGGGAATATTACGGTATGGAAACTTGTCATAAATACTGACTTGGAAAGCTAGATATAGTCTTTTACTTTGTAAATGACATCATTGCATGAGATAGGCAATATGAAACATAAAGACATTGCAATTACCTAGACATTAAACTCTTAAGACCTTAAGTCTAATGTTTTCCTTGCTGAAAATAACTGACTGAAGCTTGCAGTTTGGAACAGACTTTGTCACATAGAAGAAGATAATTCCATATGCACATCTGTAACAGTAAGTGTGTAAAGCCCTCTTGATAAACTGCTATACTCGGGAGCAATCTTCTTAAAAACCCAGTTACAACAGTACCACTGAATTCAGAAACAGATGAAATTATTTTTCTGCCAGTGCTCTTCAGATACTGCAGATGATCTCTGGAATTAGTATCTCTGATGATTGCAAAGTTATTTCCCAAAAGCAGCACAAAAGAGACTCAGTTTTGTCTGATATCATTAAATATTTTTCCCTTTAGATGCTATTCGGCCACACCTTCTGTGTTGTGTTATGAGACATATTTTTATTTATGCTTATTAACTTGGGCTCCAAACTGTTCAGAGGAATCAACTCCAGGAGAATACTCCCAAGGCCTTACTGTGGGAATAAAGCAGGCACATACTTACTTACTTACAGACCTGTTAATCTTTTAGCATGATGTAAAGGAATCTTAGTGTAAAAAGGAATCATGGCATGCACATTTTCAGTGAGCAAAATGTAGCACTTTGAACACATTTACTTAGCATATGGTCGTTTGCTAAGAAGTCTTGGTTATGAGAAGATTTTTTGGTTAAATCGGAAAGATTCCTTCCCTGACTGCTAGCACAGACATTCCTTATATTTGTGGTGTTTTGCAAACAAAGGGAAAACATTTGTATGACACGGGAAGCATAGTCTTCTTGTTTTTACTGGCATCAAGACTTTTTTACGACATTTTCACTCATGATAGTAAAATTGCTTCCAGAATGCAGGCATATAGCACTATTTTTGCAAAAGTCCTTAAATTAAACAGAGTTATAAACATTTGTCCAAGCAGTAAAAATTGAATTAAGTTTAAGCAGATTACACCTGCACTGTTGCAATCTTTCCCTTAGCTGAATTTTCAGGATGGAGTTAAAGAATCTTCCTAAAAACATACTGTAAAATCCAAACAGGCAAATGTACCTTCACTAAGGAAGGAAGGAAACAAACAGAAGGAAGTTGTGAGTCATGTTTTGGCAAACAGATGATGTTAAGATTAGGCTGAAATGTGTTAGGGGAAAACCACAGGATGCTACGCATTTGAGTCTCTAAGTAGTTACCAGTATGTCACAGGGCATGCACTGGCCCCTAGAGCTTCTGATTTCTGTCCCATTCCCTTTTAGATGCACAGATTAGAGTCTAGACTGTAAACTTTGCAATCCTTCCACTAACATCCAATTTTTATCAGAGTTAATAACACCTGAACAGTTAGAAGATGCCATAGAAAATTGCATTCAGGAACAATGCATAGTTAAAAGCATTAGATTTCTGGCTGTTTTATTAAATATTGCAATTTATCTCCTTTTTCTTCCTCAGTAATTGACAAGCCAAATCTTCTACTTAGTCATTATAATGCAATTCTGCTGACCTATGTGGACTTGTTGTAGCTATACTGGTAGAAAAGAGTAGAAAATTTGGCTCAGAATACTGTAGAAACGCCAGCCATGCAGAAAGTCTATTTTATTGAAAACTTCAGCCCAATATGGTTGTTTGACACTGTGTTGACAACAGATATTGCACATTTTCTGTTTTCATTGACTGATAAGGATTTTGATAAAAGATAGGCTACTTAGATTTTTTTTGATACTCGGTTTACTATGAATTATCTTCAGGAACTTTACTTGACTGATCTGGGAGACACAGTGCTCATCTTTAGCACTCAGTGGTAACATATGTAAAGGATACATAATAAACCATGGGAACACAAAGTCATTTATCTTTCCTGGGGGATTCTTACTTCTGCTTTTCAACACAATTAATCTTATGCAATGTTCCAAACTGGACAACAAGATAGGCAATCCCAATTCCTTACTGGTTACAATGGCCATCACCTCTCTTATGGGAGGGAAAGATGCCAGCTCTTCTTTGTCAGAAAGCCCTGACTCCATTAAAGAAATAAAATTCTTGTAATTCTGCAGCTTGACTGCTCAATATGTGTTAGTTACTCTTTCAAGGCAA
The DNA here is from genome assembly GCA_013401255.1 of Urocolius indicus. NCBI lineage: Eukaryota > Metazoa > Chordata > Aves > Coliiformes > Coliidae > Urocolius > Urocolius indicus. The sequence continues at coordinate 266,956 of WBNH01012072.1, read as the reverse complement.
GGTCATAAAGAAAGTAATATTCTGGTAGTGACAGCTGCTGTGTCAGTTTTCCACAAATTTTCATAACAGCTCTTAGTTACATTACAAATAGCCAGGCAGCTCAAAGATAGCTGTTCCTACTGATTTCTTGGTGATAGATACTGTTCAGTTATTCGCATCTGTTTTGTCAAATCTGTTAACAGTCTTTGTTGTAGTTAGAAAAAGGAATTGAACAGGGACCTGAACAGCAATTGCACCACTTCTTCAGTGCAAAGCTGTATCATTTGGTGTTCCCCCTAATGACTGTGTATATCCATTCAATAGGAAAAAGAAAAAAAATCCACATGCACATCCCAGGCAGACTGGAATTGTGCTCAGCTTTTCTTTTTAATGTGTCAAAAGTAGCCTGTGTCACGTTTCCACCATGCACCTTTATTGGCTCATTGTCTCATTCAACTGACTTCTGGACTTCAACCCAATATCACAAAGCAGTGTCAGTTAATTACCTTTAACCACAAACTCCGTTGGTTCCACAGATGGGTATCTAACCACTGTTTCTGCAAGGACATTTTGGAGGATATTTAGTAATTGATCTTCATAGTTTATTTTCTAAAATATGTTCTAAAATTGGGTGTATTATGAAGAAAATAAGCAGAGCAGACAGCAATTTAATTTGCTACATGTCTCTGGAGGCACAAAAATATCTGTACATTCTTTATATATTTTTTTCTTCTTTAATATCACAGCATCTATCTACACAGAACGATTTATGGGTCTTCCTGTAGAGTCTGATAACCTTGAACATTACAAGGTAAGAATTCTCTTTTGATGTTGATCTGCCTTAAACATGAATCACACTTAATATGCTAAATTGAAGGATCCTCATTTTCTCACCTGGACAAGTCAGACAATTCTGCCAGTGCAAACCATTCACCTAGGAAAGAACTTATATGAGAGAGGTTAAAATGTTGATGATGGTAATGTTTTGGTTGGTACTCTCAGCTGTGCTATGCAAACTACTTCATGCAAATTTAGCTCTTTGGTTATAACATCATAAGCATACCAAATGCTTAGAACAGCTTCCTCTACCTGTAACAGGTTGCCTTTCTTCTTTTCACATTTATAGGAAATCTATAGCTTCCTTTAGCAGCACACATACCAACTCTGGATACAGAGAGGCCTAAATTAATGCCCAAAGAAGTTTGAGGAAAGATTTCTATTAAAGAAGTTCTCAGTACCTATTCTCCATCCTAACTAAAAATATAAGGATTCTATTATAACCTCAGATTGATATTGAAGTCATTTCTGTTATTATTACAGCAGTCCAACTGTTTGATTTTGTTCTACTAGGTAATGAAAGCCTTTCAGCTCTTGTGACTGAGTAGTTTAAATTGAAGCTGCTGAACTGTTCATTTTTCCTCTCAACAGAATTCAACTGTGATGGCAAGAGCAAAGAATTTCCAAAACGTGGAGTATCTTCTCATCCATGGAACAGCAGATGGTGAGGTTTGCAAATGGCAGTACAAATACAGCCCCAGAATGACTTTGTTTGAAAAACATTAAGCATCTTTCTATGCCTTTGATTAGGGTCAGTACTTAGATCTTTGGTAGATTTCCACATGACATAGTATAAGATGCTTACTCACTCTTAGTAATGTCAACTGAATCACTTGGTAATTAGTGGACACAACTTAATGCACTATAACTTCATGCCTTGTGGTATTTACACACTTCAAGCCAATCGCTTTTTTTTCCTTTTTCAGATAATGTACATTTTCAGAACTCAGCACAAATTGCAAAAGCTCTGGTTAACGCACAGGTGGATTTCCAAGCAATGGTAAATTACTATTTTTCACTTTGAACAGTGGTTTATAGTTTTATCAATAAGCTTGTGTGACATTTGGCAAGGATTTTAAGAACCCAGTTCAGCTGAACGTGCTTCAAAATCTGGCAGTTGCTAGTGCATTTGTTATTCTTCATCAACAATTTCTTCCTCGAAGGATTTGCCTGCTCTTTTTTTTTGCTTCTTGCCCTTTGGATGCTAACAGGATCTCTGTCTTGTCAAGAATAACTTAGAGGCTTTTAAAATGAGACAAGGAGAAGAATGAGAATCAAGCTTCCTTATTAAAATTGCTGATAGCTAGTAAAAGAGATGAAGATGAAGGAGCTGGCTTCTGCAGCCAAAAGCATCACTGGTTCCTATGGGTTCTATCTTTAACCGGAAATACCTGCCACAGGCATGAGGTGAAATGAGCAAAAAGGGTATGCGGTATCCAGGATTAGAAAAAAACCCAAGTTGTCCACAAAACTTGCTTGGGGTAGCAGGTGCAGGCAAAGAGAGAAACACACAGGCAAACGGTTAGAGGATAGGAATGAAGAATGAACAAAGTAGTTCTGAACTACATACTGATTTCTGCTTCTGAACCTTTTTTCTCGGAGCTGATGACCAAAGTGCCTGCTATCAAATGTACCAGCCTTCTGCCTGAGTCCATTTTCCTGGGGCCATGAACTCCACAAAAAGTGACACACAGGCATCTACCAGTATTTGGGATCTGTAGGCTCCTTATGTGTGTACCACCTTTGTCACCTCCTTCACTGATATCTCGCAAACCCAGGTTATTTCTCAAGTAGTTCAGCTACAGAAGAATGTCAGTTATTTCTAAGAGCATGAGTCATATGTGCATTTTATTTGCAGTCCACCATTCCTATGTTCAGGGCTCTACTGTAATGCAGGTTGTTTTGAACAGAATTAACACAGCATTTTAGCTGGATTGTTGCTTAGAGCCCAGTATTCCTAAGCAAGACTGTGACCTCTATTGCCAAGGCCACGTGGCAGGTCAAGGGCATCATCTCAAAGATTTTTTTGCCTGACTTAATACAGCTGACTTGTCAATAGTGAGCAGTAATCTTATTCCTAGATTACAGAATGTTTAGCAACTTTTGTCATCAAGAATACTGGAAACTAATGAAAAGAAACAAGATTAGCAAGTGCCTCTGTTTTCTTGAGGCATCCGCTTTTTTCTATATGGTAATAAAACAACATTCCTGTGTTGTTTAACTATTGCAGAATTTAAAAACTTAACATAGGGGGTTTACAGCTTTTTTTTTTCTTTTCTTTTCCAGTGGTATACTGACCAGAACCATGGAATTCCAGGCCTTTCCAGCAAACATCTCTACACACATATGACCCGCTTCCTCAAACAATGTTTTTCTTTGTCAGAATAAACAGGCTATTCATCATGCTAAGGCTGGGAGAATGCAATGATAACATCTCTGGGAGAATACAGTGATAACAGTGTCCAGGTGATGTAGTTTTCAGGTGAATTGATAACAGGAACTTTCAAGTTTTAAACTTGATGTTTACATCCACTTTTGTTATTGTATGTTAGCAAATGTTACACTCATACATGTTTTGGCACATTTAACACCTGTTTGATAGAAAAAAATAAAATGAGAATGTAAAATGCCACACATGTTTATGCCATCTTGCTTAAACTTGTATTCTGCAATCCCAAGATAGATGGTCCATTGCAAAGGCACACTGACAGATGAATATGCTTGCATTTGTTAACTGCAACTGTAAAGTGGGAAAGGACAAAGAAAGCAGTGCAACTCACTAATTAGCATCCTAACAAGAACCAGTTTTTCAAAATTTGTAATGAGTTTCTTGATAACAAAATCCAAGCAGGGATAGGAACACACAATATTTAAAGCTGAAGTTTGGATAATTATTGAGAATATTGAATGCTGTGCTCAAATTTTATTCAACTTTTATTTGAAACCTTGATTCTGCAAAACTCTCAGTGTTCACGTTTAAATATGAAAGCAGGGTGTTCATAAGAGCTATTTTATCTCAGTGGACTTTCTCTCTGTATTCAAAGTATGTGAGCCATATTAGCCTGGTTTTAATCTCAGCGTTCAAATTAATCTCAATGTCATTGATCCCAGACTGGAGGGAAAAGATCAAAGGATTACACAGGCTTTCTTTGCTTTGTTTCCAGTGAAACTATTTTAAGGACTCTTTAAAAAATGCTAGAGGCTAATAATCATTGGAATACTTGTATCCTTTTGATTAGTAATTAAGTCAGTCCTGTCATAATATGAGAACAAGAAAAAGATAATTGGCAAGAGATCCATTCAAACGATTCTCAGGTCGCTTGTTTAAAAAATTCTGAGTTAGCCTTCTGCATAAGAACTGTGGCCTGTCTAACATAGAGTCTCCTCTCTGCTATTAGCCAGTGAGAGTACAAAAGTGAGAACACAACCTGAAAAGATTGTGGAGTAGCCTTCCCACAAAGCAGGCTGCTTCCTAGCTCTCAGTCAGACATCAGTTGCTGCTTCTTTATGGAAAAGCAAGAGATTTCATTTGACCCTCTTGACAAAAACATGGGGTTTCGCCAAAATCATTAAAATGTGGAAGTGATTTGCTATGTAACAGCTTCCTTCATTTTGTTAATGGCAATATCAAATCTGATTTTCCACACATGAGAACATTCCTCAGACACATCTTTATGTAAATGTAGTTGCCAAGCTGTTTGTAATGGTTAAATTATACTTTGATGGGAATTCTTCAGAAAATACTCAATTAGTTCAGGTTTTTTTGGAAATGCTGCCAATTACGTGACGTTAATGAGCTTTTTGTTGGTAATGTAATTAAAATTCAACTGCTATAATAGTTAAAGGAAAAAAAATTATAGCTCTAAGAAACTTAACATTAAGCAAATATAACATGAAGTGGGGCTAATTAGATGTTGATGATATGGTCCTATGTGCAGTCACTGTACACAACAGTAGTCACAGTGATGTGGTTATTTTACAAATACGAAATACAATTCAGTTGAAATTAGTGAGATTTAATTCTCAATTTCTTATATTAATATAATATCACAAAAACCATTGCAAAATTTTGGTGAACGACAGAAAAATCAAGCTCTTATCGCAGATGCTTAAAGGTTTTAGACATCTGAATACATCAATGGGAACTTAGAGCAATGTTCAAACAAAAAAGCATTGTATCAACCTCATGTAAATATCAATATATTATCTTTAAATTTCTGCATCTTTATTTTACTTTTGAAAATCCTGTAAGCTCTGGAAATTTGGCCAAATAAATTGGCCCTTTGTGGATAGCCTAAGTAATAAAGTTACTCTGCCCACAGGTCCGTAGTCAGAAGCCTCTGGAAGTATTTGGAATAAAGGACATTTCACAAAAATGTGTCAAATAAAATAACAGAAGTTACCTCCTTCCCAAGGGATGCATTAGCTGTTTCATTATTAATCTGCCCTTATGCCTGTTTGTTTCCCAAGGCAATTTGTTTCCTAAGTATACATCTTCCAAACCGTCTTCCATTTACCTTGGCTTGTAGGAGGCAGTTGTGGGGATAAAAGGGGAGAAAAAAAAATCAAGTGGACCACGCTGCTTTCAGTTTTGCTTTATTGTTTTTCATGTTGCTGATTTACTTGCCTTACACAATGTTCTTGCCAAAGAATGAGATTATGTCTTCAGCAGAGTATGATATTTACATTGAGTTGGTGGAATAATGTCTAACCTGAAAGCTTTATGATTGAGCAACTAAATATTTTGACGACGTGAGGGAAAATGTCCTAGGATGCTGTGAGTATGCTTTTAAAACCATACACATTGAATTGCTGGCCTGTGCTAATAGAAAGATAATGTTGCAGTCATTCATTAGGAATGGTTCAGAGAACTTCAGACCTACCATCACACTATCACAGAATGAGTGGGGTTGGATGGGAACTTTGGAGGTCATCTTGTCCCAACTCCCTGTTCAAACAAGGCCACCTACAACTGGTAGCCCAGGTCTATGTCCTCATGGCTTTCGAATATCTTAAAGGATGGAGACTCCACAGCCTCTCTGGGTCACCTCTGCCAGTGCTCAGTCACCTTCAGAGTAAAAATGTTTATGTTCAGACAGAGCCTTCTGTGTTTCACTGTGGCTGTTGCCTCTTGTTCTGTCTTGGCACCACTGAAAAAAACTCAGCTCCATCTTCTTTACACTGTCCTTTCAGATATTTATATCCAGTGATAAGATCCTCCCAGGACTTCTCTTCTCTAGAAAGAGAACTTTTTCCATTCTGCATTGCTGTCTACAATCCCAATCCATGTTATAAGCAACACTAGAAACATTCACTGGGCAGTTATGCCCCACTTCTTAATTTAGCCTACCATACAAACTCGTCTGTAACAGAGCTTCAGCACAGCTCAAGTTGGAAGGGCTTGTCCTGAGGAACTGAGCTGAAGCTAATAAAATGTGTTTAAGGATTATCGTCATATGAATAAAAAGTAGATATATAGCTATACTGCAGACACAGAACATTGCAGACATAAGAGCCAACATGGAGACACAACTTACTAAGAAACTAAGAAATTATAGTTTTTATGACAGGACTTTCTAAGCTCACTAATGCATGTCCTTAAAGTTTTGCTTCCCACTTTCAAATGTTTCAGAGGATCTGGTTTTCAGAAAATGCTAAGCACTTTCTGCTCTTCTTTTCTCTTTTGGCTAAGAGTCTCACATTTCAGATACCCAAATATACCACTTCAGACAATGACAGTCTTCAAATATCTGTTATCTATACAAGCCTCTGAAGACAGGACATAGTTGTTCTGAGTAGATAGGCCCTTGAAAAATAGCCATAGATACAGTTATTTACAAGCCAGTGTCTACTATGAATCCTATTGAGTTTTAACAAAATAAAGCTAGAGCTTTATGTTCTACTCCAAGCCATTAATTCCTCAGCACATATTTTTCAACAGCTCCCTCATTCATGCTGTGTGTGTTGTACATAAAAACGAACATGCACACTTCCTACCTCAATGTGGACCTCCATCCTTCACTTCACTTGTGATTACTGCAGCTGCAAAGAGAAAAAGGCCTGAAGAGAAAACCAAGTATAACCCCACCCAGGCTCCAGAATATGGTTAGCATTATACTCATTTGACTGAGATATCAAGTCAAATTCAGACTACATTCAATACTTTCCAGTTTACCAGTCAGTTCCAATTACAAGGCACAGCTGTTTAGAACATTTTATAGTCATTTAAAGGCTCTATATTTAATCTGAATAATTCATAGTATTTGCTAACAGCATTTGGTATTACTTTCAATTATGAACATTGTCTTCTCAGAATGTAAAGTAACTAGTACATACTTGGCCAGCTCTTCTGTTTGCGCAAATTGATGCAGCTCCATTGACTTCAAATTGAGTGATTCCAAATTATGTGAGTAGATAGTGTAGGCTAAAGCATGGTTACAATAGCTCTCTGTCCTGAAGTTCAAACCCATTGGCATCTATGGCAGCAAGTGTGTTGTAGGAAGGCCTAGACACCCTAAACTAACCCTCCATTCCAAAAAGCCATTCTTGCCCTCCAAAGTGTAGCCGTGGAGTTGTATGCACACACATGCACGCAGCTCATGTTATGTGTGTGCACACGCACATGTAACACAACACATATGTTTGATATTTGCATGTGTTTACATGTATATTCTGCCTGATCATGTTGCACTCATTCTCAGAAGGGGAATGCAGGGCTCTTTTGGTTGACTATCATTTGGCAAGGACAGGAAAATACAAGGGTTGCACAGCCCAAACCCTGTACCCATGGTTGACAATTTAAGTTGGACACAATGCTTCTGTCCAATGTAAGAAAAGGATGTGAGCCTGTAGTCACACCTCAAGATACATCCTCCTCCCTCCCACTTTAGATATATAATGGATAATTAGAATAATAAATATTGAAAAGATAATTCCACAGACAAATGTCAGGGTTTCACTTTCTTGAAAGCATTTGTTAGGGATTTTTTTCTTATAAAAGTCAGCAGCTTCCCAATTCATTAATGTGTTCAAATCTTGACAATTTATAATTTTAACTGTTTTTTTTCTTGCACCAACAGTTAAAGAGTTCAGAGAAACATCCTGAAAAACTCATGATAGTCAGAGTATGCTAGCTAGTTATAACAAATACATCAGTGCTATTTTTCTGGAAAAAGAAAAATACACATCGACTGGAATTTTCACTGATAGAGCGTCAGGTTTGGTGGGCAGCTGGTAAGAAATCTCTTTCTCATTTTACCTCTTCTGTAACTTTTCCCACAGAGATTTTTTTGTCCAGGGAGCACAGTACACTATCCTTAATAGCAGCCATTACCTGGTGCTGAGATGATATTGCAGGAAACTTTAATCAACACAAAATACAGTGAACCCAAGCTACAGATTTTTTAATGACTCCAAGTGAATCATTAAAAATGTGAAGATGAAACCTTCCTGAAGGCAGGTCATTTTGAGTTTCTGTCTCATATGTGAACTATAATATAGAGGAGAGTGAGGTTAACCTTGACTTTTGCCAAAACTTGCCATTTAACTATTACATTTTACAAGGTCAGAGGAAAAAACCTGAGCATATATGCATGTTTTATACACTTATTACAACTTCCTACTTCTGTTTGATAACTCTTGTTTGCTGTGCTCTTGAAATATGTATTACTATAGATTTAGTTATGGCAACAGAAGGTTGCACGATTCTCGATGGCAGTTCACTTCTTTCCTGTACTTTTTATTGTCTGTGTATCACTTGAAAAACAAATAATCAGTCACCTCCTAGATGCTAGATGACCTGTTAGATGATATAGCCTGTGTAACAACCTGCCCAACCAGGTGCACTGAGCTGCTCTATCTCATATATTTTTTGATTAAATCATCCTTCTGTAAACAAGGAACTTTATCTGACACAAGAACACAACCAGAGCTAAAGAAAAAGAACTGCCTGGTTCCTGGAGGAGATGATATTGTATTACATTCTGTACGGCCTGTTTAGAAAGCTATGCATCTTTAACTCAACACGCAGTGAGATAATTGTCTGTAGCAATTAATTTCAGCAAGTGTGTGTCAACCTGGTGTAAAAAAAAAAGTTCTAAACGGCCCTTCTCTCACCATCTGCCGTCCTGTCGAGGTACTGCAGGCCCGGGCAGCCCGCAGCCTCTCGCAGGGGTCGCAAAGACTGGCAAATTCATGGGGGGAAGGTGCTTTCCAATACTTAGTGCTTAAATTGTAATTTTGCATCCTCTATATAACCTTGAGAAAGTTTAAATAGCAAACTAAAAAAAAATCTCTGCAAGATAACAACGTGAAATTGGCATCTCGTGAAAATAAGTTGATTGTGAGTATAAGGTTGTTTCCAGGCTTGTTTTGGCTCCTTTGGCACCATGTCTTAGATGTTATGCGCTTGTTTGCCTAGGAAAGGCTGGTATATGGAGATGGTATTTCTGATCGTTCTAAACCAAAAAAAAATCTGAAAAGCCAAGTTTGATAAATACACAAGTTTGTGTATCCCATGCCAATCAATGACTAGGAATGGACATAAAACATACAATTAGGAGCAGGAGAAAAGACAATACAGGAAAGAGAACGTGTGGAAAAGAAGAAGAAAGAAGTAGTGATTAAAAAGGAGAGTAACAAAAAGGCAAAACTAGGTTTTCAGAAATGACTGAAGGTACAAACAGAAGGCAATTATGAGAGCAGCAGAAGCTATGCTCCTATGTTTTCAGCAGCAGCATTAATAGACGTTTCCGTTGTACCCACAAATTATAAAAATGGACCATGAATTTCAGTAGACAGATCTAAGAGCAGAGAAAAAATAATATAAACACACACACACAAAAAAGTACAATTGATTATGTGGACTGTGTAGTGAGACTTGATGTTTCATTCAACCTACACTGTGGCACCACAGCAAGGTATCTAGGACAGAGCTCTAGGAAGGATCCATTAAATTTTGTTTGCCACTAGGCTTATTAAATTATACACTGCCTCAATTGTATCATATGGTCTATGGCAGCCTATCTGTGATCAGCTTGCAGAAAATTACCTCACTGGAGATTCTTTGCTGGCTTCATAGAGCAGTGTTGGGGGAAATAAGAAGGTTTTCTCTAATATGTATGCTTTGTGCCACAAATTAGACCATGGGCCACTCTAGACTGGAACACAGGCTGTCATTAATGTTCAGTGATATCCACTGTGATTCTAGAGCCTTCTCTCTACTAAGCAGAATTGAAACTCAAGGTAGAGTCTTTCACATTTAATGTGTCTCCTGGACTGCCTGGCACCTTCATATGTAACGATCGTATTTCATTTTTTGTGTCTTTTGGTATTTTACAAGGGATTATCATGATGTGTGAAAAAGTTTGTAAACGAAAACTTCTCCAGGAATTTCTTGAAGGGCTATGTATCACATTGCTTCATAGTCAGGATAAAAGATCCTATATATACCCGACTGGCAGGGTTCTTCATCTGCCAGGGCCATCAACAAGCTTTGTGTTAATCTCTCCTATCTGAACACAGTCTTCTTTAATGGTGTTGCCCCACTGGGAATAGTTGCATAGAATATACACAGCTACAAAGTTCAAATCTATTTTGGTCTTTGGATTTATTTTCCTTGTAGGGAATGGAAACGTGAGCCAAAGGCTTATCCTGCATTAATCTACAGGACACTGTGTGAAACTGAATTTGCAATGAATGTTTTGCATACAATTCTTAAGTGCCTATGAATTTTCATACAGTAGAATTTACAAATTTGGAATTTTACATCTAAAGGTAATCAAATATTTTTGATAAATTTGACCTGTGCTAGTCCTTGCACAGCGGGTAGCCATCACTGCAGTACTTCACATCTCTTCATGTTCATTATACTGCTACAAGATTACTTGAAAAATAATTCTAGAACTTTGGAGCAGTTGGTTATGGTTAACAGTGTATTATATTTATAAACTTTGATTTAAAACTTTGATGCTATATTAATGTTGACAGGACAGGGGTTCTAAATGTTCAGTGTGGCAAATCAGAAGTGGGAGAAATCGCTGCTTTAATCCTAGGCACATTTAGCCCACTGTTTGTCATCCTAATGCCCTTCTGTTTGATATTTACTTCTTTGGACATTGCTACCTCACTCCTTTTGCAAATCCATGTTAGCACTGATGTCATAAAGTAAGCAGAATGAATGTGTGAAATTGCTTGTAAAATTATCAAATGAAATGAATAGCAAATACGATTACTTTTTTTTTAAAGTTGAATAAGGAAACTGTCAGCAATGATGCACTCTCGTAATGCTTACTAGAGCTGAACAGTATACATATAAAGTCTGTGCAAAAGAGGCAGCTACTCAGATCTCAGGATCCTGAAGGCTTTCTATAGTCCCAGAAGACAGAGTAGCAGCTCTTTCTCCAACTGCTACATATCACTTCAAAGTATAAAAAGGTAAGATTCATATGAACTAATTGCACAATTTACTTGAGAAAGCTGAGTGCATTATCTGAATCGTATTGACCAAAGTTTGCAATAGAGGTGCAGGATCTTTCAGCAAATAGGTGTTTTCTTCTGTGGTTATACTCACTGATGTTTGGAGTTAATGACATCATCATATAAATCTTTTAATATATTGAATTAGTTCAACAGGGAATATGCTGAAAATGGAAATGAACTGTTTGAGTTGCAGAAGCAACTGAAAGAAGATAAAGTAGAAGTATGTGAAAGAAATACATTGTAGTAAGAATTTAAATGTGAGATACATAATTATTGATTTTTTTAATTGTTATTTCCTTTAGGATTTTCTGTAGAGCTGTTTAATGAACATGAAGTTTAAAATAGTCGCTCTTTTTAGGTTCTGCATTGATATGAATCAACAGGGATTGAATTGGTAGAATGCAAACAAATTCAGTGGGTTTATATAAACACTGATTTCCAACTGTCCAAGATAAATTGTCACTTCATCTCCCTGCTTTTAGATCAGCTTGGCTCAAGCAACTATTATTTTCATAGTACTGTAAGAATTGAAAAGAAAAATGTATAGCACAAAAGTAAAAATTAAAGACTTTCAATTGTTACTGTGGTTATTGTATAAAAATTAATTTAGATTTCCATCCTACTATGGATTAACTTAGACTGAGTATATTTTACACAAATTTCCACAAGGCATTAAAGCATGGCAGTTAAATTAGATGTAAATTACACCTACTTGAAAAAGTAATTTATTTATAATTAGAAATAATTGCTATTTGCAAACAGTTTTGTGTCAATATAAACCTATTTTATTCATGCATACATGTTTGTATGAAAGTATTCCCTTTTTTACTACTGCAAGTTCATCCATTATATTTTTTAACTAGAAGTAGATACAAACCTGTCTTCTGAAATATGATTTTTTTGGAAACTCCATTAAATTAAGATAAACAAGTAAAGTAAATATAAGTAAAAAAGAAATCTGCAGCAAAATGAATTGGAAAAAACAGCAAAAACAAGTTGATCCCTATATATTCAAATAAGTTTCCAATAAAGATTTGAGAGACATATTTGTTGTATAATTTCCCGTGGTACAAATGTGTTAAGTTTTTCATCTACAATTAGAAAGAAATTAAAACATTTCCACTAGTTTAAAATGCATAGTAACAAAATCTCTGTGTAAGATTAGTCTTAGTTTACCTGAATCTGGACAATGAGATTGCATGGTTTTATCAGTATGTACTAATGACCTAAATAACTTAGAGCAAATAAAACCTTTCTTCTGATCAGGAAATTAATTAATTAACAGGAATAAACTAAGTAAATTTTATTTTGCTGATCTTCACTTTTTCTTTACAGAAACTGTATATGTTCTCAAGAATAAAATAACATTTTCTTCTTTAAAAACTGTAGCATCTTTAACTAGCCAAAACCTGCTGTTGCTAGTTTGAGTTATCAATAGCAAGTAATAAATGTTGAACAAATAAAACTGCTTATTTTATTGATAAGGTTCTTCTTACTTGGTAACTGTATTAATTTCAAAAACTGCATTTATGTCTCTCTCTTTTTAGTAATCCCTCAGATTTCGATTCTGAAAAACTTAGATGCTAAACATGCATTTAACTTCAAACATGTTCTTAAGGCATAAAGTAACCAACAGCACTGATCACATCTGAAAGATGTATAGGACTGAGGCATAAGAGATCCAAGCTATTTTGAAATCACTGAAAATCAAGTTATTGACTACAATGAGCCTTATTTAAAAAAAAAAAAAAAAAACAAATTTAATTTGAAAGAACAACTTTTAGTGTCTGATGTTACTATAAGGACGCTGCCATAATGATTGGACTACTTATTTCTTTCCACCTCAGTGACTCAGGTTTATGTCTAATCTATTTCATAGTTTAACAAAGCTACAGGCAAGTATGAACTAATTTTCTCTAGTTTTTCAGGTTAAGTGAAAGCATACCAAGTTGCTACAACACCATCAAGCAGGACAAATTTACTTACATGTGATGCAATAGCCAAACTTTATTTGGTGTCCAGGTTAACACATTTACAGCCAGATTAGCTAGCCTAGGGATCACGACATTGCAATCAAACTACTTTTGTGACCACAGCAGAGTCAGCTCCCGAAGAATAAGCAGAGCTTTTGTTCTATTGTTGGAAGGCTATGAAACAGGCAATTATGCATTCTTTGGGATAAACATTGGATGTCAGTGTTGCACCACCAAATTACAGTTCCAAATGAAGGAGTGAAAAGAGAGCTCAGTACTATAACTGGGGTTATAATAGATCTGACTACATGACCACTACAGTATTTGTTGGTACTACGGCAGGATATGTGCAAGTGTATGAATTAGATCTCATACATCAGGACATTACAGAGGGCAGAAAACAACCTCCATACACAGTGGTGAAAAAATGAGCAACACTGGCAGTGGTTTCTTGTGGAGAGAGATTCCCAAGAGACTCCATTGCTTAATAATACAATCCCTCAGAAAATCTTACATTCATCAATTGATTTTACTGGGTTTGATTAAGATTTTGACTGCCTTAAATATTTTGATACTGACACTGAAGTTTTCAAGTAAAATATTTATATTATTCATTAAGATTCTCTTTAAAATTAGGCATTCTTATTAGCCATACGTAAAATGCCTGCCAACAATCAAACTTTGCATCTCCAACTATAAGTCATTTTGCAATACATGAAAGAAACAGATTTCCTAAAAAATCTACTCTTAAGCTGGACAGATTGCTGGGGCAAAGTAGAAGTCCTACAGCAGTAAGGTTCTTGATGCAGTTTACTTTGTAAGAGATGTTCATACAGCCCCCCCCCCACCCCCGCCCCATTTTGCACTGCTCAGTACAGAGCAAACTCTCAGTCTCAAGGCACATTTATCTGCACCTTCTCTCCACACCTTCCTAAGTTTCTTACTGCTTTCTCCAGATCATCATATATTTAAATTCAGCCTATTGTGATAGGGCATTAGAATAGAGAATAGATTCACTTTTTCTCAAACTGCTTTATTTTATAAATCATTGAACTTCAACAAATAACTGTTCCATAGGAGCCAGGGGAGCTGAGTGCAGATTGCACATAGTGGAGAGGGTGTGTTTCTCCTGGGTCTTACTTTGTAATGTACCACTTCAGTGCACTCATCTTTGCTATTTCCCTTTGTTTTTCAGGCTGTAATATAAACTTCCATAGGAAAGTGTCACAAATGGCAGAAGGGCTCTTTCAAATACACAAGTATCAGTCCAAGTACATGATGAAATTATTTCCAGTGACATTTTGCTGATGTGAACTCATTGCAACTTCTGTTGCTTTACAGCAGATTAATTTTGTGATCCATACAGTTTTTAAAGTTAGAATTAATGAGCATTTAGCCACTGAATGAATGGCATATTTCATTTTTTTGTTAAGGTCAAAAGAGCCTAACTACATTTTAAATTCACTTCCTTTCCTATACATTCATTCTATAAATGTAAGTGATCTAAAATAATTTAAACTAAGCAATATATACTAGTTTATTTTTTTTAATTATATTTCATTTCCTGTTTATGCAAAGCACTTCTGAGTGTATTTCTGTTCATAGTCCCTTTTGCACAAGGTTTTATGAGCCTAAAATGAGTAACATTTCTTTGTTCAACAGAGTTTGTCCTATAGAAAAACATATATCAACAGACTAATACTACTACATTAAATAATGAAAACTGTAGCACACATAATTAAGGGATTAGAGAGTGCCTTATCCCCATTGGTGACTATTCACTAGAAGTCCTAACTGTACTACTTGTCTGAGTAAATCAGTCACTGAGGCAAATATGGGAATCACAGATTGGCTGCAGATTACCATGCATGTGTGGAGTCTGTAATGCTCTCATTTCCATTGAGTAATCTCTCACTGAAGTCAGTAAGACTGTTCAAGTTATTAACAGTGCATGGTGAAGACACAGACAATAATGCAGCCATTTCTGTTACATGGTTGAAGCCAATAGATTGACCTATTGCAGTAAGAATTACATCTGAGGGACAATATTTTCTATTTTGATTTATTATCATTAATACTAAGTATATACCCCACCTCTTGTATATCCTATATAGCCCCATAATGGAAGTCCTTAAGCTGCAATAAAGTATTGTCAATAGCACACGAAAAAAAACTTGACATATCATGTAATGAATTAAAAATAATGAAAACAATATTATAGAAGCAAATCTAATGCTTGCCACCAGCAGACACAGAGGAAGGAAGATACAGACCTTTACCTTCGTATTACAAAAGAAAGTGAGGATGCAGTTACTCTCAGGTCATCTTGCATTCTGGAATAGAGGCTACAGCCTAAAGATTAGAACAGAAACCAATTTTTTTTAAGGCCTACCCAAAGCACTACAGTGTCTATCCACTGAACACGGACCCCCATATCATAGGGTGTCACTATCATTAATTTAGATCAGCATTAAGGATGACTCTTTTTGAAGGAATTGATTCAGATATATGTAAAGATTATTACATTTTTCTTTGTTATTTTATTTCTGTTTTGACAGGCAATGAAAATGAAAAGTGTTTATTTTGTTGCTGGGCTCCTTTTAATGATAGTTCAAGGCAGCTGGCAAAATCCTCTTCAGGATACAGAAGAAAAATCAAGGTAAATTCTTTAGATCAAACTTCTAGAAACACTTCACCTAAACTTTGTTTTCCTATAGTTTGAACCAAAACATGCTATGAGTTGAAGACAGGGTTTTTCCATACAATTACATGGTACTTAATCTACCTTTGGAACTGAGAAAAGTGTTTAATATTGTAAAGGATAGCATAGAAGGTTTTGGTATTACAAACAATAGCTGCATGTGTTAGCCAAGAAGACCTTGTAATTGTGCTGCATGCAATCTGCTATGTTGATTCATTTTACTAGCCAGCTAGTGATCGATATGTCACTTGCTTTTACTTTGTGAGAATACAAAATTATATTTTCAAAAGAAAAGTCAATGCACCTGTATTATATGTCATAACCATTGCCAATTACAAATTCTAAACTTTGCACAGATCATTCAAAGCTTCCCCGTCTGAACCATTAGATGAATCTAGACAGCTGAATGAAGTGAAACGTCACTCACAAGGCACATTCACCAGTGATTACAGCAAGTACTTGGACACTAGACGAGCTCAGGACTTTGTGCAATGGCTAATGAGCACCAAAAGAAATGGGTAAGAATTTTGGTCACATTGCTACACATCTCCATATACAGAAATGGCAAAAAATCTAGCTGAATTCAGCTTCTTGACTCCCAGCTTCCCATCACAGACTGTGTATAATCTTCAAGCAAGTAAAGAACTTAATAAAAATTTTTATATAATATTAAAATGTTGATAGAAATGGGGACTATGTGCAAAATAAGTCAAAATTATTTGGATAAATTGAGTGTAGTATCAATATAATTCCTGATATGACAGTCTAAAAAGACTATTTCAGCTTGTTTGGGACAGTAGGAAGAAGATATGTAAATATAATGTAAAGGTCTAAGCCATTAGTCCTTAATAAAACTTTCCGATCCATGGATGTTATAATCTTGAAGTTTCATTTGTTAAAGGGAGCTAAGGTTTAAGTTCTATTGACTGGGTACTTTACCAGTATGACAAGTATACTGTTAAAGCATGAGTTGGCATGTTTTTTGAAAACACACTTTTATTAAACACAAGCTAGCAAGCTAAGAGCAAGATTAATGTAAAAGCATGTAAGTCTGTGCCCTGTGTTCTAGAGATATGTCAATGGAATCCCAAATCTTTTATATTCATGCTTTCCAATCCCGGTGAAAGTCTTTAAAGTATAAAGTAATGATTTCTAGATATTGTATTAACTTAAATTCATAAGCTTATCAGTCATGGATGTTTATCACAGTATTTAAATACCAGCCACTAAAATCTTATCAGCTTGTGTAAGCTCTGCAATGTACTGGTAATAATGAGCTAATGATTGTGGAATTCCATTGCAGCCAACAAGGACAGGAGAACAAAGAAAATGACAAGGTTCTGGACCAGCTCTCAAGGTATTCTAGTTGCCACAACTTGTTACTCAAAAACAGTTCGAGGTCATTTCCCATTAAACAAGAAATAACACAAGGAGGTTTCTTTACAGTGTTACCATAGTCCAAGAAATACCTACTAAAAAACTTACCTCATGTATGCTTTTTATAAAGAAAGAGGAAATGTCTCTGTTATTTTTTCCTATACCTGTATTTCCTAGCTATGTCCAATGGTTTCAAGGAATGTAACGTGATGAGTACAGACTTCAGGAAAGGACATTCCAAGTAACAAAGGAGAATAGAGAGTAAGATAAAAATGAAAACTTGGTACAGTATAAGGCTGAAGCAAAGCAATGCATTATGTTGAGGAAAAGAAAACCAGCGAGAAGACCAATGAAAGGGAAATATCCAGGCACCAATTTGCAAAGAGCTAATAAAGGACAATACAATCCTCAGCCCTAAGCACTTGGCCCCATGCTACACAAACCACTCATTACAGGAAAGGAGAACACAAGACCTGCTGAAGGCCAGTGCTTTGTTTCTTGACAGTGTTTTTGGGAGAGGGCTGAGAGAGTTCCAAATTTGGAGTTCATAAAACCAAAAAGCAACATTTTTGCAAAATAGTTTGAAATACCCGTTTTTTCTTCCTTTTGTCAGAAATTCCAAAGAGGATAGCCTGGATCACACAGATCCTTCCTTCAAATCACTGTCAACATCAGCAACAAATCTGAAATTGTGTTTCAGCTTCAATGAAACAGCATATTTCAATAAAATTAAGGTTTCATTAAAAATGTTCCGAACAAGTCTAGATAGCACACTGATGAAAAGTGCAGATGCTGCTAAATTGGGAGGAATACTGAAATCCTAAGATATAAAAATAACAGAAAGAGCTAGAGGCCCAGAAAATTGGTTGTAAATTAGAAAATTCTGAATTATAAATACTAGAGATCTTATTTGTGGAAAATATGCCATAATATGTCTACTTCCTAAGGGCCAACATGGCATAGTTTTGTGCTATATCAGAGAAAGAAGTACAACAAGGTGTAGGGAGGGAGAAAGGAATTGCCTTTATTAAGCTGGAGGTGACCAAGCTTGAAATTGTTCCATGACTATCACCTGGTCAGAATGATGACTAAAACGGTGTTCACAAAACAATTAAAAATCTAAATTCAAAAGGAAATAAATCTGCTCAGTTTGGCTAAGAAATAAGGAGTGGCTTAATGCAACTTTTTACATTAACAAAAAGTAACAAAAAGTATGTCAGTAAAATACAATGCAGTCTGTGATTCTGTGACCATGGCTAATTATTCTAGCAGATCATTCCAGTGTAACTCTATTTGCCTCCAGCACCTGATTTGATTTGTTCAGAACTAGTTCAGGTATCTCTGCATAGCACAGACAAAGCCTTCAGAATTGAAAGGTACCCAGAAAAATCAAATATCAAGCATAATTTGAGAAGCTAAAAAACCTCCTCTCCCTAATAAGAAATGCTAATATGGTGGGTGGGAAACAGAAATCAACACATTACAAAACAAAGAAAATGAAGTCCTTGTGTAGTCTGCTCCTAAAGCATTGCTCTTTTTTTTCAGCAATGCAATCTCTAAGCGTCATGCTGAGTTTGAGAGGCATGCTGAAGGCACCTACACCAGTGATATCACCTCGTATTTGGAAGGTCAAGCTGCCAAAGAGTTCATTGCTTGGTTAGTGAATGGACGAGGAAGAAGAGAGTAAGAATCCATCCATTCCTATTATTAAATTTTACCTTGCTTTTGAGGTTAGAAATCAACTCTGATGAAACCTTGATGTGTTTTTGATCCTTCTTGCTGTACTTTCTGTTTTTCTTTTGTAATAGAAGATATTCTGTGGGTGTTAGACTAACACTTTAAATTATTAAGTTCAAATACAGATTGAAACAAACCTGTTCAGTACGCTGTTACACTCTAAAAGGTCAAGTTATGTTTAAAGTCAACAGATCTAAAACTAAACCAGACTCTCCTCTAACTACCACCTTTCCCCTTCACATAACATTGCTTACAGTTTCCCTATCACTGAGATGATTCAAGTCAGTATCATCTTAAATTACTCTCTTTTTTCCCTTTCACAATCAATCCTTTCCTCTGCAATATTTCCAAGATTAATATTTTCCCAGTGTTATCAGCTCTATTCCATGTGCTAATGATCACTCCCAGCAGTAACTGATGACTTCCTTTCCTCTTCTCATGCTCCACAATGTCTCCCCAAGTTGCTGCTGCCAAAATCCCATCATTTCCTACAACCATGACATTATTTTGCTTTCCTCTGCTCCTCTTGCTATGGTTCAGGCTCTCCTGGATGCAGTGATCCAGAGTTTTGATCTACCCATGTCTCTGATTTCTTTCAACTATCAGCATGTTCTCTGCATACTCATTGCAAATTTCTCACGCTTATTTGCTTCATCTACTCACTCATGACTTTACTTTTTACGTTATAATCTTACACTTAGAATGGCCTTACCTTCAATTTCCTCATACTTCCAACTCTGTGTGGTTAGGAGCTACATCATGCACCTGCCACTCCCCACCTTTTGACTGTTCCATACTTATTTGTACTTTAGACTGTAAGCTCTTCGGGGCAGGGAATTCAGTTAATCCTCTGATTATACGTTCTACCAGCTGTAAAGTACTATGTAAGTCTCTCGCACTATATAACAATAATAAATAACAATAACAATAAAATATAATCTGTAAGACAAGATTGTGTGTTGTAGTCAAGGAAGACTAAATAGGTTAAAGTAAATTTTGTAAATAATTATCATTTCCTGAAAAAAAAGAGTTAAATCAAGGAGGTCAGCTATTTAGAAAAGCAAAAGGCTGTTGCCACTTCATAAGTGATGTTCAAATTTGCAGTCCTTTTTCTGTCGTTTTATATTCATGAGCAGATAGGGTATTTCGGTATCTGCAAGAGAGAGAGATTACAACCTCACTGTGATGAACAGACCTTAGAAACCTAGATGAACAATTAAATGTAGACTGCCCTTCTCTTCCCAATGTTCAGTATTTGTGGTCAAACTTGCATATAACCTTCTCTGAAATTATTGCATGAAAAGAACCAGTTTGCCTGTCACTGGTCCCAGAGCACAGTGTGTATCAGTGTATCAGCCTATCTTACTACAATTCATTAAAATCTTCATGCATTTGATGGGATGAAACAAGAGAAGAAAGTTTCCTTAACCAAGCCCTTGGTGTAACAGTATTCCAATGGTCCAAAAAAGACAGAACAAGAATCAGGATCTGATTCAAAATACACAATGCTATTTTAAAACAAACAAGTACATAGATTTTATACAGGTGTTGTAAGTGAAAAAGTTGCTACTTTCAATATCCAAAATGTTATGCAATCTGATTCTGTGATTCTATGATTCTAATTCTAGCTATATAACTAGGACTTACCCAATGGAAAAAATATGAAAATGTATGAAAATTCGTCTATAATGCTTTAGTGGTGATATTTCCTAAATAATGATTCCTAGTAAATCTACTGTGAGCTTTATTGATGCCTAGTCTACTTGGCACAGATATTGCACACTGATAGATGTTTCTGTACAGATGGCTTTCTCAAAAAATGCTAGAGAGGAATTTAGACTCACCTGAAAGAACAGTCCTCATCTGGTACAGGTAGACTTCTGTGCTTTATTCTGTTGTTAAAATAATAGCTCAAAAGATGTTCTGATACACATTGTGCTCTGCTGAGCCATCACATCATGCTCAGTTCTTAACTCCTTAAAATCACAGGAAATGTGCAGTGTATTAGAATCCTATAATAAGGCCCTTCTAAACTCTTTGTTTATTTTGATCTGCAAATTGTTGATAATATCTTCCCTTTGAAGTTTCCCAGAAAAAGCTCTTGTGGCCGAAGAATTGGGCCGAAGACATGCAGATGGCACTTTCACCAGTGATATCAACAAAGTCCTTGATGACATGGCTGCCAAAGAGTTCCTAAAGTGGCTGATTAACACAAAAGTTACCCAAAGGTGCCTAGATTTTGATTGTGTTATTCTTAAAATACTGGAGGTTCAAATGTATTTGTGACACAGGGAAAATACTGCTAATTTTTCTCTGACCTGTTGACATACCTGTAACGGTGTTACAAAGTCTGCTGCAGACAGTGCTGAACTAGCATAAGCCACTCAACAGAACTCATTCCAAATATAGTTTGTAGTTAGCATCAGTAGTGAACCTACTAGTAGTGAACATCGCTAGTAGTGATGTTTTGTATTTAACCTGAGGGAAGTTTTGCCACTGAATCTTACCAGAAGTCAGGTCATAATAATTAAATTACTGAAAAATAAAACCCTCCTTTACATGAGCATTATAAAACAGAAACATTTATTGGTAAAATGACACCAAATTGATTACTCTTTAAAGACAATAACATAAAACACTGCCTTCAATTGTGGCTCAAAATTAGCGAATAGGATACTGTAAGCTGAGCTCCTCATAGCTAAACTCTTCAAAAACACTGCCTTAGAATTCCTGTATATAGGCAAATGCAGTTGGAAAAGCAACATTTTCTATCTGAGCTCCATGAACAGGTTAATTATTTAATTTAATTAATTACCCAAAATAAGTAATTGATCTTGAAAATCTGAAACAAGCAATACTGTTGGTATTTAGAAATGATAGTTTAAATACACTTTTTATTAACATTTTAGTATTTTTGTGTTTGTAGCTCATCAATGAAACAAATAATTTAGGAAAATAATCTATTAGAAACTGTTTAAAAGCTTTTCCTTTAGGAATAACTGTTTTCAATTTGTTATTAGAGAAAGAAATTGAAGGGTCCGTGGAACTAACATCTGCTAACTCTTACAGAGAAAAGATATGTTCCACACACACTTCATAAATCTTGGGAGATTTGTAATGTGTCCTAATTGCTGATGTGGTTTTTTGTTGTTTATTTTTTTTCCAGGGACCTTTTGGAAGAATACCAGTAAAAATGGAGAATGAAAATGGGATAAACAAAGATCTTCACTGCATCAACTGCCTGTTATTAAGAGATTCCAAAATCTGTATTCTGTCATTTACATTGGGTATTACAAAGCTATGTCACCTTGCATGCCAGGAAATAATTGTACTATAGTTTAGTGTTGCCAAAGGTTTATCTATGGAAAACCTGTTGTCTAAGGGTTGGTTACCTTAACAACTTTAAGACGATGAAAGTTCCATATCTTCATATTTTCCATGTATTAGGACTGAAGTAACTCCATTTATATTTAATGATAAAATTATTTTTCTAAAAAGTTGACTGCTGCACACAAAGGATACAATCACCAATTCTATGTATTATTTGTAAGGGGCTAGCAGTTACAAAAGCCTGAGAAGCGAATATCCCTCTTAAAACCTTTGTTATAAAAAGGCTAAGCTTTAAGGATATTGAATGATATAGCCTTAAATAAATTTTTTCAAGCTTCTTTTCTGTTGGCTTTTCATGTATATATCCCTTGTGCCTCTCTGCACTCCATTTCATTTTCTTCTAATATTTTAGCGTCACTGAGATCTTGGAAGTGGTTTGTTCAGGATGATAAAACAAACTCAACATTTTGTTTTGTCACATTTTCTCCATAATGATTCTCAGAAAAGAGCTGTGTGAACTTTGAATTATCTTTAGTTGAAAAAGAAATAATGTAAGATGAAGCCAGAGGGGCAAACAAGACTGAACAGACAAGTATTCTTCATTAGCATAAATTCTTGTTTCTCAGCAAAAGCAGGAGGACAGCTTTGAGGAATATTAAGTGCAATATACTCCATGAGTAGTGGAAACTGACACACAATTTCTTCAAATTTTACAAGATTTTCAAGCAAAACCAATTCAATTGGCCCTGGGGGCACTCTGATCTGTGTTGTACTCTTCTTTCTTCTGAGAACCAGATTGTCCATCATCTCTTACATTTAGCAGCACTTAAGTATAACTTACTGTCATTTCAGTAACCTGTGCCTTCTCCATTATGGTGACAGAACATTTTGCTTGCAGATCTCAGTTTTTCTACCATTCCAAGCTATTATAGTCTCAGCTGGAGAGGGCATGTTTTTTGTCAGTATGGTAGTAGCTGCAACTCTCAACTAGCTGCAGGTGCTGTCATACACCTCTTCTGATGACTCCTCAAACCCTCTTTTTTCCCCTTACTGTAACAGCAATATGCCAGGTATCTATATTAAAATGTCCTAAAGGGCATTAATATGGTTTAAGAGAAAGCCAATGGGTTTAGAAAACATTCAGTTGATGTGAAGCAAGAGCATTGATGAATCAGAATTAGTACCTACAACTTTTGCTAGGAATAATTAGCATTGTGTTTCATTTGATTTTTGAAGGCATCTGAAACTTTCACTCACAGTCCAGAATTTCTGGAAAAACAAGATTACATTGTCCTCCTAAAGTGCTACAGGAAGCACTATTCTGTAATTTCAGATCAGGATTGATAATATCCAACTTGGCATCTCAAACATCTTCTTCACAGCAACAGAAAGCTGTTCTAACATCCTGCCTTTAAATGACTAAAACTCAGAAAAGCTTTGTGCTAAAAAAAAATCATCATAGAATCCAAAATACCACTGGAGATTAAAAACGGATGGGAGGACAGAATGTATACATATCTGTTGTATTTCATCCCATTTGTACACAGTGGTTTGGTTCCTATGCTTCTGGAACTTTCAGTTATACACAGTTGACTCCATATGGTCTAGGCTGAAATGGTACAGTTAACTCTTCTATTTACACAGACTAAACAATTACCTTTAAAATGTTTTATTCCACTGTGTCCAGGACATTTAGTGCTCTGAAGGACAGGATTCCTGAGTTACAAGGACTATTCAGTGTATTTGAGTTATGAAAATACTGTTTTCCCACATTTTTATAAATTACATGCTTTTAGGAACAGAGAGGTATAAATTATTTTTTCAAAGTTGCACAGCTTGTCTGGAACACAGCAAAAATATTAAACCTCTAAGTCCCAATCTAGTGCAAAAACCACCTTTTCTTTAGAAGTGAGTGGAAGTGCAGCATGTTCCAGAAGTTCCAAACACATGTTTTAACTCAACGGGACTAGGACTTAAATATCCTAAAATGACAGAGCAAGTCCATATGGGATTTAAAAAATAAATTAAAAAAGAGAGAGAGAGAAAAGAGATATTTCCTGGGTATTTCTTACACATGCTAGGAGAAATTCGGGGAATGGTAAAAACACGTGGAGGAATCACTAGCTGTCACTTCTTTAACGAAGTGTCTTTACCAGACAATAGCTACCCATGTCTGCAGGCTGAGAGAGGGCAGAATAGCTGCAGCATTCAAGCCTAGAGAAAACTGCTATTTATGTTTTAATCTTAATTTTGTACTCTAGTAAGGCACCTACATAATTCCAGGCCTTACACGCTGCATGTGGTTTGTTGGTAGAGAAATTTAGGAACAAAGTGGCCTGAAGATTCCTTTTAAATAATAGATGGCTTTCAAAGTCTTCAGGCAATGGAATAACAGCTGTCAATTATGCTGACTGCCCCTCCTCTGCTGCTGGTGCTTATAAGAGGGGGCTTCAATTTGCTCTTGGCGAATAAAGGAAATGAAGCAGGACTGCTTAAGAGAGTCATGCTCAGGAGCATGTTTCAGCACTATCTACAGGGCTACACTCTGATCCACTCTCAGAAACATCAGTCTTCTTTCCAGACAAGGACACAAACAGTTTATTAAAACCTGGTTATTAAAATCACATGCCCTGGTGTGTATGAGGAGTCTTGGCTGGCATGCTATAAAAGATGGTACTGTTGTGATGCTCCTCTGCACCTGATGTGAGTTTTAAGTCTACAAAAGTTAGGGTATGGGTACCATCTTACTTGAAATACACTGTAAATATATCATAGATGCTGTTTAGGGTGCATAAACTTTTTGTTTTGCTTTGTTTCCATTCACTCCGTGCTGACTTCTATTAGAAATCTGAACCTTATACCTTCTTGAACTTGTATGAAAACAGTACCACTTACCCAGATATATTGACTGTATTGTGTATGTGCACCATAGGACCTGATCAAGGGGAACTGCTTTAGCAAGGGGTTGGGCTGGATGATCTCTGGAGGTCCCTTCCAACCCCGACCATTCTGTGGTTCTATGATTCTGCAATTTCATATTCCATGAACTCATGTGTATCTAGAGTCCTCTGTGTATTTGCATACATGCTGCCTAGAAACTTCCAGGTGGCCTTACATTAAAAATTGTTCCCAATATTATCTCCCTTATTAACTGTATTTTATATGCTGGGTGTACAGCACCCTTCCTCTTCTACTCTAAATATTTTATTACTAAATATCTGGAAAAAATAAGCACATTGAAGAAAAACAAGATAACTAATTGACATTAACATAATAAAAATGAGCATAAATGTGAGATATTGTAAGCATTCAATTGTGCTCAGAGGGCATGTGGCAAGTATCTTCAGTTGCCAGGAAATGAATTTTATAAACAAAAATACATGAACTTGAAACAACTGAATGACAGACACCAGCCACTGCAAAACAGTTGTCCCAACACCATAACCACAGAAAACAGGAGGTTTTCTCCTTTGCTTTCCTCATTTGCAGTTAACACTCTGCACAATCCTCTCAGAGCCAGTGTAATGAATTACAAAACTGCAACTGCCCTTATGCCATTTCAGCCTCAAAATGCAAAAAAAAAAAAGAAAATATTTCTGAAGAAACAGATATTTTGAATACATTTGTTATCAGAAGACACATTTAGGCAAGAAGAACTTGAACACTCCTCACTGCTAATAGCACTTCTGCTTTCTCTTCTCACAGTACATTTGAAATGAGCCACTGAATTGGTATAAAACTTTTCTCTAGCACATTTTTTTTTGTCTCCTGTAGCTGCACATTGAGGCATCTGGAACACACTAGTGCACCTGTAAAGTAGACTGTATACATTTTAGTTGCAGGCAATAATAATTTGTTGTTGTTGTTGTTCTGCAGACAAAGCTTCTGTTTTCCATGTTTCCTGTTTGACTCACATATATAAACAAACATATAACAAAGTCTTGAGCTCCGCTGAGGACAGAAGTCCAAAGGAGACATCACAGCAGGGTGCTCCACTAAGTGTTTGGGAAAGCCACACTTCAGGCTGAAAGCTGTATTTTTTTTCTCTCTAGTAAGTAGCTGTTCTTAATCACACAACTTATCTATAAATACTTTTGTGTTCATTATACAATATGATGAACAGCTACGGCTTCTCACATTTTATTGTGTAGCAGCCACTGATAGATATTCATTTCTTTAACCTCTTGGTATCATATTAATACATATCTGATTTCAAAAGAACATCATGATATAAAGTAATTTGAAATATTTATCTGGAGTGACTTTGTAAGGCTCCGGATATCTACAAAAGGCAATCTGACAGAGCTCCAGAGGTACAATCATTACAATCATTTTTGTGACCATGGGTATTTTGATCAGACAGTATGAAACTGAGATTTTTTTTTTTTCCAAGGTATAGAGAATCACTGCTAGGAACTATTGCAACTAAACATATTTTGCTATATTGACCCTTGCTGGTGGTTCTCAGTACAGATTCTGGTCCCACAGGCCTCTCTGGCATGACCAGAGTCAGAAGTACAGTAGATTGTTAGACATTTTGGTCTAGATACATGAATCTAGATTTCCAAAGGTGCCTAAAATTGTGTACCTACAGAAACTAGCAGAAGCCAGTCAGATGCTTTGTCAGTGTAGATCTTAGAATTAATCACTAAGAAGCATTAAAACCTTGCAGAAAATCTCTCAAAACATTATTAAACTGCAACTAGGCTATGAAAAGCTCGGTAACATTCAGGTGACATCTCAAGACTGAGATTACAAATTCACTGTACCATACTTTGAGACACAGTGATGACCACTATTGCAATGTTTAGAAAACAGAGTATGGATTGGTTGAAATACATACATGTTGTGATTCCTATTCACTGGGAAAAGGAAAATTCACCCCAGGGATGTGTGGGGGTTTGTTTTGCTTTTCTTTTTTCCTGTTGTCAGTAAGATGAGAGAGCGCACCATGTACCAAACAGATACTTCAGTGGAGCTGTAAGACATTCTGAAACTCTGGTCATGCATTTCACATGGGATACTAGTTTGAAAAGTAATGTAAAAGACTGCCTTTTCACTGTGATCTTACTTTATAAAAGGGGGCTTACACAGAAATCAGTGTTAAACAAGCTGGGAATTTGCAGCACGTTGCATCCTCCATTGTAAACTTACACTGAACTGCATGGAATCCCTGTCAGGGCAGATTTATGGTATTCCTGAGATCAATACAGGTACTGTCATGGTTTGACATGACAGCCATTTCTGGTAATGGGGAAGGGCTGTAAAGCTTGCTCCTGTAAGAAGGTGCTCAAAACTCTCCCCAGCTCTGAGCCAGACTCACTTCTGGGGTTGAGCCAATTAGATGCCTCCACATTTCCAGCTGGTGGTGGTGCAAGGAGTTGGAAGAGAGAGAGAGAAGCAACAATGTGGACTCCAAGGTCAGTGAGGAAAGAGAGGAGGAGGTGGTGTGGAGCAGAGACTCTCCTGCGTTCTATGGAGAGGACTGGTGAAGCTGAGATTTGTTTGCACTTCATTAAAGACCCCCACATCAGGGGCAGAGACTCATTTCATTAAAGACCCCATGCCTGGGGCAGTGACTATGGCCAGAGGAGGCCGTGTCCTGTGTCCATATGACAAGTATTGCATATGTATTAGGCTTTTTAGAAATAGGTGGGCGATTATTAGAAATCGTGTGAATATGTATCTTGTAACTGTATATACATCCATGAAGCTTTTGAAACTTGGGTGTGCACGACAGGCACATCCTCTATGCCCCTAGCACTGTAATAAACTAACGTCAGCTTTCTAAACAATGAAACTTGGAGAATGATTACTTATTACACATTTCTATCACTCCACATGCCAAGGGCCAAAGAAATAAATATATGCACTTCTTGCCATTTTATCAGTCTTCTGTGTCTTGATTGCCAAAGAAAGAAGTTCAAAGATACTCCCCAAGAAATGCTGGTGATATCAAAAGCTTTTGGAGCTCTGCCATTAGCGTTCGAAGGCATTTCACTTCAGGGTCCTCCATGTGGCAAAGGCCAAGGATCTGATTTCCTACAGATATCCTTTCAGCGTCAAAAGTCCCTCCTCCTTAACGTACAGCTGTGTCACCACGCTCCAAGTGTTTGAACTGAAGGAGAAACCCTATGGCCAAAAAAAAAAAAAAAAACCAACCAACCCCAACACACGAAGCTGCAAAATCCGCGATCTTGCAGAATCGCCGTGTGCCTGCCGCTGCCTCCTTCCTGCGAGCGGCAGCCGCCCCCGGACCGCCCCCTCGCCCCCGGCGCCGCTCGCAGGGAAAGTCCCCGAGGGCAGAGGCGGATCCGTGAGCGGCAGCTGCGCTCGGCTCCTGCGGTCAGCGGAGCGGCTGCGCGGCGCCCGTCCCGCTGCGCGCCATGCAGGTGGGTCGGGGGGAAGCGGGTGGGTGGGCGGCAGCGCGGGCGGGCCCGGCTCGACACTGATGGCGCTTTTCCCCGCAGACGGTCCTGAAGTGGCTACTGGGCATCCTGGGGGTCGCCGCCGTCGTCACGGCCATCGCCGTGCCGCTGGCGCTGCTCACCGGCAGTAAGTCCGCGGCGGGGCCGGGGGGGGTGGCGCCGGGGGGATGCTCCCCGCGGCCGCCGGGACTCTGCCGGGCTCTGCCGGGCTCGGGGGAGCCTCACTGCAGCGCGGGGGAAAGTTTTGCTGAAAGTTTGGGCTTTCCTAAAGGGAACGAGGTTGGTAGAGCCGGAGCTCCTGGGAAACTGGGAGGCACTTCGTCAAGAAAGTGGCTCACCTGGGAGGATGAGGGGAGCGGGGTCTCTTTTCAGAAAAAGTCCCTTGATTGCTGCGTGGGCTGAGAAAATGCTAGTTAACAACTTGCCATGTTCAGCATTTTCCTTTCCTGTTGCAGCCGAAGGCTGTAGAACCAGCAGTAAAATGCCGGTTTGTCAATTTTTTAGGGTGTGGTGAAGAGATAAGATTATGTCCCCCCTAATTTGCTTTGTTTCCAAAACTTAACGTTGTTGAGTGAAACTGCATTCACAAGACAGTTACAGAGGTCAGAAAAGTTGGAAAATACTTGGAATGCTTTTGGACTCTGATCAGTTGTTACTTTTCATGTTATTCTTGTAGCTCTGGATGTTAATGTGAAACAGCATTAAGTCCTCATCAGGCAATGCGTTGCTTCCAGCTGGTAGGACAGAGCTGTAGGTTAATTTCTCTGTTGGTATTCTTACATTTAACGTCTGAGCAGTTATGATATGTACAGTTCAGCACTGCAAATTCTAAGGAAGCAAAGTGTTTTCTAGAGTAGACCTGTGGTGGTCTGATGTTTTGTCAGGTACACCCCAAAAGTGTGAAGATGTGCATGTTGATCTTGAAAGTGTGTTCAGAGAGGAACACTGCAGTTGCTTAAGTGCACAGAAAGTTCTGTTGAGTTTTTTGTATGTGAGTTAAAGAGGCAAAGCCAGTCTCACTAGTGTTCATGAGCCATAGGTTACATTAAACTTTTTTTGCAACTCAGTGCTGTCATGGTTAACAATCACAATCATTAAAAAGTAGATTTCCAAGTCTAGATGTCTGAATTGCGTACCTTCTGGGCTAAAACTTGCTTCAGTGGATGCTGACTCTCTTCTGTTATTTTTGGGCATCTTTTTTCCACTTCTCAAAAAAGCAGATTTTTGAGGTGACAGAAAATACTCTTAGTTTCAGAAGTTGAGAAGAGCAAGAGAAAAGATCTTGATAACTCATCAGATGCATGTGTGCAGGCATAACACCTACCGAAGAATTTGGCATGGAAGCCTGAGCTTTGCTGAGGAGTTGATGCTTGTGTACCTTTATGGCAGTATCACGTCTTACTGAAAATCAATTGAGTTTTCTTCTTTCATAAATAGTAGCACAGGAATTCTTTTGCTGTAGAAGCAGCTGCAATTTGAATCAGTCACCGAGTTATGAAGTAACCAGATTTTACTTTAAGGGAACACTTTTGTTTGATGACACACAAAATATCACCATGCTATCAGCCTTGGCTTGGATCATTTTGGTTGTACGAGAGTAGGGCAACGTCAGTCTTTACTGTTGGCTCAAATTAATGTGGGGGAAATCATGTAGCACACACTAGTAGTTCATTAGGTCCCTCTAGGTAAAAAAGATGGAGATGGAGAGGTCCTGGTTCAAGAAACTTAAAATTCCTGTCTCTTTGCAAATCAGGCCAGCAGTAATAACTGAATAACAACTGTGACCATTATAGTTCAGGTACTGCAGGGTCCTTTTGACTGAATTCAGGGTCCTGAATTTTTGACTGAAGGTTGCTAAACCAATGTTTCCTGTTAGCTGAGAGTGGTGCACGTATAATTACTCCTTCGTAGATTTGAGCACTATATTACTGACAGTTAATTATTTAGCTTTTATGAATGACGTCAGGGCCTCAGGACCTTGTGGTTTTGCTCTAGATGGGCCATTAGGTCACTCCTCTCCCTCCTGATAGAACAGGGAAAAGTAACTGAGGGCCTTTCGGAGCTCCCTAGGGATACGGAAGGCTCACTTGCCACTCACTCGCTATGTCTTTACCTCCTCTCCACTAAGCAGCACAGAAGGGCAGGGAAGGGGGGTTTTAGTGGTTTCAGTCAGTCTTTTCCCAACGGCTCCTGCCACTTGTCTCTTCTCAAGGCAGACTGATTCCTCATCAGTCTTCCCTGCTCCAGCACAAGGTCCCTCACACACCAGGCAGCCCTGCACAGGCCACTCCAAGTACGTTGATCCCAAAGGCTGCAGCTCCTCTCCGCCTCCTGTGTGTGTTCTGTGGCCGAGAGGGTCTCCAGCATGACCTGTGCCATGGCTGCCTCCTCACACAGTGTCCTGCCCATCCGGGCGGGAGTCTTCCCAGAGGGCAGGTTTCAGTCCTGCCATTGCCCTCCATGGGTTGCAGGGTCACAGCTTGTGTTCTTGCCACGAATTGCAGAGAGGTCTCCAGTTCACCACTGCTCCTTCCTTGATCCTGACTGTGAGGTAAGCATGGTCATCTCCATCTTATTCCACCATTCCACCTCCACTTCTGCTGCAAATTCCTTTTTCTTAAATACTGATGGCAGAGGCACCAGATGGGCCCAGCCAGGACAGAGGTGGATCTGACTCACAGGCATGGGAAGGTTTGAGAACTGCTTATGAGGGCAGCACTGCAGCTTCCTCCCTCAGTTACCAAGCAAAACTAGCTCCACACAGACCTGCTGCAGGGAGTCAGCTGAGGTTGCCTTCTGGGCCAGTACAGATGCTGACCTGAGTACAAAATGAAAGGTGATGAAATTGAGGTGCAGCGAGGAGGAGGAGCAGCTCCCATGACTCTGCCTTTAAGTCTGCTCTGATAAAAATAATTGAAATTGCAGTCAAGTCTTTATTTCATTCAAGTGATTGAAGCATTGTGTAGGGAGTGAAGACAATTATTAGTGATGTACACAAGTAATTTTGAGTTTTAATACCTTCGGTTTGCCATGCTTCTCAGAGTACTTTCATACACTTGGTCATCATGCAGCACAGAATTAGTTTGATAAATGGGCTCCACTGCTGTGAAAGGTGGTGAAATTTTGCCACTCCAGAGGAGATCTTGCGTGTTGGCTAGACTGTGGGCCTAAGACAAGTAAAACTCCTCTTGTAGCCATTTAACATGAAGAAATACTACAAACTTAAATTTGCAAAAGACTTCCCTAATTTTAGGTGCAGCCCTTCACTATATACCTTGAGAATCTTCAACCAGAACTGTGTAAAAGTTTCTATACTTTTTGCTTATACCCACTGCCTATTATGCCACAATATTTTATATTTTGTAACCATATTAGGCTACCTCTATAGAATAGTTTAATCTCAAAACAGCTTTGGGGGTTGTTTGAAGTCTGTTGATGAAAGTATTGTTATGCTTGAAGGAGCTATTCAAGATGTGACTACAATAGCACGTGGTTACCCTTAAAGCATGAGTATTTTCTAAAAAAAGTTTTCTCTTTTCATGATTTATCGATTTTTCTTACGCTTCTCTCATTTTTCTCATAACTTTCCATGCAAAAGGCAGATGGAAGATGGCCATACATCTTTAGCTCTTCTCTAATAGCAGTTCTTGTTAGGGCCAGATGGGCAGGAAGGCCAGGAGTGAAAGGAAGAGTAGCCAGTGCTCAGAGCAGGAGGAAAACAGGGCATGATCTAGTGTCATTCTTTTGCTATGAGCAAGTCATAAGCAGCCTTCTAGTGGAGGATCCTATACAAGTGTCGGATCACGAACCAGGTTCCTTCACTCAGAGGTATAATTCTATAAGGGTGAGATGCTCACTAAATGAGAAGGCTCATCACTGTCATGGTGAGGTGGCATGTGTGGACTTCTAGGCACACTTCTATCAGAGGCTGGAAAACTACAGCAGGTGCTGGGGAAGTTAATGAACTTAAGATGCCTGAGGATAGGATACTGTGAATCTGATGGGTAACTGATGTATTGGATATTACTAGTAGCTGGTAGAAAAGTACTGTAAATAGAGATAAGGCTTACTGGCAGCAGAAGTTCAGTAAGTTTACATTGTCATGCTGGATTGGAAGTATGTTGGAACTGCTGAGACAGCTTCATGCTTCAAGGACTCAAGAGGTGAGGCCACAGATCTTCCTTACAGCTATGTTAATGTGTAACTGAAAAAGAAATGAAGTCTCCAAATAACTCTCCTCATTTTTCTGTTGGGAATGGTCATATCTACAGTATTATTCTGTTTAACATATCTGCATCTGCCTGAACTAAGTAAATTTGTGACTGGGTGGTGTGAAGGAGTATCTATTGCCACTGTCAGTACCCTGCTTGTGACTGAACAGTATGTTTAAAATACAGAGAGGCTTCTGGCTGAAAGACAACCCTCACATGTGAAGACCTGTGCTGAAAGATGAATGAATTTGACAGCTGTGATCTGTTGTGATTTTTTTCCTGAGAATAAGGGGGCCTATATTATTCCAGTATCTGAAAGGCATTAGTTTTAAGGGTGTTTACAGAGAAAGACAGGAAATCTGTAAGGGGTTTTTAAATCTGTGGATCAGAAGTCGATTTTTGAAGTAGAATCTCTTTTAATCTAGATTCAAAAATTAAAATTTAGACAAGTGTCTTGACTCTTCGTGATGACTTCTTTTAGAGAACCATTATATGAATGGTGAGCAGTAGTTAATTCCAGTAAAAGACTCTAATCAACATCATGGCTGAAATTCTCTCCAAAGTTATGGACATACAGCAGGTTAATTGCCTTGTTCTGAGTATGCTGTAGACTTTCTGACCAGTCTTTTGGCTTCAATCTGACTGTTCTGACTATTATCTTTTACCTGTGTGTTCATACACCTTGCTCTACGTTACAAGGTCCATGTGGACTTCTTGTTATATGTGGTTATATTGCTTTGCTAGCTACTGAGGAAAAGACAGTGAACAGTGAATGATTTCCTGCTATATGTCCTCAACTTCTGTAGCTGTCCTTTTAACTCAAATATCTACCTTAACTCAAATGTTACGTAATGTAATATTAAAAAAAAAAAATTACAGCAGTGGATTACTGTCTGTAGAGCACTTCTGCTATTTTCATTTCATTGTTTTGCATGAGAGTGGGCAAAGTCAAGAGGGACTCCAGAGTTATTGATTACAAAGTTAATGATTACCTCTGTCTGGGGAAGTCTCTAAAACCCCAGAGAGTGACACCTGGATGAACATCTGGGGAAGTCTCTAGAATCGAGAGTGACACCTGGATGAACACCTAGGAGGCATTATAGTGCCCATCTGTTGATTATGGCCTCTCCTGGATGTCCTGTAGCACCCACTGGGTATTGGATGGGATTCTGGGTTCAGTGAACCTTTGGTCTAACTCAGAAGCACTTTCTGCTTTGCTGGAAATCCATTTCTGTGCTCTTGTCACATATCTCAGGCAGTAACTGGAGACTTGAGCATAGGGAGGAAAGTAAGGTTTTTGAGTACTTGTTTATTGCATGTTGAAAGATAAATGGGGAAGAAGGAAGGTTTTGAAAAAAATAGCCTGAAATGTCACTTACTTTTCTGACTAACTACTGAATCAGTCAGATTTCTCTTCTTGCATCTCTCACGCTGCTCCTGAACTACATTCTTTGATTGCAGCTCAATCTCACTCTCGTTCTTTTGTCACTTAAAAATGTGAGTACTCGTGCACCTTCTCTGATTTTTATTGTTTTGCTGTCCCTTTCTTTCTTATTACTGCTGAGCATCCTGCTTTTACTCGCCTTTTCCATGTTATGGTGCTTCCAATCTCTCTTGGTAGTGGTGAACATGCAGTAAAGCTTCCATTATACCTGGTTTTGTAGTTTCCCATCTCTTTTAAGTTGGTTACATAATTTCTTGCTTTTTTTATTACAGATGGAATTATGCCTTAACAATGGCGAATATACAATACATATACCAAAAGTAGTTTGTCAACAGCTTTATATTTTGGTATGGTGATGTGTCATACCATAAACCTTACACAATAGTTAACTACATGTTTATTTTACACCTTACACCTACAGAAATTGACTCAGTTTTTCCCTGGAGAAAAGGTGATATAAATATAAAAAAAAAAAATCCAAAATGAAAACAAAACTGTTTATCAGCTTCATATGATTACTACTTACATAAAAGTTTAGGAGCCATCTTCCCAGAAGGACTTGCTTTCTTGCTGTTGTAACAGGGGTATTATGATGTAAACATTTCAAGTTTATCATTGTGACAGTGGAACTGTGTATGTACTGCAGGGGGTAAGAATGGGGTAGAGACAAAGAGCTAGTCATTGGAATTTAGAAAAACAAGTCCACTATCTGGATAGTAAAAAAAGAAAAATGGGAAGAAAATTAAGTGTTCACATACTGAGTGAAAGAAGCTGTTTTGCTAAAATACGAACATACGTTGCCCTGTATGCAACCTTCAAAGCCAATAAAATTCTCTTGAATTTCAACAACTACTTTATTTTGTCAAAATAAACCCATGTGACACACTTAATTTATTTTTTTTTTTCAAATGTAATCTCAAAAAAGACCCAAAATGCAGAACTCAATATATGTTGTGTATCTTTGGTTGGTCACATGATGTGGATAAGTAAGAAGATACTGGCAGTGGCCTATCTTGCAAGTTAGGAAAGAATTTGAACTAGAACTTTTATGACTATACCCTTACAGCTTGGCGTATGTTTTCATATTCAGTTACTATGTGGAAGGTGTTGACAGAAAATGAAATTTTAATTTTATACACAGCCAACAAATCTTAATAGTGGCCTGATTTTTAGTAATGAGACCTCAGCAAAATATGTATGACACCAGGGGGAAAAACATTCATCAGTTTGGAAAAATCCCTAAACCTGTTCATCAGCCACCTGTCTTAAATTGCTCCTCCTTTTCCAAGAGAATTTTGCTGCTTTCTGAAGCCCCTCTAATTGAAAATGACACTTACTCAATTAGGAAGGGGAGAAGTGATACACCCAACTAGACAACTGTGCATGAATATCAAATGCACACTTGTTCATAATCCATCAAATTAAATATGCATTTAATGTAGAATAATTAACCTGAAAAATTAATATTCTCAGAGAAACTTCATGAGCAGGAAATTTAGACTAAGAATTTTTTAGGATGGTCAAATTTCAGATGGAATTGAGCAAATTTTTTAACCTTTGCTGAGCATCTTAGACTAAAATCATTGTTTGTTATGGCTATTTACTGCAGCAATGGCTGTTACAGTCTGTGCTGTATACATGCAATGTGCTTATTGTGTGTGAATAAAAATGTAATAGCTAATGTAAATACCTTCCTGCCATGTTCCAGATGTCACTTGCATTTAACCTGCAGAAAGATAACATACAAAAATTATTGTGAGACGCTTTTTCTCTGTGTGTCTTCAAACATTTTACAGTCTTTTTTTATTCAGCACAATGAAAGAAAAGGCTGTCTGTTTAAAAGTATCGGAAAAGCACNTTATTATTATTATTTGAACCTTTCAGACTTTGGAAAGAGTAGATTGTGCACTGCAGCCAGTAAGAAATATTTTCCATAGAAGCCGACTGCAGTGTACTGGAGCTGGTGACCAAATTCAGTATCTTAGCTGGGTTCAATGTTTCACTTTGTCTTTTCATAGTTATCTAGTTACTTGGCTTTAATTTTGCAGTCAAAATAGTAATGTTGTGGTTAAGAGATCTTGGTGAAAAACACATAAAGAAAGGAATAAATATTTAACCAGTTATTTCATCATAAGTTTATCAGTACCCATCTGTGATATTTTTTGATTATTTTTTTTTTAGTTAGTTGACCTCAGAAAATGTTCCTGCTCCTCAAAAAAAAAATAATATTTTTGGAGACATTTCTGTAATTTGAGTTGAAAGAAAGCAGATGATTCACAGTTGAAGAGTTCATGAACAGCAGCAGCAATATTGCAGAATATGTGATAGAGTGCAGNTTATTACTGCTGAGCATCCTGCTTTTACTCGCCTTTTCCATGTTATGGTGCTTCCAATCTCTCTTGGTAGTGGTGAACATGCAGTAAAGCTTCCATTATACCTGGTTTTGTAGTTTCCCATCTCTTTTAAGTTGGTTACATAATTTCTTGCTTTTTTTATTACAGATGGAATTATGCCTTAACAATGGCGAATATACAATACATATACCAAAAGTAGTTTGTCAACAGCTTTATATTTTGGTATGGTGATGTGTCATACCATAAACCTTACACAATAGTTAACTACATGTTTATTTTACACCTTACACCTACAGAAATTGACTCAGTTTTTCCCTGGAGAAAAGGTGATATAAATATAAAAAAAAAAAATCCAAAATGAAAACAAAACTGTTTATCAGCTTCATATGATTACTACTTACATAAAAGTTTAGGAGCCATCTTCCCAGAAGGACTTGCTTTCTTGCTGTTGTAACAGGGGTATTATGATGTAAACATTTCAAGTTTATCATTGTGACAGTGGAACTGTGTATGTACTGCAGGGGGTAAGAATGGGGTAGAGACAAAGAGCTAGTCATTGGAATTTAGAAAAACAAGTCCACTATCTGGATAGTAAAAAAAGAAAAATGGGAAGAAAATTAAGTGTTCACATACTGAGTGAAAGAAGCTGTTTTGCTAAAATACGAACATACGTTGCCCTGTATGCAACCTTCAAAGCCAATAAAATTCTCTTGAATTTCAACAACTACTTTATTTTGTCAAAATAAACCCATGTGACACACTTAATTTATTTTTTTTTTTCAAATGTAATCTCAAAAAAGACCCAAAATGCAGAACTCAATATATGTTGTGTATCTTTGGTTGGTCACATGATGTGGATAAGTAAGAAGATACTGGCAGTGGCCTATCTTGCAAGTTAGGAAAGAATTTGAACTAGAACTTTTATGACTATACCCTTACAGCTTGGCGTATGTTTTCATATTCAGTTACTATGTGGAAGGTGTTGACAGAAAATGAAATTTTAATTTTATACACAGCCAACAAATCTTAATAGTGGCCTGATTTTTAGTAATGAGACCTCAGCAAAATATGTATGACACCAGGGGGAAAAACATTCATCAGTTTGGAAAAATCCCTAAACCTGTTCATCAGCCACCTGTCTTAAATTGCTCCTCCTTTTCCAAGAGAATTTTGCTGCTTTCTGAAGCCCCTCTAATTGAAAATGACACTTACTCAATTAGGAAGGGGAGAAGTGATACACCCAACTAGACAACTGTGCATGAATATCAAATGCACACTTGTTCATAATCCATCAAATTAAATATGCATTTAATGTAGAATAATTAACCTGAAAAATTAATATTCTCAGAGAAACTTCATGAGCAGGAAATTTAGACTAAGAATTTTTTAGAATGGTCAAATTTCAGATGGAATTGAGCAAATTTTTTAACCTTTGCTGAGCATCTTAGACTAAAATCATTGTTTGTTATGGCTATTTACTGCAGCAATGGCTGTTACAGTCTGTGCTGTATACATGCAATGTGCTTATTGTGTGTGAATAAAAATGTAATAGCTAATGTAAATACCTTCCTGCCATGTTCCAGATGTCACTTGCATTTAACCTGCAGAAAGATAACATACAAAAATTATTGTGAGACGCTTTTTCTCTGTGTGTCTTCAAACATTTTACAGTCTTTTTTTATTCAGCACAATGAAAGAAAAGGCTGTCTGTTTAAAAGTATCGGAAAAGCACTGACTCTCAGACTTGTTAGGGACAGGTTATTGTCTTGGTTGATTACTTGCTACATCTGTACTTGAGTACTTTTATAAATTTTTTTTATCCTTGGCCTTTTGATTTGTACTGGTACGAACAAGAAAGGATGATTCAGACAGTTGAAATAAAAACTGTTTCCCTTCTGAACTGTGGAGATTTATATGAGGGTAGTTTTTCGATTTCCATTTAAAAAAGAAAAAAAAGGCAGAAGAGGAAGCAGGGAGAGAACTGCACATTTGAATTTAAAAATTGTAATTTAAAAATTTGTTTTCAGAGGGAAAAGATCTCAAACATTCACAAACNAAGTTTATCAGTACCCATCTGTGATATTTTTTGATTATTTTTTTTTTAGTTAGTTGACCTCAGAAAATGTTCCTGCTCCTCAAAAAAAAAATAATATTTTTGGAGACATTTCTGTAATTTGAGTTGAAAGAAAGCAGATGATTCACAGTTGAAGAGTTCATGAACAGCAGCAGCAATATTGCAGAATATGTGATAGAGTGCAGCAGCCACTTTAATTTTAAGATATATTTCAAGGTCTGTACATCTACTCACATGAATGTCACGTTTCATTCATCTGAACGACCTTACCCGCCTACCACTCTCAGAACATGAGCATGTATGCCTCTGCTTTGCGTGATTCACCCCACAGTTGATGTCTGATGCAAATATTAGCAGTCCAGGCTTTGCAGCGAGGTTTCCAGAGTAAGCATGGGGGAAAAGGCACCAAAATTGCCTCTCTTTAATTTTTGAGAGGTGCGAGTATGTGTTTCCTGAGATAAGAGGAATGAAGGTAGTCTGTTTACTTCTGTCACCATCAAAAAGGTATTTTCATTTACTCAAAAGATATCAGCTCTTGTGTACCTTAGAGTAAAATAGCAGCAGAGAATTGATACCTGTAATTTCTGCAGCTCTTGTGTACCTTAGAGTAAAATAGCAGCAGAGAATTGATACCTGTAATTTCTGCATGAGGCTGTCGAGTGATCTTGCTGCTGGTGCTCCCTTTATTTTATGCCTGCTGAATTTATCTTGCAGTTAAAATTTAGTGCACTCTCACAGCTAGTACTTTAAAGCTGGTTAGCTAAAATGCATCACTTACAGGCAACAAAAACCCACTTATTTTAGTCGTCGGGTTAAGAAGCTGGGGTGGAACAATGTGCAGTAACATCAAAATCACTGTCTCTTTTTTTCAGAAAGTACCTCGGAGCCCGATTCACGAAGAACATACACTCTACAGAATTACTTGAACAATGACTATAGTTACAGAACATATAATTTGGAGTGGATTTCGGGTAATTCATTTCTACATACAGCATGAATGTCAAGACAATGTACTGCCTTCAGTAAACACATATCTTCATGTTGAGGTGACTACCATATCCTGACAAAACAGTGAAATTACTTAGTAGTGCCATTATACGAAGCTGCATAGCTCAAAGAGTTGTGAGATTTATTTTTTCCCCCTCAGAGATACGTTTGCATTCATGGCAAGCTATATTCTCCAGCTGCCAAAAGAGCATCCTGAGTTCTATGCCTTTTTGTAGAAGCATGTTATTCCCTGAAGTGTGTCAGCTTCCAGTGCATCAAGCTATCAGGGAACAGGAGGCTACAGGGTGCTTTGTTGGGTATTTCTTTCATATGCCTGGTGCCCCAAGGCAGAGGCTGTGAGCCCCAGGACTACCTTTTGTGAACATTTTTGTGCTATAAGCATCCTTTCATAACGGAAATGGGAAACACAACATTGACCAGATTTTTATTTTCTGCTTAAAAACATAAGAGGAAAACAGAAGTAACTAATGAGCGTTTTACTCATTGTTTGTTAACAGCTCTCTTGTTCTTCTAGGAAATCAATATCTGCACAAAACAGCTGATGGGGATGTCTTACGTGTCGATGCTGACAATGGAACGTCCTCAGTAATCTTGGCAAATACAACACTAGTATGTTGACATATATAATATGTGCAGGCATTGGGAAAGGTATTGAATGTAATGTTTTGTTTGGTGTGTTTCTTTGGAATCACTGCTTAATGTGTTTCTTTTGTTCATTATTGACAGGATAAATACAATGCAACCACAGTTATATTGTCTCCTGACCAAAAGTTTGCTCTTCTGCAGTACAGCTATACAAAGGTACAAGTGCACTTTACTTCTCTGAGGATGAAAGTGGGAAGTGAAGGTTTGGGAATAACTGAGAGGCTAAGAGAATGGAAAGGAAATACAGGAGGATGGATGAATGAGGTGGATGTCAACGGTGAAGCTGAGCAGGCAGGAGGAAGAGGACTAGTGGTGTCTGTGAGCTTGGCAGAAGAGATGTGACTGCCTGAGTAAGAAGCTGGGTAAAAAGTGGATGGAGAGATACCACAAAGGGAGTGAGTCTGGATGGTTCATCTGGGAAGACAAGCTAGAAGACTGGATAGGCATGACTGTTAAGGAGTTATCTAGCTAAGAAGTGCTGAAGTAGATATGCTTGCATATGTATATGCTAAGTATGTATGTAGTTGTTACATTGTAGTGTTCAGACATGAGAATTTAAAACTGAGGTAAACGAAAGCAGCATGTGCTTACCAGAGAAGGCTGTTTTGTGCCTGTAGTGGTCTTGGATGTCCCTGTTCCCTACTGTCAGCAAGCACAAGCAAAAGCTCCAACACGATGCCTCATCCTGGACATGTGCTGCATCATGCAACAAAAGTCAACCTGTATCTATGGTGGCACGAAAACCTGGCTGTGTGTGCCACTTGGGGACAGTTACAGAAATTACAGAAACCTAATGAATGAAGGCAATAATTTGCCTTGCAATGAGTGCACTGAGAAGCCAGGAACTGTTGTTGTGGGTTTTTTTTCTAGAGAGCTGTTTGTTTGCCTGTTTGTAAAAAAGCTCAATGCAGACTCGTGCAGCATACAATACTCAAACACTGCGTCCCTGAGCTGTGTCTATGTGGTCTGACTTTGCAGTCCAAGAATACCTCTCTCACTGTGCCAGCCACAATCTGTACATCTAATCATCACTTCTTTTTTTTTTTTTTTTTTTTTTTAGCTTTAGTTTCCTTGGTAGGTGCTACGAAGGTGGTTACCTTTTGTCACTTGGATTTTATTTTTTTTTACTTTTCACTGCATCATTAGTGGCCACAAAAGGCCTTAGATTTTTTCCAGCCACTCCAGGCGTCACCTCTACTCATGATTTATTGCTCTATAATATTTTATTTGTTTCAATCTTAAGAGTTAATTTTGTTTTAATGCTTAAGAAAGATATTTTAACCTTTATATAATAGTGTGATTGAAGTTACGTTATTATTAATCTTTATTGCAAGAAAAACAGAGTAACAAAATGAATCATGAGGATGTAGACGCTTCTTATGTAATAGCCATCTGGTTGTGTAGTACTCGGTGATTGTTTTATATCTTCATACAAATCTTCAAGAACCATCATTGAAGGTAACATTATTGTAGCATGTCAGCATCGTGGGCTCAATCAAACCTCTTCAGCCTCACCTAATGAATAGTTTTTAATGTGTCTGCATTGTCATCATCATCTTTCTCTAAATGCCCACAGAGTGATACAGACTTCAAAAAGCAGGTTTCTGAGAGAAAGCATTTATTTCTGTGAAAATGAATGGGAATACGTTACCTTGGAACTGGAAGAACTGCTACAGAAATACTGCTAGGACCTGTGAAGGCTAGTAAAGAACAATATGCCAAGTTAAATAATACAGCATGGAAAATGACAGAAAACAGCAAGTGCACCAGTGAGGCAGAAGGAGGAAGATTAACTGTGCCTAGCTGCCATAGTCTGAAATGTAGCTACGAGGATTTCTGAAAATCTGCAGTATCTCTTGCCTTAACTAGTCAGTAGCCTCTGTCATAGTATTTAAGTGATGACTGCAGAAGGATGGCAATTCTTAGTCTTTTCTTAAACCTTGCAGATGTTTGTTATCCTTGTACATTCATTGTGTTAACATGTATCTTAAGCAAAAGGATGCAGAGTTTCAGGGTCAATTCAAACTGTGAGAGATGTGAATCCTTGTGGAATTTGTTTTCTTAATATTAAACTAATTCTTTTTCAGTTGTGGAGGCATTCCTATACAGCTTCATATCACATTTATGATTTCAGTAGCAGGTCAGTAATTTTGGCAGGTGAGATGTAGTTTTAACATTATTTTGCAATGAAATGACATTTCACTGATTTCTCTTAACTGCGTTTTGGTTTTCTTTTCCCAGTTCTACCTTAGATGACGGACTGCTACCTAACGATACACAGTATATTTCCTGGTCACCTGTTGGTCACAAGCTGGTTAGTAAAGATAAGTGAAACTTAGATAAATGATCCTTTTTGTATATACAAGCTCATACATTAGAAGCTCACATTGTCTGTACCCTTGAGGTTTTGGGACTTCCCTACTGCTAGATCAAGCAGCTGAACTAGATTCAAAACTGACTACTGTTGCTGGAAAGAATCCAGAATCCCTCTGTTTCTTTTATTTTGTTCTTCTAATGGAATTGCATTCCTGAAGGTAGTAATGGCCCCAGTAGTCACCAAATGCACAGGAACTTTGTGTTTTTACAGTAGCAGACAGTAGCTTATCCCTTTCAAAGGCAGTGGCATTACAGTTGTCTGCTTACTTACTGCTGTGATTTTTATATCCTAAAGACACCATAAAGTTTTATTTGATGGATGCATGTAACAGGGATTAGAATGAAAAATCTGTCTTTTTCACATGGTCCTTTTCTTCCCCCTCTTCTCCCAAGTCCATGGCAATAGTGACAGCCACTGTGTTTGCAAAGCTTTTGCATTTCCTATGGTGAGTGCTGGATCTAACTAAAGAGCTTTTTGAATCTCAAAGTTCTGGAATAAAACTGTGTTGTTCAGTAGTTAGATAACGAAAAACGGAGGTGTTCAGGGAGGCAGACAGGTGCCAAATTGAGAGGAGTTCTGAGCGCTACTGAAGAAATGTGCCATCTTTGCAGATCTATTTGCAATGCTGAGACCCTCATCAGTGTTTTACCAAAGTAGTTATAGTTTTCTTTGGAAGACAAATTAGTGAAAACAACTCCTAATGAAGGCAAATAAGCTTGTATCCCAACAGAAAATGAGCAACAAACTTGGTACAGTAATCATGTCATTTACCCTAGCTGATTGGTTTTGTTCATCTAGAACTGAAGTTAGGTTGCTACATATGATTTGTGTTAGTAATTCGAGTTTGTTAAATATTAATGGTGTTTGGTGAAATGAAACTTTCAGAGAAGGTTTTTGTGGTCTGTTGTAAATTTCCCAGTAGATGAGGCAAAGGAAGAAAGTAGAATTTGCTCTAATAGTAATCACAATGGTGTTTTGCAGGCATATGTTTGGAATAATAATGTTTATATAAAGGATTCACCAGCAGCAGAATCTGTGCAAATCACTAACAGTGGAGAAGAAAATAAAATTTTCAATGGAATACCAGATTGGGTTTATGAAGGTAACTACATCAAACATATTTTACTTTGCTTTATGATGTCAAGACTTTTGGTTTATTGCAAATATTTCAACTGTTACCTCATTTCTCAACATTGAAAAGTTCAAAATTACCTAAGTCTGTCTTTTAACAGAAGCATGCATCCTTACTCGAGCTTCATGCCTGGCTAGTGTGAGGACCTAAGAAC
This sequence comes from Urocolius indicus, assembly GCA_013401255.1. Taxonomy (NCBI): domain Eukaryota; kingdom Metazoa; phylum Chordata; class Aves; order Coliiformes; family Coliidae; genus Urocolius; species Urocolius indicus. The sequence continues at coordinate 222,716 of WBNH01012072.1, read as the reverse complement.
AGAAATGAGTTCATTTAACTTGCAGCATGACACTGGAGATCATAGTGTGGACATTAGCTACGGGATAGATAATAAGCATTGATCTAATGTCTCATTTCAGAACACTGACAGCAGTCTGCACTTTGGTGTCTGAACTTCAATTTAAAAAAAAAAAAAATCCTATTAAAATTAATGACAGCAGTACCTCGTATAGAAGAGCCAACTTATCAATTATAACTGAAATGCATTTGCATCTCTTTCAGAGGAAATGTTTAGCAGCCGTTTTGCTCTTTGGTGGTCTCCAAATGGCAAGTTTCTGGCATACGCAACATTTAATGACACCGAGGTTCCTGTCATAGAGTATTCCTTTTATTCTGAGGACACCTTACAGTATCCAAAGACTGTTAGATTCCCATATCCCAAGGTCTGTGTTATTTATTAAAAATGGTTGTTCTTCAGTTTCATTAAGAGAGTAGTCTCATTTAATCAGTTTCTGCTAATGAAAATATTGTCTGTCTCTCCTCAACAGCTTGCTGTGATTACTCTTTCTGAAGTCAACAGCATCTGGCAATGTTAAAAGTATTTATTATCTGCAGGCGAAAGCAAAAAGGCCGGGGGGGGGGGGGGGGGGGAGAAGTATTATTTAAGGTTTTGTTGTTTCATCAGATAATGTTGAGGTAGAAAGTAGCTTTTGAGATAAAAAAGCTCTTAGGGAATTGAAGTTATTACAAAGCATTTGGCAGATGTACATTTTGTTAGGGTTGTGCAAGGTATTGATAATGAAATCTTCTCCAGCTAATATAGCAGTTTTAGTTGTTGGATGCTTCCTATACTGGGTGAAGGAGAGGAGTTTTCTTTGCCTACATTTAGAGCTCTTTTACCTGTGAGAGTGAAGCTTTTAGTGCATGCAGCTACTTCTTCCCCACTTGCCCCATCCCGCCCCTCCCCCCACCACGATTTTGTGCATCCTACTTGTGGCACAGTTGGTATTTGACTACATGGTGTGACAGCCAGAGTCCAAGATTCTCCAAACAAGTTCTTTCAGGTACTCCACACATACAAAGTTTCATGTTTAATACAGATTTTACCTGTGTGAAGTTATTTGATGTTACATGGGATTTCAATTCAGCAAAGCAATGCATCCGTGCACTTAAGGCACAATATAAGTACAAATCACCCTTACAGTACAGTAATTACACTGTGCTGCTGAACCACAATACAAACATGATTCTCATTGCTGCTGTCCGCCACAGTGCCGGGCATCCCGTAGCTGGGAAGGAATACCTGGGTTGAAAATGTCAAGCCCATCACTTTCTTCAGTTCTTTTTATTCATCATTTGTTTTTTATGCTCTAGGGAGGGCTGAGGCACCTATATATCCCTGCCCCACACTGGTCTGGCCAGCTCAGGAAGATACCTTCACTCTTTCGATGAAGTGGGGCAGAGCAGCTGATAGAGACAGCTGATCAGCCGGCTGATACAGCTGTTGGACTGGTGCAAACACTGCCCTCTGGTCCTCTTACTGCCAAGCTCTGCTTTTCCTGCAGCAGCCATGGTCAGGCACTCCCTATGTTTCCCAAAGCCTCGGGAGCCCATGGCCTTTGCCTATCACCTTGGAGCATCCCTCCCTCAGAGGGGTGACTGATGCTGACAGCAAGGTGCTGGGCTCTCTGGCAGCTGCAGGTGCTCTGCCCTAAGCGTGGCACCTATGAAGAGATGTAGGAGTGGAAGGAACTGGCAATTTAAATTGTGTCTTTTGCTACAAATTCATTTTGTTTGAAATATTGCTGACTTCTGGAAGTAGGTCAGCCACAGCTACCTAACTGTTGTGATGAGGACTCGGCTTGTTAACTTGTAGAGAAGCAGCCCTTACTGAAACAGTTATTTTGTTGTCAGTAGCACCACATTAAAAATAGTGCCATACATGCTGCAGTCACAACTGTGGTGGTGGTATAGGCAGCTATTATATGCTCACTTAATGTAAGGTACAGTTCCCACGAAGAAGCACTTTTCTGTCGGTTAGCAATGAATTTGATTCACTGTTAGGTACTGTGTGTGGCATGCGGGATGAGATACGGTCAAATACTACTTTGGGTACAGCAAGCCCCATGTAGTCATGAATGCTTCTAAATGTAGTAGTGTTTCTTATCTAGAAACACTTAACTTACACTTTCATATTTAAAAAAAAACCCAAAGACTAATTCATGTACTGATCTTAAGAACTGCATTTAGGAACTTGTCTTTTCACATGTTTGAAGTTGACGGGTTCTGTCTGACTGTTGGTAGAAATTTCTTTGTCTATTTCACCAAGAACATTCTCTCTTCAAAATTACAGTGAAAAAAATTTATTTTTAGGCAGGAGCTACAAATCCAACCGTGCAATTCTTTATTGTGGATGCCACAACACTTTCTGCTTTCCACCCTGCTGAAATTTCTCCACCAGAAGAAATAGAGTCGGAGTAAGAAACTGTGGTTAAATTTTTACTTGTTTCTTTTTATGGGAGAGGAGGAGCTTTCATGTGTGACCACCCTGTATTCTGTGTATATGGCAGTTTTTCCCAGTCATGCAGCTCTGGTAGCAACAAGATTTACCAGAGAAAATCTGCACAGAGATTATCCTCCTAGTGATTATATATAGATGGCATATTCCATGTATGTTATATTCAGAATGTGACAAGTTCTTGGCTCGTCACATTCAGTGGAGTCTAACTATGGTGAAGTCATTTCACAGTACAACTTTAATATGAGCAAGTTTTGATATAATCAAATTATAATATATGTATTCCAATTCACTGGGGAAAAAAACCCAAAAAGAAACAAAACAAAACCTTAATGGTAAGTGAAGATTTGATTTCGTTGGAAGCAGACTCCTTGCTAAGGCAAGGTATCATGGTTGTCTTCAGATTTATACTTAAAATGTTTGTTTTCTTTGAAACCATGGTGAAAAGCAGCACCTCTCACAGTAAATGGAAAATTGTATTTCTCAAAATGCCACTGGAAATGCACAACATGATATAAATGTATTTTGTAAAGAGCAGCTAAATTGATTTAAAATGCATGCACACAGAATTTGGTATCCCACATCTTGTATTTTGTTTTTTTCTTTTTAACAGTACTGTGGAAATTTTTTAGAAGTTTGTGCTTAAAAACATGATGGATATGGAAGGACAGGTTATACTGATAAACTTCAGGAAAAAAAAAAAAGAAACAAGAGGTGTGTTTGTTAGTGTCTAATCCCAGCATTTTTTACTTGGTGGCCAAAAAAAGCTATAACTGGAATATCAGTGCTGTCCTCACCACAGTGTAACTAACAACTGTGTGTTAACTGAGATACCGGTTTGTTACGCATATGTTGGGTTTTGTTCTTTCTCCCTGAAATAACTGTTGTGTGCTGATTTTCTCCAGAATTTCAATGAGTTAAAAGGCCTTTATGTTTTGGTCAGTTGTTATTAAGATCTTTGCAGTCATAGAGTTCTGGTTTACCTTTTGTTAACACCTACTGAAAGCTGAACAATGCTGCTGAGTGATTTGAGGAGAGTAACCATTATCTGACTTCCAGCCTTGTACCCACCTGGCTAACACAGGGCTGTGTTACATGGAGTTAGTCACTTTTAGAGTGAATGCAACACTCTGTACATCAAGATTAATACAAAAAGAAGTTAAGTCTTGAATGATGAATGCAGGGATCGAATCTTATTATGTGTGCCAGCAACTGATCCAAATAATAGTGAATCTTCAGCATGTGCATTCTGCAAAAATGTTGAGGTGATCAGAACAAATCTTTGGGAATTACACAAGAGCAAAAGTACAGGAGTAGGAAAAGGCAAGTGATGTGCAATGTTGCTATTGGATAGTTTTGCTCCTGGAAGCACAAAGTAAGAAATATTTGCACAATATGTATATTTATACGACTGTATGACAGGAAAAGTTAATTTTTGTGGTGGAAAAAAAATCTATTTTTTACTTCCTCAGAGCAACATTCTGAGTAAAACTAAGTTTGAATTAGGCATACGTCATCCTACCTGCCCAGGTGGGCATTTCGAGGGGCAGTGCCACTGCAAATGGTTGCCTTTTGCAGCACTATCCAGAGCTTGCTGTATGGCCAGCAACTATACCCCCACATTTGAAGGGAGCACAGTACACTTTTGTTTCAGAGGTAAAGTTTTCTTATTTGTTAGGAAAAGCTGCCAAAACCTGGACTGGCAGTGCTTTGCCACATGAGGTGGTAGATGAAACCTGAGCCTTGCACAAATGACCAGCAAGAAATTCATACAGAGTTTAAACACCACTTTTAGCATTGTGGTTACAGAGGGCCCTTGTTGGGTAACAAGAGGATGAAGGCAATGGATGTTTCTTCTCTGAAATTACCTGTCCTAAAAATAAGTTACCTTTGGAGTAGAGAGCTCTAAATGGTGATTGCGGGCATATGAAGCAGCAAATGAGAAAGGGTAATGCAAAACCATTGTACTTGATACTTGAGTTAATTGCAGCTTAGTTAACGTTCTGTGGGTTGTTGAAAACTGAAGGTGTATTTCTATTCACTATAATAACCTTTAAATAGTTATTACCTTATACTAACAGCATAATAAACACAATTTTGTTGTTTTCCTTTTCTTTTCAGTCTTGTCAGATGGAGATTATAAATCATCTACTTCAATGTCTCACTTTAAAGGAACAAAAACTATGGGGCTAATTCGCCTTTTACAAAACAAGGGAAAGCACTATTGCAGGGACATGAGCAATGGGAGTTTCTTTTTATTTTTTTTCCAAACAAGCTTCTGTAGAATGCTTTTACAATATAATTGTTCTAAAACATCCTGTATGAAGTTGATTACAGTTACAATTAAATGATCCACCACCTTCCCAGTCAAATGTGAATGCAAAAATAGGCCTCTTTCAAACACATTTCTAAACTGCAATGTAGAAGTAAACCTGAAAGTGGTCGGTAGCCAGTTGACATATATTTTTAATCTGTCCACACTAATTGTAGTGGTTCCTTTTACTTTTTTCTTCCCCCTCTTCCCCCCCCACCCCAGTGATCACGAAGATACTCTCATAACTAAACTTCCCACACATTTTTGTTAACTAACTTTGGGGAAAAAGGGAACATGAACTTGGAACTAAGTCAAATGTGCAAATTCCAGTTAAAAATGTATACTTGCCTTGGAGGGGAGGTTTGTTTTATTTTAGTTCATAAGGCTTCTAGGAGATAGGAGAGATCTAAAATAAGAAAAGACGAGTACAGCTAACAGATCGTAATGGTAAACAAAGCCACTAAATTTTATGTGGTGCCTTTTCAAAATTAATATATAGGAATATTCATGAAAAGTACGGTGTTTTTTTCAGATACTTCAGTTCTTCATGTCAGCTAGCTGGTATATTGAAGATGAAAGTGAAATATTCAAATAGTAGTATCTGTTCTTGATATGATCTCTCTCCATTCTAATTAATGGAAATACATACTAAATTTACAAAGATAGATGTTATTCAGAAACTGGTTACAAGCAACCATCTTCAAGCAGCTGAGGCTAAAATTCAAAAGTCTAAGACCCATACAACTTAATATTCAGAAGAATTTCCTCTAGACGCACACAGTACAAGATTTATAAACAGTCTGGAGTAGCTATTATTTTATGCATTCGAGGGTAGAGATCTGACTGTGAGAATTTAATTGCAGTCTTTCTGGAAGCACGAATGTACAAACCATCTAATTCTTTATTGTATGAATGAAGATAACCAAGGCATCTACTAGCAAAAACGATTGACAAAAAAAAAAAAGGCTCAATTAGATTTACGTTATTGGTTATTGTTGAAGAGTAGATTGAAATGAAAATAGCCAGCTGAGTCTTATTCAGTGAAATGCTGAATGCTATGGTATAGTAAGTTGTTACAGAGGATTTTAAATATCTAATGCTGTTGCTGTTCTCAGGGATCATTATTTGAGCGCTGTAACATGGGTGACAGACGAGAGGATCTGTGTGCAGTGGCTCAGAAGAATTCAGAATTTTTCAGTCCTTGCAGTCTGTGACTTTGAAAATGCTACTGGAAATTGGTCATGTCCACGGGTAAGAGAAGTGAGGTGGGAGAGTTGCAATGTTTGATAAATGAAACTAGAAAGGAGTAGAATATCTCTGTGTGTTTATCTTTGTAGATAAGTAGCCTGACGTAAAATAAATGTGGGATTGTTTTGGTTTTTTTTTTTTTCTTTCTTAGGAAAAACAACTCACGGAAGAAAGTACCAGTGGCTGGATTGGCAGAGTAAGTGTTCAATTTCTAATGCTTGTACATACTAAATAAATAACAGTGATAATTACAAAGATTTTTTTTGTAAGCCTCTAGGCTATCGCAGTGCCTCTTGTGCACAGGTCCAATCCATTTGTTTGTTGCATTTTAGATGTATAAGAAAATATGATCTCTGTTAGAGTCACTCTGCCATCCCACTCCCTCTTTTAAGCTTTTGTGGGTATGAGGTGCCAGGCTGGGCTGACAGTGCTGCATGGGCTGCTGCTGTAACTGCATCCTCCATGACCTGTGCATCATGTTCAGCTTGACAAAAAGCAGAGTGCTCCTTCCAGACTCTCTTAATTCTGACCTACCTCCTCGGTGGTAGGAGACTGAAAGGGCCAGGGTTCAGGTTTCTCTTTGCTCTGGAGGAGTTGTTGGCTGTGCTTTTGGCTGCTTTCCAGACTTCCTGCCACCTCCAGAATGACCTAGGGAATAAAATATAACAGGAAATATAACCTTTGAATTGAATTAAAGGAAAGGCATAGAGTACAAAAGTAAATTTTAGCATTTCTGGTTACAACAAACGGTTCTGCATTCTCCTTGGGAAGCTTTATTTATTTCTTTTCCCCCCCACACAAAACATCAGTTGAAGAGAACTGGGGACAAGATGCATAGAACTGACCAGATTAAAAATTTCATAAGCTTCTGCCAAGCCAGTCGCTACTGTCTGGATGATGCTTTCCAAGCTGCTTCTCAGTCCCTTTGTACATGGTAGAGAGTAGGCACCTAATGAACTACACAGAAGATCTGGGGGAAGTGAAGCAGAGATGCAAAAGTTCAGACTTGGAGGGAGAAATGAGTTTCAGAGTTTTTGATGAGAACACAGAGTACACTTTCCACTCCCGCATTTTCCACACACTGATTATGCTTTAGTCACTAATTCACTTTTGAAGTCAAAAATGAAAGTTTAAAGAAATGCAAAGAGGGAGGCAACAGCAGGGATGAAATCATCCGCAGTATGAAGATGAGAGATCAACCCACCTGCTGTCAAATTTGATATGGAAAGGAAGGCCTTAACGCTGACACATTTTGCTTCTCTGCAGCAAAGGCTTCACAATTAGACAATGTGATGATCAAGCTGCAGACTTTGTAAACAGTTGTGCAAAATGAGAGGGCAAAATGCAAGTCTGTGCCATTAAACTAGGTTGTTGGTTTTTTGTTTCTTTTAAAGAGACAACCCACATCTTAGGAGCTGTTGGGAGAAAAAGATAATCTCACTCTGTGATTCTTGGATGTTGAAGGGAGTGGAAAGTAGGGAGGATTGCAGAGGGGATGGGAAAGGCATATTTATTCCTTTTTTTTTTTTTTTTCTTACCTACTTAGGGTTGATAAAATGGCCTCTGACTGATGAGGAATATTTTTGTGTTTACATGAGATGTGTGTGTGTGTATATATATATATATATATACACACACATATATACGTGTATATACAATTCATATAAGTGTATACACAAACTTAATTATATGTATATGTGTAAACAATACAGTTCTCTCTTTGTATGTATCTATAGTGAGATTTTTTTTCTTTTTCAAAAATAGAGATGAAATTATACTTAATCTAAGAATGCTCAGAACAGCCTGTGTTACTGCATAAGGCTTCCAGGTCATGAGCTAAGTTAGAGCTTGCCAGTTGAGTTGAAGGAAAGTCACACTTTGAAAAAGCAAGACTGATAAGGAAGCAGCTAGCAAAATATTTGCCAGGTTATTTTTTGCAAAAAAACATTGCTAGGGAAGAAGGAGAGATTATCTGGAGCAAATGGTTTAGCAAGCCTCAGGTTCTGTCATGCTTACTGAGTGACCAGAGGCAAGTCCCTTCATTTTCTGTTTCACTTTCCACTTAAAAAATGAGTATAACGTCTCAGAGTTCATTTCATTATGTCAATTGGCTAATTAACATTGTGGATAGTTTGGACATTTATCACAGAAATAACTTTTATTTCTTTCAGTTCAATTTCATTCTGCTGTTTTTCTCTCTTGCATGTGGAGCACGTCCAAGTGACAGTCAGTAGAAGGAATCCATTCATTTCTGTCACTCCCAGTTGACAAATGGATAGTTCCTTCGTGAAAATATCATTCTAGTTTTGGTTCTCTGGCATTGTAATAACCTACTTGCTAGTAAAATTTCCTCTTGGAAAGCATCCTACTGTATTTAAATAAAAGAGGACTTTTTTCCCACTTTCAAGCTAAAAAAAAAACAACTTAAGACTTCAAAAAATCAAGGAAATCAAGGAAAACGAATATTTGCAATGTTTACTTTGCTATAGGTTACAGCTATACAATGGCATTGGACAGAATAAAACAGTGACTTTAGAAGCCTATGCACATATTGTTTCTTGAAGTAGTAGGAAACTAGGAACACCTGTAGGATTTCAGATTCAAAGGAATTTGAAATAGGAGGGAATGTTGATCATTACCAGGGTTAATACTCAGGAAATTCTACTGCTTAAGGAGTAGGAAAATATTACAAGTCTGTTTATTTTTAGGGTAATAGCTACAGGTTCTGCATGGTAGGTCAGTAGGCAACATTTTTTGCGGTATGTTCAGGGATGCAATGCTTTAAATCTTGAAACTCCTATTGAGAGATATTAAAACGTGGATTTATCACTTTGGCTTTGGATTTCTGCTGGTTCCTTTAATAGACATCTCTCTTGTGTTCAAGTTTCAGCCATCTGTCCCTCTCTTTGCACCCGACAATGCTACCTACTACAGAGTCTTCAGCAATGCAGAGGGTTACAAGCACATCCATTACATAAATGGCTCACAGGTAAGTAGTAACATGTAGGAGAGTCACTGCTGACTTGTGTTTCTCCTGGTGATTATGGAGCTTCACATTCTGCGTTTCACCTTGCTGTTTGCCCCTTTCCAGGCTCCAGTACCTATTACTACAGGAAAATGGGAAGTAATCAGCATAGAAGCTGTAACCAGTAATTTTTTGTAAGTATTGTCATTAAGCTATTGATTCTTGTCAGGAACACTTGTAACAAGGGTCTAAGCAAGCAGGGAGGGAGAACAGCAAGGAGGGGTCATTTAACACATTGAAAAGCTGATCTAAACATGTAATACAAATATTTACATGTTGTAATGTACTGTAAATATTTTACCAAAACTGGTATGTTTTGCTTTTGTAGATACTACATTAGTAATGAAAATGATGGAAAGCCGGGAGGAAGAAATCTTTATAAGTAAGTTTTTTTTTTTTCCTGCACTATGAGAAAAGTGTGTGCTAATGCAAAAGAAACTTTTAAGAAAAGCATTGCAAAATAAAAGATTAAGACATTGACAGCCTCATGCAGGATTCTACTTAGGATATTTAATGAAGTATAAACTGTAAAAATAATTACAAATTTTTCTATGAATTTAGTTAATAAAGGGAAATTGTTGAAAGAAACAACCAACCCTTAGTCAAAAAAAACCCTGAAGAAAATCTCTCGTATAATTCTAATTCCACTATTAATTGAACTCAAAAGTCTGTTCTAATTTTCAAATCAGTAAGGACCTCACTCCTGAATTTTAACACATTTCATTTGGTCATCCTATTTAAAAAGCACACATTTGTTTAGCATAACTTTAAAAAAAAAAGTAATCTCTGAAATGAAGCTCGTCTCTACTTTGCAGAGTGCTCTTGGAAAGCAGTCCAAATTCTACTAAATGTGTTAGTTGTGATCTGAATCCAGAAAGATGCCAGTATTATTCTGTGTCCTTCAGCAAAGATGCACATTATTATCAGCTAAATTGTCGTGGTGAGTATATCTGGAAGCAGTTGACATCAACAGGACTCACTGATGAGTTGGGTGGGGAAGTTCACATCTTCAAGATCTTGATATGCACTGCGTAACAATTAACAATGATATGTGTTGATATCATTGGATAAATGCATTGGCAGCAGAAAAACATACTCTTTCCTAAGATCAAAAGCACCTTGACAAGAATTACCAGGATAAAATCTGATAGATGTATCTATCAGTGGACCTGACAGAAGTGCAAAAGACCCTTGTCTGCTGCATATATCCCCAAGAGCTTCCCTGGAAGCTCTGTTTGTAGAAGGAAATTGGAGGCTCTGGAAGCAAGGCAAGTAACAGACTGGGGAAAAAAGGAGTGCTGGACGTGTGGGAATATAATTAAGATAGAGCTATTAAAAAAATCGAGGGAATATAATCATAAATTAAGCAGTGGGGCTGTAGTCTGTCTTGGACGTGTAAGTACTTGTACTAGATAGTACAATGGATAAATTAGTCAAAGGGTGGGGAAAAAAATAAAGTCTTCTCTAGGTTGAAACGTGTGTTATTTTTTAAGATGTTAAGGTCTTTCTTGATCTGTGGGCTAGAAGGACAGCCAGGGAGCAGAGAGGGAATTATTCTGTCAGGCTGTGGTCTTGTGGCAAGGCTTACTGATTTCCAAACCATGGTTCACAACTGATGTGTAGACTTCGTTAAAGAGTTAAAGTTTCATTCTTCAGTACCTCACAATTGTGCGCTTTGCCTGTGAGACAATCTGAATATTTTTCAGGATCCTGTGGCCAGAGTTTGGGCCCTACTAACTTAAAATCCAGCTTGTGCAAACTGGAGGGAAACAAGTGCTGAGCTTTTATGATTCACACACTTCCAATTACTTCACGAGGGCTGTGTTTGAAGACCAGAAGGCAAGCATAAAAGTTTTGTGCTCTATTAACAGGTCCTGGCCTGCCCATGTCTGCTCTGCACAGAAGCAGCGATGATCAAGGTATGGGTTTGTTTTAAAATATCACTTGTGTTGAGCCAGAAAATTGCACTGTAAATTTATTTCAGTTTTGTTCTCATTGCTTAGCATAATAGTGAAAATGTCAGTTCTAAAGGCTAAATTTAATTTCAGATAATTACTTTAGTATAGTTAACCAGAAGAGTAAATTCTGTAGCTTGGCATATGTTTATTCATAGTTTATTTAATATTACTGTACATTGTGCTAGAAAACAGTGAGTAATGTATGACTTTTAAGTGTTCAGTTTTTCTGAAATTGTGTTTAGCTGAAAAACAGGGAAACCAGCTTTCTCATTACTAAATTACTGAAGGAAAACTGTATTGTAAACATTGAATCTGAGAGGAAAAACAAAAACTGCAGTAAACTAAGAGTGCAACGCAGGTTAGTGGCATCTCAGATGGAATTTTTATAGTGGTTCATAATTAAAGCGTAATACATTTTAAAATAATGTATTTGATCTTTGACTCTTAGTGACTCTGTTATTTAGTCCTCAGATACTTGGAAAATAACACTGAACTGGAAAATTCATTGGAAGATATACAGATGCCTTCAAAAGTACTTGGCTACATGAATGTAGGTGGATACGGTAAGTTCAAAATCATGTTTTACCTTTCTCTGCCCCTCTTACCAAGTGCTTCAAAGTCTTGTTCCTGTCTAAAATGTCTTTCTTCCCTAGTGTAATATCTTGATGTTTTCATGATGAAGTGGCTTAGCTACTTTCTCCCTTGATAATTAACTGAGGAACAGAAGTCCCTAACACCAGAACAAACAAATAAAAAAGGGTAATGGGGGTTAGGGCACAAAGCTTATAAGCATTGTTGAATTTATAATATAAACTCAAGTAGGTCTTAATTTACAGGCATATGTTACTTTGGTTTGTGTTAGCAAGTTGAGACAGTGAAAGAGAAGTTCAGATATTGTCAAAAAACAGACATGGAATGAGCACAGAAGAGCTTGCAAAATAATTTAGTCTGTATTTCAACAAGATCACCTTTGACTTTGTATAGAGGAATATTTGGATTGAGTAGTTGTGTTCCTAAAAGCACATTCACGCTCCAAGGCTGCATAAACCTCTGATTACAGGCGAGAACAAAATGCTAGTAAGTGAACTGCTAATGCTTTGCTAGTGGTGCTTCTCTGAATTTGCACATCTGGGTACAGAAGGTTTCGTGGTGTGCTCCTTGGCTGAGGAACACCAGACTAGCAGTGGGAGGCCTGATACCTATCTAAACTATTCTCACTCCAGCCTTTGCTAGTAGCTTTTCTCTTCATGACAAACTTCCTCTTGATAAAATAAATATACTTAATGAAGTTACATTTTACAAATTGCATTCAGTTCTATCAATCATTGTAACTGTTCTTTTTGATACCTTCCTCCTTCCACTGTTACCTTATTTATATAATAACTCTCTTTATCTTTGTGTTTTGTGTCTTTTATTTCTGTCACATTTTACTAGGGCTAAAGATGAAATCTTCCAGGCAACATGGAGGCTTAAAGATGTTCTTCGTGCTATCAATTGTATATTCATCTTTTTATTCCTCTTTGTTCTTACTACTTCATCTGTTCAGGTTAAAAGCTTTTGGGTAAGGGGAATCTGTTTTTCATGTTATGAACAGGAGAAATAAATCCATTTATGTAGTCCTGCTTCAAGTTTCAGTCTGCTCAGAAATTTGTGTGTGTTACCAAAGAAGAAATCCACTTCTGTGACTACAGAGTACACAAAGAAATTAAAATAAGTATTTTCATGTGTTCAGTTTAGTTGCTAATTTTTCAGTGTTTTAATGTCTTGCTTATTCAAGTCTGGACAAATTTCTGTAAGCCTTGCACTCTGGCTGTTGCTGCAGTGCAGTCCATTGCTTCATGCTTCCTTTTGCAGCGTCAGTTCTTTTAGTATTCACAAGTGAACAATCGAGCCAATTGGTTTGCAAAAATTACATGCAGCTAACTCTGAGCCAGCTTGGGTGGAAAGAGTGATATGGATGGAAATGGAATCAACGTTGCTTGAGAAATAATAGATATTTGGGTATGTTTCTGGGATGTTTTACAAACTATCATGCAAAGCCTGTCTGCAGGCTCAAAATATTTAAAAGTTCTTTTTATTACTGAGAGAGAAAATTTGAGTAGGGGGACTTTTTTGATCTAGTGTCGGATAAACCACTGTAGAGTGTTGCTAAGTTTTATGTGGAAGCTTATAATGTAGAATCCTATGAGACAGTGTGATGAGTCCCCAAATTTTATTAATACTATAGATAATCTAGTTCCAGACTTTCTGCTAACTTTAGGTGTAAAACAAAACCTCAAAAAATAATCAGATTAGCTTGGAACTTTTACCAGTATATATTAGGACAGTTCAGATTAAACTACCTTTTGAATTTTTAGGAGGTGACCTAAATTCAGTCTTGTACGAATTGGAATGCATGTCAAATTATTTCACTGGAGAACTGACCTAAGTCAAACTCTTCTCACTTTCAGACCTGTGGTATCAAATGATATTGCCTCCCCATTTTGATTCATCAAAGAAGTACCCTCTGCTCCTTGATGTGTAAGTCTTCAAGTTACATGACAATGTTGTGTTAATAATCACTTTCATCTACTTCAAATGCTCTTAATAAGATTGGGAAACACAAAATGAGCATGTGTTCTAATTACTTGAAGTAGCTTAAAGAGGGAATGAAAAAAAATGAGATATATTCCAATTTGTGATAGATTCCTGTACCATAAGGTGACGTAATGCTTAAAAAGCACATGCTTTGCTGGTGGCAGTGAGGCAGATACTTTCTGTATCTGACCTCAAAGCCAGGATGTTAGCGTTAGCATTAGCTTACCTCCTTCTCTGCTCTTAGAGTTCAGTAGGAATAATCTTCAATGAAATTACATTCTGGAATGAAATCTTAAATAAGCGAAATATCCTAAAGCTGAAGTAGTTAGTGTAATGTTGCATTTCTCTGTGATAGTTGGCTGTCAACGGATGTTGGCAGCCTGCACCCTGTGGTCAGGTCTGTGTTTGCTGTTTTTTTCAGAAATTCAAGACAATGAGCACGTGCTGTTTGGTATTTCTATTCATGCTGGTATGGTTTTTTTATAACTAGATAGTACTGAAACCTAGCTATTCTTTAAAATAGAAAGGTTAATTTTTTCTTCTTTTTATTAAAAGCTGATTCCACAAGGAAATTAGCTGTTAATTGTTTGTCATTTAATTTGATAGTACTGTAATATTTTTTTTTAATATGCTTATGGAACATTTTAATGAGCTTCTTAAGTTTTATTTTGGCTTTGATTCTATTTTTGTTGACTTAGCCAGGTCTTTGTCAGGATCACCTCTGCTTCATGGTGATCTTCATATCAGAAATTCCTTCACAAGTGTCAATATTCATAGTGTATGGAAACAAAGCTTTGATATGCGGAATTCCTAATGATTTTTTCCTTGTTTTTAAAACTGGTAAAAATGGATTCTAGAGCTGTAAAAGCCACTCTTCCATTTCTCACTCTGTTTAACTTACTCTGTGGCTAGAGAAGGACACTGCAAACAGAATTTTACTATCCAGGCACTCACAAGAGTGAGATTTCATAGTGCTTGAGTGCTTCTAAGTATTTTTAAGTAAAAACTTCCAATTACAGTTTTGCTTGCTTTATCTGAGACTGCATAAGAAACAGTTTTGACTGTAGGGAACACTGGTGAGACACTAAAAATGCAAGAAAAGATATTTTTCCTAAACGAAGGCTATTTGTCGATTTCAGACTTTAACCAAATTATGGGCTATGGAACAGAAGTAGTTCACTCTGAAACTTCAGATACTAGACATTTCAACTCAAAAAAAGAATTTGGGTTGGATTTCTGATAAGCTGCTTAAAGTCCAAATAACAAAAGCTTTTATTAGACCAGAAACAAATAAGACAAAGAAAATCCAGTCTGCTGATTAACAGCAGACATTTTTAAAAAGCATGTTACTTTTAATATTCAGGCAAAGCAGCAGTTTGCAGTCAGTCAGTGATCCTTTTCTTCTTTGCTCAGTTTAATTTTAAAAGTTACCTTTCTTTAGTGGCTTAAAATTGTCAGTAATAATTGAATTTTATATGCTTCATGCAACAACATATGGAGAGTAAATGCCTGAATTCACCCAGGTATGCAGGACCCTGTAGTCAGAAAGCAGATTACACCTTCCAGATCAACTGGGCTACTTACCTTGCAAGCACTGAGAAGATCATTGTGGCCAGCTTCGATGGCAGAGGAAGTGGATACCAAGGGGATCACATTATGCATGCAATAAACCGAAGGCTAGGAACATATGAGGTGGAAGATCAAATAGAAGCAGCCAGGTGAGCTACAGTGAAATGGTCAATGCTTGCTCCTTCTTTTCCATGCTTGTTGTGTGGGGGGGAAAAAGGGGTGACGTTACTGGCAAAACAAAACAATTCTACATTTCTGGATTTTTTTATGCTGAAGGGAGTCATTTATGGGCCAGCCATCATTTTATACTTAAAAAGAGAGTAGAGTTAATGCTGTAATATAAATTCACCATATCTCTGGTTTTATAGAGATGATAAGTGTCACGTTGGTAGAACAAGCTACCAAGGTACTTGGAGCTGGAAGTTGTACTCCAAGCTTTTTGCAAGTTTCTGTTGTGACAGAATTATTTGTTTGAACTACTCAGACTATATGTTTCCATATACAGTCCCTGTGATGAAAAGGGAAATGCTTATTTGTTGTTATTATGTATTTTTATTATGTTATTTGTTCAATGATGGAAAATGGGCACATCTGTATAATGGCAGAGACCTGCAGTCCATTCAGCCTTTAATTCTTCTGTTTGCTTCTAGAAAATTTTCTGAAATGAGCTTTGTTGATGGGCAAAGAATAGCCATTTGGGGTTCGGTAAGTACTCAAATAAGTCTGGTTGGCTTTTAGTTAATTGTAACAACTATTTGTTTTGCTGATACGTATGTGAGGTGCTGGAGTACATAGTGTGGAGTCATGGCACAGTCCAGTAACTGTACTGATGAAGTACATCTTGCAAGTGCTTGTATACATTACCTCTTTGCAAGCATTCAGGAGCTTTTGAATCAGAAATTAGGACTTACTAGAGGGATTGAAAACAATGTAAAGGGATAATGCCAAGTTCCAACATGAACCAGTATTGGTTTTTTAAGAAAAAAAAATACAAGTACCTATTCACTTGTGTCTCTTTATATTAGTTGAATGACTCTGAATTTTAAAACAAGATGTAAAATTGCATGTGAACCAGCTGTGTGCATGGCTGTCATATTTTTACAAGCAGCCTGAAAATATCTAAATCTGCTATAATGTTGTGCTTGGCTATATCTTATTTCAGCAGTATTTCCAACCAGAGGCCAGATTTCTCTGACTTAATGTGTCTTTAAAACCTGTCATAGTAGAAGGGAATGTTTAATAACATATACACACCCCCTTAGCTGAAAGGCTAAGTGCCTGTGTACTGTCAGTGATACTGTTTTCATTCAAACGCTGAACATTTCTGTCCCAGGGTGCTGTTTCATTGCTTCTTCTGGTGTCAGGGTAGTGTTCTTGCATGCTGTGTTTAAGCATACCATGTTTAAGTATATGCAGGATTGCATGCAGGATCTTAAATTAGTAGCTGAAATTTGGTCACTGCTGGGGACAGGCACTGGTGAATAAATTGCTTGATGGCAAGATGATGATGCCTTTAATAGCTTTTCTTGTGGGGGTAAACATCTCTGCGTTGTATGAAGTGTTGCAGTGTTAACTTCAGTGGGAAGGAAATGGAAGACTTAATGCATTCCCATATTTACTCCTTAAGAGTCTTGGGATGAGTAGTTGAAGAGCAGTCCTCTTTGGAGCTAGGTTGAGGTTATGCATTCTGGATGCTTGAACCTATGGGCAAACAGACTTTCTCCGTCTCGTGAATTTTCAGATTCTCAGCTTGTTACTGTGTACATAAATCTCATTTGCCATAGGTTCAGCAGTAATATCTCTGCTGTGGACAGATTAGGCAACATATTTATTTGTATGTGGCTTTAGTTACTAAGTATATTCGTTATTTTACTGATCTCACTGGGCAGACCTAAATATTGAAGTTGGAGCAAACATTTGAGGCCTTTGAACTAAGATACAGTTCCATTTTTGCCTGTAATCTGGTTTCAAGACAGGAGAGAGATCCAAAAATGGCTCTTCTTGAATGTAGGTGGACACATTTTCCTAAATAACCCCTTCAAACTATAGCGAGGGCAGTCATTTGGGCGGTCGGTGACATTGTTTAGGTACTTTGCTACCTGGATGCTCAAGCATGTCAGATATTTACTCATCTGTGTATCAGACTAGACTGCAAGTGAATTCTCTCTGCATAGCAAGAAGTGTGTTGCTGCACAGTTCCTCCCACAGACTCAGCGGATCATTCGCTCCCCAGTCACTGTCTTGCTCTTGACGCCTTGGGGGAGCGTTAGCAAGTGAGCTGCCGTAGGCCTGCTCTGAGGGAGTTGTAAATTTTCAGGTGCCCTGGTGCAACTACTCATCAGGCGCGTTGCGGGCCCGGGCTCAGCTTCCACCCACTCCCCCAGCACGGAGAGGGACACAGCGGTTCAGCAGTGTCTCGCTTCCTGTCTTTCGCTGCTGCCCACGGTGCTCCCGAGTGCTGCCGGCCCCGGCTGAGTCACAGCTCAGCGGCGTTTGCGCCCCTCTTCCCCACCAAGTCCTCATCCGCCCATCAGCGCCACAGCTGCCGTGCGCTGTTTGAGGCCTGTTTCCCCGACTGAGCAGGCTGGCTGAGATCTGACCCAAATTCAGAATGGAGTTCATTAATATGAAAAACCCCGAGCCTGTAAATGTCTGATGAACTGTTCAGCAGATGGGCCCCATCCTTTCTTTTCCGACTAAAATAACAGCAATGTTTTCTTCTCAGTCTTACGGGGGATACGTGACCTCCATGGTGCTTGGCTCTGGAAGCGGCGTGTTCAAGTGCGGAGTAGCGGTTGCCCCCGTGTCACGTTGGCAATATTATGGTATGTGATGGCTTCCTTGTTACCAGGATTCCCATATGTCTTGCGGTGCACATGCTGCAAAGTGTTGATTCATAGCGTGCAGGTTTGATTATCTACTAGATGCCACGTAAATGCCACTTGGTGTGTTTTTATGAACTGATGGATACTGCATTTTGGGATTAAACCAATTCCCTAAATTTTATTTCCCAGTTTAGAAAGTCAGATCCACAATTCCAGGTAACCTCTTTAACCTTTAACGAAGGTTAAATTATTGTCATATTTGTGGTATTACTGTAACGTGTCTGTTTACTTTCCAAAGCTGCCAAGTGTTCCGAGACCGATACTGTGTGTCAGAAATCCAGCGTTGCTTGAGATGTCACTTCACTTATTAAAATGATCTGTGAAGCTTAACATCGAGAGTAAATGACAATGCAAGTTCAGAGTAACAAGAGCAGAACAATTTGAATTGCCTTCATTTTTTTCCTTTTACAGCATAAAATTTGGATTTTATGGATCTATTGAATCTTAAGAATAGCTTGGTGTGAAGAAATCCTGAGCAAGTGGACAAGCCTGTACGTGTTTCAAACTTACAGCGTCTAAGGTTGTAGTTTCATGAGGCTGTAAACACAGTTGTAGGGGCTCCTCCTCTCAGGTTTAAAGAAATTATACACAACTACAAATACAATATGTGCTGGTACAGTGTGACCACATTTTCCTGGTTTCGATTTGTCCAAAAGCATTCAAAGGGAGGCTTTTCCTGGCAAACCTCTGCTGCATAAGGAATAATTTATCATTCTGCAACTAGCACAGAGGCTACATAATAGCTGATCATGTGCTCTGGCTAATTCAGGAGATCAGATCATACTGCCAGGTATTAGCAGTAGTCTGTTGAGGGCGTAGGGATGTTTTCATAATGTTTTGGACATGAATATTAAAGTATGGCAAGAATTATTTTCTTTTGAAATAAAGATCGAGATCTCTAAAATTCCACTTTTAGTTGATTTTGATTATGGAGGCATTCATAGTCAACATCAAAAAACCCCAGTGCAGCAACACTGATAAGTCAAATGGACCTTGCAGTCTGGTGACAGTGCGTTGATTTATATGGCTTAATAAAGCAGCAAGTCTGCAAAAAAAAATATAAAATAAAAAGGTAATATGATACCATGCTGAAAAATCTGTGGAAAACCAGAGATACTTATTTTTTACTACATATCACGTAGAGCCAAGCTGAGTCCCGAGATACTGATACATTTTCATTTTACAGATTGTTAGTAGTTAACATGTAGATAAAATATCTAAGAGCTTTTATTCGAACACTAGTCATTTACTGCAAGATTTTAAGTTAATTTTCTAAGGATTACTGAATGAATAACAATAAGGTAACACTGACACAAAGTACTTTATTAATATTCAGCATTCAGGTGTCCATGGCAACAAGAAGATTAAATATTCTGAATAATGATGGTTACCTACACGCCTCATTGTGGAAAACCTGTTTTTATCCTTTTTCTTTTTTTCTTTTTTTGCAATTGCCATTATACGTTTTTATTGTTCGTGTCGTTGGGCAAAACGTCTGGTAGACAGACAGACTGAAAATTAAATAGCAGGTTCTGATTTGGGGTTTTTTTAATTACAGATTCAATATACACGGAGCGATACATGGGCCTTCCTACAGCAAGTGACAATCTGAATAACTATAATGTAAGAAAGAAATCAGTTTCATTTTTTTAAGTGGATTGTTTCTTTTCTAAACCACTCTTTTTATACAGTCTGGTTCCAATAAGTTTGTTTTTCCTTTCCAGCTATAACTGTTGCATTGTGCTTTTAGAGGCTGTAGTCTCATGCTTTTGGATTTGCATGAAGCAGTTACTCCTTGCTGTATGGTGTGGGTTTTCTGTTGCTTGTTTGGTGTGTTAGGTTTCTTTGGTGGTTTTTTTTTTTTACATTCAGTTCCATTTGGCTACTCTGCAGACTGTAAAACAAGCTGTAAAAACGGTTTTATTTTAATCACCAAGAAACAAATTTGTTTTAAAATTTAATATGCTCGTGGGCAAACTATGCTTTATCTTCACATCTCCACCAAAACAAATGCACTTCAGTTCTTTCTGAAATGTATTTTCTTTATTTACATGGGCATTGTGTGAAGTTTCTTGCTTTAGGGATCTGCATGCTTTTTTCAGGGAAAGCAAAATCTCCTAAATATTGGGAAACTTTGTCAAGTAGGTGAGTCTGTACTTGTGATCATATCAACCAAATTGCAGACCAAGTGAGAGCCAGCAGCGTAGGGGCTGGAGTTTTGGCCCCATCTCCATAAACACAGGATGTCCAAAGTTTGGTCTGAAATGGTTAATGTTTGCCCAGAAGTGAGAGAACTTCCAGGTGTTCTAATGGGAGCAAAATACTTGTAGATTGTTTGCCCTCATTATAGCATGATTAATTGCTCAACTTGCCTTTCCACGTGCCAGCTGCTTTTTGTTGCCTCAAGGGCTTCTTAAAGTCACAGGTAGCTGGGGGTGCAGGGCAGAGCAGCTCAAGCCTTGTTACAGTTTCTGACCAAGGTGGAAATACAGTGGCTGTTGGAGAACTGAGGGATCTGAAGGGTGCTGGGACCAAACAAGGATGTTAGAGGGAAAGAGATGGAGCATTCCCTGTGTTTGAGTTGGTAACTAGGCTAGAGGACAGTTTAACACGGATGCATTAAATAAAAAATGCCATGGGAGAAAAAAGGGTGAGGGTTATGGCAGTGTTTTAAAGTATGGGAAAACATACAAATACATACATAGATGGACTGAAATGGCTGTTTTGTCTAATCTCTAATCGAGTTTTTTCCAGTGCTACATCAGATGTTCTGGTCAAAATTAAGGACAATGGTAGTGAGTGCTGGAAGGTTCGGTACCGTGTGTGCCTCTCCTCGCCAGCGAGCTGCTGGGGCCCGGGGGCTGGCCACAGCCTGCAGCCGCCCGCCCGCCTGCCTTCTCCCAACTGTGTTTCTTTAAGGCGGTGGGAACAGTAGGAGATCTGCGAGGTAGCAGTGTAAATAGAAGTTACTGTCGTCGTGCAGAACGAACGTTAACGCTCTGGGTGCACAAAGTCATTCACCAGCTTCACGGCACAGATGGCAACAGAGGACTGTTTAATCCTTTCAAGCCAGGAGTCGGATTTTCTTGGCATGGTATCCGTTGCTGGCAATGGCCACGTTGAAACTGCCAGTACCAAAGAGCTAAAGGTTTCAAATGTGTTACTCGGAGGACTAATTGGGGAGAATGGTGGCTCGATGGAGGTGGGGTAGTCGCGCAGATCAGATTGTCACACTTCACTGCTGCTTCTAGATAAGAAAATGCAACTTGTCCTCATTCGTTGTTAAAAGCCCCAAATAATATATTATTTGGAATTTACTTCTCCATGTAAACCTGGAGAGGTGGGGTAGCTCAGGAAGTGAGCTTTGTTGTTTTTCATATAACATCAATAGGAGGATTGTGGGATTTTGTTGTTGCTGGAGACCCTTACTGACTTCAACCCAGCATGTTGCTGGCTTACAGCCCCTTTGTTCAGTGTCCCAGTAGCCAGCCTCCTGGCCTCTTGTTACTGATGAGAGCTGTTTTCTGAAATGAATGGTTTTTAGCAAGTAAATGCAAAACGTATTGAAAGCTCTCCTAGCTGGAACTGTTAAAGCATTTCTGATCTGTTAACTTCGAACTGTCAGGCTTGTGTGTTGCATCATATATTCTCTACCCTACCGCATCCGCCATATAGCTGGCTTGAAAAGTGAAAGGTTACATAAACTCTGTACTACGTGCCCTAATTTAAAAGAAATCGGTCTGTACACATCTGCTTAGAGAATATGTGAGCTGCTAGGCTCTGAATATAGAGTCTTGACAAACTAATTGTGGCAAGAGGGGTACACCTTACCTTTGTATTAATGTCATATTAGGCTTCCTTAACATGTAACATTCTCCTCTTTCAATACTCTTTGTCAAGAGTCAAGTCTGAGGGACGACTCACACTCCTCTGAGTGGGCTAATTATGTATGATCAGTGCCTTTTAAGGCAGTTGTGAACTATTAAAAATTAGAGCATTGTAAAAGAAAGGAGGAAGCGTGGCTGGAGTTGCCAATACAATTGTGCAGGGATCATAGGCTGAATGGCAGAGCAGCCGTCTGCCCTGGGAAGAAATGTCCCTGGTGTAAAAGACTTGAGACTAAATCAGGGCAGAGCTCTGAAGGTCAGATGCAGTAGCCATGTAAAGCATACCGAAGAGACTGTTCAACTTGTGAGAAGATTATTTTGCAGTTCACTCTGAATTTGATATGCTTTTGGCAAGTGTTTGAAACAGTCATAGATTTGGCAATCCTTTTCTAGCAGATTTGAAATGTTCAGTCCTTAAGAACTGCTGCATCATTAGGTTATGCAAAACAGGGTACAATTTTGTAAATATGCCATCTTGTACTGATTTGACATTTGTTCTATTATCTGAGAATATGCTAAAGGGAGAGAGACCTTCAGTTTCAGCCAAACCTTAACTTGTTTGTGGAGCACTGATAAAATGTTGACTGGTGTGTGACCTTTAGAAAAGCCAGTTACATTCAGCAGGGCCCAATTCTCAGCACTCATACACATTACTTTTTCAGAACCATTGTCCTGGCAGGACAACTATGAAATGGAAGGAGTAAATTAAGTCATATTTATTTGCTGTCCACTTGAGATTTGTTCAGCTTATGCCGCTGTTTGTGCTGTAACTGCACCTAACTTGAAATTGTTCCCTATCTTGCAACCTTCTTTCTCTGGCAGAAGTACTGTGTCCTTACAGAACATTTTAGGGAAGGGACTCTTCATGTTGCGTATGGATACAGCACGTGAGACATCATTTGCAAGTGATAAAAAAGCTGAGAAACTATCTCTGTGTGTTCCTTCTTTCTGAAGTATTTTAGATATAGCTTTATTTTGTTTAATGCTTGGAGGAGAAAAATAGAGACATCCTTTTTCTAAAAGCGCTGTTGGAAAGTCTAGTGCTGAGAAGTGGAGCTCAGGTCAGGTTTCCACTCACAGGTTTGCTGTCCCTTAAACCAGCACTGATTTGTTAGAAGGCTTACAAAGGCCATGTAGCGAGCTTCCCTGTGTACATCTGGAGAACGATTCACTCAAAGCATACTGTGTGGTTCCTTATCTGTCACTGGGCCATTACTTTCTGATTTGTTCTCTTGGTCAGCTGCTGCCAGTGCTCTTCACTGAATTCCAGGTCCTCTCCTGACCTTGGCACGCTTGTAACTATTTGTGCTTATTCCGTAACACCAGCTCCTTTCAATGGATAGTGTCACGTTTCCAGCATGCATGGGTTGTCATATGCTAGACAAGATTTCTAGTGCTCTGTAGCCTTTCACAACCAGAAGAGGGCAATTGCAGTGCTACAGATTGGAAAGTGTGGTGGTTTTGGTTTTGTATTTTTTTCTCCCTGCTGAACTTTTTTCTTAAATGTGGTTGACTACAAAGAAACTCATTTCACATATGAGGGGGCTGTGGCACACTATTCTGCCATGACCAAAGAAATTTACTATTTATGCTTGCTTTAAAGATTAAGGAGTGTACAAGAGATTTAAGGAAATCAGAACACTTCTGTGTCTTGGTAATATAATGTACTTCACTTCCTGGGGATACTTATCCCTGTGCAAGGATACAGCCTTGGTACAAGGTGAGGAAGAAAGTGCATTCTTTTGTTCCTAAATTTTACCTTTTTTTTTTTTTCCCTCGCCACAGTAGCTTTTATGTTGCTGTAATGCAGAGAAAACTACTGCAGGGGTTCAGCAGAGAACCCCTATAATGTTGCTAATAGAGGAAATCTAATTAAACATATTTTTGCCCCATTATGCTGGCTGCTTTACAGACCTAATATAATTTGTCTCTTGTCCCTTTTCTTCTGCCCACTCACATGCAATGCACTATCCTAAATTTTTTCCTTGCCCAAATTAGAGATCTTACCTGCAGTCCTTGCTTTTCTCCTTCTTTAGTACCTTAGTGACAATAGGAAGGTATGTTCTAGGGAACAGACTACTGCAATTTAAGTTTCTTTATTGATCTTGGTTGATGATCATCACCATATTGTTTCAGTTGCCAAAACATAGCTTGACCTCTATTTGTAGATTTGACCTAGTGGTTTTTTTTTTTCTTTCAGTTGTTTCTCTGTCATATTTGGGGGACAGTATTGCTTTAAACTTCTTGTCAGCCATTTCTACTTGAAACTGATGAGATATTCTCTCTGGTGTTACCTACAGGTAAACTAGTGCGTGCCTTGGCAGGGAAAGATAACACATGTAGTCTCCGCAATATCTATTGCTCGCTATCATAGGGTGCACCGTTGCCATGGCAATGTTTTTTAACTTGTCTGCATCGCACAGGAAACCTATGGCAAGTGGTGTGCTGCAGGCTAACAACACGTTAGCAATGCATTAGATGTGTGTCTCACTTGCAAAACTCTTCCCCTCTGGAATTGCCTGTTATTTTGCAGCCATAACCCTTGGTGGTAATTGCGGACCGGTGCAGAACGGTTTGAGTGTGAGCACAGTGCTGTTGGGTATGTGAACACGCTACGTGGGGGTGCAGGGGAGGGGAACAGGGCTTGTTTTTGTCTGAAGGACCCCAGACTGTGTCAACAGGAATCAGTCAGCTGGTAACAAATCATCTTCTCATAAATAGCACCTTTTTTCTTTCCTTTTTCTCCTTTTCTTTAATTTCAGAGTTCAACAGTAATGGCCAGAGCTGAAAAATTCAAGGAAGTTGAGTATCTCCTTATTCATGGAACAGCAGATGGTGAGTTGCAGTTAATTAGACATTTTAGTATTACAGACAGGTTCGCAATTCTACTACTGACAAAACAAAAGCATGAAGGGGCAAGGCTGTTACATTTACGTCAATAAAATAATACCGCTTTCTGCAACTCATTTGTGTTTCAGTCCGCAGTGCTGGGGAGTCTACTATGTTTGTCACTTTGCTTTTCCCCCAGAGTAGTACAGATGCAAGTTTTTTGTTTACTTTTTCCCTCTTTTTCTTCCACTTTTCAGATAATGTTCACTTTCAGCATTCAGCACAGATTTCCAAAGCCCTCGTGGATGCTGAAGTGGATTTTCAGGCAATGGTATGGGTCTGTTTTCTTTATCGTCACCCAAGTGGGGATTGTATTATGACAATAATAGCAAAAGCTCCTTGTTGTTAGGTACAAATCACTACCTGAAGTGAAAGTTCATGTGCTTGCATTTCATGCTCAGGAACTGAAACTTTAACCTAGTGCAGCCATGTATCTTCTGTGCCAGGAAAAAAAAGTAAAGCAGAGACTCCTCATCTTTGACCCCGTTTAGCTCATCTTTCATTTTGTTATTTTATGTTCTCAGAGAGCCAAGCCAACCCTAATTTTTGCATATACTTAACAGTCCAATGGCTAGTATCTACAAGGAAAGGTTAACTTCATCTCAGTCCAAGATAACCCGTTTGTCACATTTGGTTTTTCTCTTTTGGACATGGAAGAGTAGCAGTTATTTGTCTCTTATGCTGTACATGGAAACTCTCAGACTAAGGTGCAAGCTCTTCCTTTCCTACCTTCTCCCAGCCCTTGGGATGCCTGGCTGAAAAGGATGTAGTATAGTGGAGCCAGGCATGATGTTCCTTCAGCCGAAGTTGCTGGGCTCACAGGGTGCAGCCATCAGGCTCCACTTTAAACCAAGGAGCTGCATTTACCCTCCACAGGGACAAGCCATTTATGCACTTTGAACTTGTAGCCTCAATAGATGCTGTATCCCACACACAAAGCAAGGACAAATGTATCATAGCAGCTTCCTACCACCCTTACCTCTTTGCCAGCCTCCCTGCTGGGATAATTTTAATTGGCTGCCCATGTGTTTACGTCTGTCATGTTTGATTTATTTCATTTAGATGTAGCCAGAACTAACATCTTCTCTATGTCTCTTTCCCACAGTGGTACACCGACAAAGACCATGGCATCAGTGGTCAAGCACGCAAGCACATGTATACCCATATGACCCGTTTCATCAAGCAGTGCTTCTCACTGCCCTAGCACCAGTGATGGCCCTTCTCCAGAAAACTCTCTGATCTACACTGAGCCAGTATACACTTTTATAAATCAAGATGAAATAAGGGTCAGTTCCTGGGTTACATGTGTACATAATGAAATGCTAGTCTTTGTAATGAATCGCTAATCTTTTATAATGATGATAAAATAGTTGTCAAGCAACTATTGTATTTTTATTGATTGCCTTTAATCAGGTCAGAGTTTAGGTATGTCACAGACTTCTAGACAGCATGGTACTTGCTTGACTTTTAAACTGAAATATCAAAAGGTAAAAAGAGAAGCAGTCTCATTTCTATATCAGGGTAATGGTATAGAAATGAGGACAGAGGACCAAGGTGGAGAACAGTCAAGGAATAAAAATACTAATGTTTCCAAGAAAAAGAAATGAAAAAAGAAAATGAACCTTTTGGTCAGTTCTGTGAAAATACTTATAAAAGTTTAAACAGATTTTGCAGAAATTACCTAATGCTTGATCAATTTTTTAAACAGTACCAGGAATATTGTAATGTTAATATTTTCTCTGTAGCATTACACACTTTTGTTTACTGCTGTTCCCCAAGTTAGTGTTTTTCCCTGCAACCTCTAGGATTACAGTTGTAGAAGTCTTGCAAACACAGCATGTAACCAGCTTTCACCAGAGATATTCAATGATACCTCTTCAAACCAATGGCACTGAATTTGTTTCCCATCATTGTACTGTCATTTTGGCTCACTTTATAGTCAAAAAAAAAGGCTGCTACTGTGGGAATCTGCACTGGTAACATCTTATCTGGGAACTTCAGCAGCCCACAATTGTTTTTTTTAAGGGACAGAAAAATCTTTGGCTTAGAGGTTTCCTGTTTACTGATGAATAGGCTGTTTTCCTTGCATTCAAATATAAATAAACATTACAATGCAGACTACCAGTCACTGAAAGCAAGACCTGAACTGTTAACTTTCATGTGAATATGCTATTTAGCAAACCTGCTTTTCCTTACAGCCTACCAGTAAACTTCTACTTCATCTTCAGCACTGCAGGTACCTTCTCCATCTGAAGACAAGATCAGTTTTCTTATTTTTGCAGAGATAGAAAAGGTGCAACCCCACTTGTACTACAAACTGTGCTGCCTTAATATAATAAAGATATTAACCTATGAAAGGAGATGTAGTCTGTATCCTTTAAAATGTTGCTCAGAAAATGAACTACTAGAATTTTACAAGAATTTTCAGAAGACTTTCAGTGAAGTTCCTGTTGTTGTTTAATGGTACCATGTAACTGAATGTGACATGATTATCTAACAAACACGTAACTTCTTGATAATAGATGCCAGCAGGTGATTAGAGATGTAATAGGTAGGGGTTATTGTGAGTACTTTTACATTCACACCAAATATCACCAGAGACAGGGGAAGTGTGAGAGAGATGGGGAGACAGTGTAATGACAGCATGTGCAGCTTGTCCTTAAATGAGAAAGAGAAGGGGTCTGAGCTGAAAAATAAGGTTTTGTTTTCACAAATCAAAAACTCCTTGACTCACAAAATAAATATGGGCTTTTTAGGAAACAAACTGGAGACAGGTATTACAAATACAATCTTGGGCTCAATGTAGCAGTGTGTTTTTTGTTGGTTTTTTTTTTTAATGTTGTCACTCACACTGTCATATGTCACATATAAAGAGTTTCTGTAATCCAAAAACTACATTAACTAGGCTTTCATGCTTTTAACGAACTGCAGGTATTCCCTTAGTGTAATCAGAGATGCATTAAAAACCCCAAGCTTTTAAATAAAACTAAAACTTATGTAGGCAGAGGTTAAGTCTTTAAGTAATGATGCAGTTCTTTGCATCTGACCTACCTTACTGATGTAACATTGTTACATCTCACTGGGAAGCTCTTCTGTACTCTCAGTACATAATCCTAACAGTAGTCTCTGTAAGGCATAACTAACAAAGTATCATGCTAATTGTCTTGTATTTCTTGTATGATATGCTCATAGATGCAACTTTAAAAAAAGTTTTATTGCTATAATCAGCGTCCTAATTTCCCTCTGGTAGCTCTCCCTCGGCTCCAAAGGTAACTGGAACAAGAAGACAATAGAGCTGCCTCAGGGAACTAACAACTTATTTGAAATGTGTGAGCACAGACAAATACCTAAAATGGAGACCCCCCAGAAGAAAGGCAGCCCAGTTCATTAGTGTACAGAGCCAGCACCAGGAACCAGTTGTGCCCAAGTAGTGCCACGTGCTAGAATTAGTTAAGCACCTGCCAATTACCACTTTTTCCTCTATTTATTTCGACTGGACACTTTGTGTCAAATTCTAACAGGAGCATCTGAAGCCTGAGGGATGTCTGTTACCATTCTCAGACCACGTAGCTTCCAGTCTTCAGTTTAAAAATTGGTGAAAAAGCTCAAAAGAGTTTTAACAAGATGTAGTCAGTACATTCAAGTATTGGGGTTTTGGCACTAGTACTAGGCTGTAAGGCCTAAAAAGTCTTTCAGTAGCAGAAATACGTTGCTGTCTAGATGGTAAGACACTTTAAATATTGTAGCACTGAGGAATTTTAAGACCTTACCTATTCATCTATCCAAAGAGCCAACTACTGCTGCCTGGTCCACATCACCTCTCTGAGATGTAAGTAGAACCAACGCGTGAGCAGTAGATCAGAATTTAATTCCCACTGTTTTCCTGGAATGTCAGTTATGTACCATCCCCAGTGACAAATGTATGGTTAGAGTCAGCTGTCAGCTCCAGGTACAAGCCCACGCTGACAGCACTGCCTGCTTCAATGAGATTCCAGTTGGAAATGGAGCAGGACTGGGCTCTATAATCCATTCATTTGTGAAGCATATTCATGTGTCAGGTATACATGTAAAACACTGTACCATATTGCATACTTGGTCTGGGTTTTGCAGTGTAAAAATAAAATTGAAAATTAGTTAGGATAAATATTTATTTTCACATAACATTTCTTAATTGTGAAAAACACAATAGTCTATTCACAGGTACACATAAACTTCTGTAATAAATTACATCCAAGAAATTGAATAATTTTGACCAGGAATATGAAAGTAGAAGTAAATATAGCACTACATTTGCTTTATATTGTGTGTGATTTCAGAATGTTAAGATTAACATTGGAATAGCATTTAAGTTCACACAAGAACAGAGTTTTTTAAAATAAAACCACTCTGAAATACTGAACAGAAATACAGAATGCCATTGAATACACTGATTTCTTAATATTCTATGAGTTGGTCCAGTGAAACTAATACAGTTTGATTGTATACATCATCTGTAACAAAGTCAGCAACATAATAGAACACCACCAGGCTGCTTTCGGGACAAACCAGTATTGAACTTCTATACTAACCTTAAAACAATTGGAATCTTACAATTTATCATCAAGTACACGAAACAAAGCATTTAAACCTTAATGCAGCAGCATTGTTTTCCTAAATTTACAAATACAAACACTGAATTAAATCTAATCCTTCTTTCTGTCCATTAGATTTCTTTTTTTTTCTCGATAAAAATGGCCTTTAATGGGCTCTGATGATACTAAGTCAAATTTAGAACAGTAACCCTAGTACTTTGCAGCAAAATGCAATTGTCAGTTATGGCTGAAGTAGTAAAACATACACACTCACACACACAAAAACATTAGAAGGAATACTTTAAATGTGCAGGATGAGAGAAAAATGTTCTCATGAGGTCTGTGGAAAGATTTATCACATTTTGGAAAGCTGGGGAATGTTACAAGTCCTGTTGATGAGTTCTTATTACAAGACCAATTCTTATTTGTAGGATTCAAAGTAACAATGATTACATAATGAGAATTACCTCTCATTTCATCATTTAAAAGTTTATCTTTGAAAAAACTTAAAAACCAAGTGAATTCCAAAGAGCGCAATAAAATGTTTGCTCCTCATCTCTATTAATTCAATACCTAACCTCGCAGTGCCTGGGTTAAACAAAAGAACAGCTTGAAGGATCAAGCAGTAACAAAATCCATTCTGAAAAAATGTCTTGGTAGTGGCCTTAAAGCCACATTGTACTTTGCAATGTTATCTTTATCTTTTGATCAATATGTACTTGATGAAACAGGGAAGAGCAGTAACCAAACCAACAGCAGGATACCCAGTTAGGTGTTAACACAGAGTCCCTGAAATTAACAGGTTTACGGTTGTTACTAGACAGAGGACAATATAAATACACCCTTTATGTGGCTGTATTTTAGGCAACAAAGAGGAAAATCATTGGGCAGGTGATATCACTGCCTCTGGGGTATAGCTTATATCTACAAAATTTCCCTAGAAAAATAATGGATTGATTAAAGACATAATGCAGTAGTTTGGCCTACTACAGCAAACATTCGTACACTACAAGATACTGTAATCACAGAGTGCATTTTAAGAAATACTGAACCCATCTTTCACATCAAAGGATGTGGTGGTGTATTTCAACTAAGGGAATGTTTTAATATATATATTTTATATTTTTTTAATATATGACTATGTTCCAGTTACATACAAATTTGAATATTAAATACACTGTATTAAATCAAGGAAAACTTCACAATACAGAATCTGACCCTGCAATCCTCATGGCAAGAGTAATCCATGACTTCAAAAGGACAGCTTGAGAAGGATTATCCTTGTTTGTTCACAGGGTTAGATCAGTTGTTACTTTAAAAACTTCCTTAATATTTGCTTGTCAATTTGGGTCTCCTGAAATCATTTACTCGAGTTAGGTGATTTAAAAAAAAGAAAGAAAAAAGAAAAATTGGAACAAGTATTTTCAAGTTCATCTTGATTTAAGATTATTAAGTATTCTCACACAGAAAAAGTAGCAAAATACAGTACAAACCTATTAACAGGAAAGTTGAATTTTAAAGAAACTTTTCTTGTTAGATTTATGATACGAATACTGATAAATGGCCAGTATCAGCAAAGAACATGAAGATTTTTTTGCATTGGCTACTGCAGACTTTTACACAGATACTAGACAATGTGGACAGGTAGACAAGGTGAAATGAGACAAATATTGCACTACATTACCTGTGCTAGTTTGAGATGAAAGACAAAAGTTACAAGGTCAAATAATTTCTATTTAGTGGCTGTGGCACTCCTTTCATTCATTTGTAAAAAAAAAAATTAATTGAAGAGCAAGTCATAGACAAGTCTCCCGGTCAACACCTTTCCCTGAGTCAGCTTTCTTCTCGTTTCTGAGTTCAGCACTAGGAAAAGAAGGGAAAAAAGAATTACAACAGCACTATCGTACATGTTTACGATCCACCTGTAAACCAATATTGCAGTGACACTTTAATTAATTTTTCATGCTACATTACACAAACTGGGAAGCAAGTGAAGGTTTCTGTGTTGAATGGTGCAGAGAACATCAGCCAGCATTTTAGTGGCAAGGTAGGTAAAGAACTTAAGATGTACACACAGACAAGTCAGCCAGCATGCAAGCAGAGAGAGACACTTCTCTTCTGGCAAATACAACTGTTAATTGATCAAATAATGATAAGGGTACAGTTCTCAGACAACACCAACATTTTCTTAAATGGCACAAATAAGAGGTCACAATAAGTACTTCTTGTGTTTAAAGTTGCTCAGTGTACATCTAGAAGGAATGTTTCTGAACCAGAAACAATTTCCAACTGTCATATTTGGCTTTCAGTCTTGACTGGGGAGAGCAGGAAAAGGCTGGGGGACGGGGGCGGGGAGTGACAATACACCCCATCTGGAGCTTAATATATACCTCTTCATGTATGCATTATAAGAAAATAAATGTGTTTTTTTTTTTAACAAAGCCTGAGAGATCATACAAAAACCTTACGACCAAGAACTCTGAAGCAGAGTTGAAATTTAGATCCAGCTTTTTTTTTCAGTTAAAGCACTGTTGATTTGCCTACAGAAAGCAATAAATGTGCAAAGCAGATGATTGATTTTTTTTTTTTTTGTGAGAGACCTAATTCACAACAGCACAAAGAAATAAAAAGTCGCACTACAAAAACGCAGAGGCTTCCACAACACAGGCAAATCAAGCCTTCAACAAAGAGGAGCAGGGTATCTAAAAAAAAAAAGATGGTTCTGAGAACAAATTAGTATCAAGCACATAACCTACCAGGTTTCATGGGAATAATTCCTTAACTAGAATGAATGAGAAATAGGCTGAGTTACACAAGGCTCAAAGAAAGCAAGATCAATTCTCAAATTCTTAAGGTGATTCATGCACAATTTTACAATCATCTGACATTTTTCTTCACATAAAAATTGCTTTAAGGATACAATTCAGTTCAGCCAAAGCTTACTTCTATGCCTATGGCAGCTTCCAGAGTTGTTAATGGAAATAGCTAAAGAATACCAACTTCTGCCACTTCAAGTGCCAAATCTGTCACCTACTGTAGAACAGTGATAGAATTGGGTATGCTACACTTTCTGCACACAAAGGGTATGCAAACAAATTCCTGGGGGGGTGAATTTAATGTAGCAGTACAGCAGGCAGAGAGTTACCTGTGCTTAGTAAAAGCAAACACTGAGGATGTGTTGTGTGCCTTACAGTCTATAATATTTCCACGTTTTAGGTGCCTCTGTGATACCAGGAAAATCTTCCTTCTATTTAGGATTCACATCTCTGAGCATCTCCTGCAGATGGGGGCTTTAATGCCTTGAGAAATTTGGGAAAAAAAAAAAAAAAAGGACAAGTCCAGTCTTTTACCAGTAAAACACGTAACTGGTGGATCTTGGAGCTCACTTTTTCCATACCGAAGGAGTACTCTAATAAGCCTGAGAAGGAAGGTTTGGGATGCAGGATTTGCATATCAAAGGGAAGTCATACCATAGATGCCTCTTTCTCCAACACTTTAAAAGATCAGCTAGGTCTACCTTCTATACATGGTCAGATCTTCTGCGTATGTTTTGAAATTGCCATCTGAAGGGATTAATATTGCATGCATAGACAGAGGAATATTTAATTACATGTGCCAAAGAGGGCTGTGTTTCAGATGCGTGTCTTGGTGTTCAAATCTACCTAGTCTCAAAAAGCAGACCTTTAGGTCCCTAGGAATTTTAATAATGACAAACTAAGGTTGGAAATCCAGGTGCCTCTATGGTAAGGTTGACTAAATAAATGTCATTAAGGCCACTCTTTAGACACTTGTATACTATCATGAGTCTGGGACATAAAACCTGTCACACACTATACTACTTCACAGAGCCAAAGGCAGGGCAGAGCTTACGATGATTAATACTCACACATCAGGCTGAGAAGTAGTTTGTATAACCCCTTCCTGTCCAAAATCTCTCTTTGGAGATGATCTTAATTTATTATTGGCCAGTCTTTCATTGACCAAGTCAACTCAGTATTTAATTAGTACAAAGAACCTACAGATTTTATGTAGTTGAGAAATCACCCTACGTTGTTCATCAGTGTCATATATAAAAGACATTACATGAAATCATAGTACAGTATCATAATTTCATTATCCCTATATAACAGTATTTGGGGATTTTAGTATAATAAAGTAGACCTGACAACAGGAAAAGGAGTACTAAACACTTCTGTAGCTGAACTGCAAAAGACATTGTTAGGTCCAAAACATGTTCTTCTTTTCCCCCTGTGGTAAGAGATAACTTTCACTAGGGGAAAATGTGAGAATACTGGTCTTCGTCATTTGCAAAAATTACCCTTACGATGTTAATCTTCCAAGCCCTCAGTACTTACCTAGGACTGAATTCTATCTTCATGTAATGATATGTGCATTTAGGTATATAAAGTTTCTTTAGCTATGTCTCTAATAGCATTTAAGATTAACGTTGTCTCTGGTTTTGCCTGTCAGAAAGCAAGCCTTCCACATTTAACATTCTTTGAATCTACTTCTGTGAGTGAATCTGAGATGGGCTCATAAAAAAGCAGGATTTCAGATTCTTTAAGAGGTTGTTCCTTTACAAACTGGACACATACATAAAACCTGTGAACTCTTAGTTCCTTTGGACCCAAGTCTGTTTTCATGAGCAAAGATGAAAGAAGAGATTAAAAATGAGCTCATTAGAAAATGAGTTTCTATTTTACTCCAGTGCAAAGGCCAAATCATCTTTTACCAACGTTGCCTGAGCCACAGTTTACGTGGATGCACTTTGCTCAAAGGATCTTTGAAAATTTCAGATAAAAGCAGTACACGCTTACACGATCTATTGAAGCAGAAAACTGACAACTGCATACCTAGTGGCTGCAAATGTACCAAGTCACTTTCTTCTCTATCTCCAGGCTTTCACAGCCTGGGCAGCAGAGGCACAAAAGGTAAGAAAACCCTGTTGTGTACATCCTTCTGCCATGCACCACATTGATTTCACTTTGACTGGATCCTTTTCAGCCCATGTGATTTTCAGGCAAATCAGAACTACTCTGCTGTTCTGACTGTCAGTGAACTAACATGAAAATGATCCCATTAGTGGGCTGCTTCCCAGGGGTGTCTGAAATGAAGATTCTCTGGTCATCAACTGTTCATCTTGGTTATGCTGTTTAGAGAAAGGAGCAACACTGACAGGCAGCATGCCATTTTGGGGGGACAAAATTCAAACATTTATTTCACTACACAATTTCTTCTCTTGATTCATCTTTTCACCACAAAACGGTGAGTAGCTGTTTCATGCATGGAGCTTCTTTTGAAAAGTAGATTTAGAAATGGGCAGAATGTAATTTGGTATTTTTAAAAAGGTAAACAATTCATGTAAAAGAATCTAGGGGAAAAAATAATTTAACATTTAAATATACTACATCTGGTTTGTATTTTCAATGCACAATGCATTTCCAATTTTAATATTAAGGACTTTAATGAAGACATTGTCCATTCCTGTTTGAAATTTCTTTTAATTCTGTCTCCCCAAAAACTACATAAAATCAAGTCCTTTCAAGTTCCTAGGTGAAACCATTTTGAATTGGAAGGTACAGTCGAGGAAAAGGTTGGGGGACAAGGTCTTACCTTTGGGGAATCGGCTTCTAGAGTGATTAGGAAGGGGAGCTTATGACAAAAATGTGATGTGAAACAATTAAGTAAAACGTAGTTAAATTTAAAATTTATGGAAACGGAGGAAAATTTCTCTTCAAATCACATCATGCTTGCATTTCGTATTTTCTTATTCCCATAACAACTCAGTAGCACAGATAAAACATTCTTGCGTTGTTACATTTGTCTGGACTAAAACTTACAATTATTGAACTGTTTTGAGTAACAGTGAGGTAGGTAGAAAAATGAAAAGAAGTGATGCAATCTTAAAGTTATTTTCACTTCAAATATTAGTAGATTGCATTCAGAGTACTGGGCTCTTTACACAGGTAGTTCCAAGGCAGTGATGACCACTTCTTTTTCAAGAGGAAAGAACAAAAGCAAGCAGAACAAACAACAGCTGTTGTGCAATATCCAGGTGTAGGCTGGTGGTTCATTACACAAGCATCAGGCATGCTGAACTTCATTTGCCACTGTAGCATAACTAATTAGCATGCAAATATTTGTAGATTTTGTGGGTTTTTTTTAATAAATAGTGAATCTGTGTTTTGAGCTCAAAATATTATGACTGGACGTAAATAAAAGGAAACCTCAAGAAATAAAACTGCAAGATGCTAGAAATCTTTCTCATACCCAGCAAAATATTCTAACGTTGCTTTGACACCAATAGATAATGTGTAATGCAGTAAATAAAATTAAAACCTTTTAGAAGGAAAGCTTGACTCCTTA
Organism: Urocolius indicus; assembly: GCA_013401255.1. Lineage (NCBI taxonomy): Eukaryota > Metazoa > Chordata > Aves > Coliiformes > Coliidae > Urocolius > Urocolius indicus. Next base: position 186,949 of record WBNH01012072.1, on the reverse strand, counting down.
TCTTTTGCATTGTCTGAGGATATCAACAATGTCTTCCACACAGCAGTTTTTGCCATCTCATCAGAAATGTTTATCACAGATGGGTCATCTCTAGGCAAGAATAAAAGTAAATACACAGTTAAACAATGAGCAATCAGCCTGTGCTACTTATTAACTCTACAAAAGTCCTTGAAAACTGACAGTGAAGACAATCAATATGTGCAATGTAAGAAATTATGTTAAACTTCAAAAATCCAGAACAGTGATTTAAATATTCTCTTAAAATATCTTAGTATTTCAGTATTTTCCTCCTAACATCAATAAAGTATATTGTGTCACTTCTAACTAACAGACAAAGAAAACTGAGGAAGTGTGAAATTAAATATTGCCCAAGATCTCACAGCATGCCAGTGACATAGTTGGATCAAACAAAAATCTTAAGGGCTCCTAACAGTTCTCAAAGTACTTATGCTCTGAAACTCCACCTGTTTTAAAAACAACTTTAAAAGCAATCAAAAAACCTTTGACAAAGCAGAAATTTAAGAGATCTAACAATATTACCCCAATTAAACAAGCTAATCAATAGCTTTAAGCACTTGGTAGCCATTATTCTCCTATCTTTACATGGGCTACTCCAAATATTTATTTATACACTTAAGAGTTATAAAGTCTTCAATGCTTTAAGGGCCTGCCTGTATATTATTCCCAAATTCAACATTTACATATGACTTTATATTTGGTAAGCCCTCAGTAAACTTGTTTTCACAGTGTTTTGGGGAACCACTTTATCAACCAACGTCTTCACTCCTCTCTTTAGCTGTAGGACTGTGACTCTTACAGTACTGAAAGCCAGGTATTACTCAGGCATTTCTACCTAAGAAAACATCCTATATAGAGGAAACCTCATGATAAATTAAGCTAATATAAAACAGAACAAAAAGGTATGGACAAAAAAAAGAAAAAAATAAACAGACCATCAGAAGTGTGATGAATCAAATGCAAGAAATAGGCTGGGATTTTTCAGAGACACAGACAGTTATTGTCCTTAGAAGACATTAGGGTGACTGTGTTAAAATGTAAGAAAAGAAGCCACTCTTGAGAGAGTGTCCCTATGAGCTCACATTAACACAGAGGTTACTGTCAACAGATATTTAAAATCTTTATTTAGAACCTTTCTGAAAACTGTAAATGCAAGTAAGTCCCTATGGGCTGGCCACATGTAGTATTATCATCGTGCTCTTTAAAGTTTTCACGCTCTTTAAAGTTGTGTCAGTTATGCCTTATCTACCCTGGACAGCTCTTGATTCACTTATTATCTCACATAGATAGGTTCTTAATTAGGATGCTTTAAAATGTAATACTGTAAGAATCTAGTTTTTCTGGGGTGTATTCAAAATCTTTCCTGGCTCCCTGCTAGGATCACCTGCTCTACATCTTCCTTTCACACTGTGTATGTCAGAAGCCAAGGTTCATTATGAACAGTCTGATCTAGTCCTGCCCAAGGGAAAACTTCAACTAGAGTGTTCTGTTCCTAGGAACTGTGAGATCATGTAGAGAAACTAGAAAAGGGCTGAGGTTGTTAAGTGCTGAAGTATGTGGTTCAGTTCACCTATCTGTACTCTACTGCCAGATAAATATTCTCCTGACATTCAGTAAGCATTAAGAATAAATACTGTGGCATGTTTGTTTTAATTGTTTAATTGCAACTCACCTAAAAGAGGAAAGGTATATTTTACCTGTAATGTCCTTCTAGTGGCAACTGAACAGTCCCTTCCTCTTCCATTGCTAACATACTTTGCTCTTCCTAGAAGGAAGGAATTTAGATGTGAGACAAGACAAGGTATTATGAAAAGTGAAATTTATGTACTTTAATCCTCTTTCCCCCTTTTTTTAAAGTACTTATTTGAAGCTCTTAAGATACTTTTCACCTCTTTTAATTTAAATTGACATTTAAAATCCTCTATTTTAAAAGATGTATATTCACTTAATGTTATTTTTTCAGTCTCAAACAGAGGAGGCACTTTTGTAACAGTAAAGAAAGATTAGTAACACTGAGTAATCAACTGTATGGTGAATTTAAAATATCATAGAATCATACAATCATAGAATGGTAGGGGTTGGAAGGGTCCTTTAGAGATCATCTAGTCCAACCCCCCTGGCAGAAGTAGGTTCACCTAGATCAGGTCACATAGGAACATGTCCAGGTGGGTCTTGAAGACCTCCAGGGAAGGAGACTCCACATGCATAATAGGATATATACATTGCAATGTTAACACGCAAAAATTAAGGAAGTCAAATTCAAATTTGCACAAACGGTTTTAATACTGATAAAGTTTTACTGCAGTGAAAGGTAGCAAAGCGAGACACCAAAATCTGTTAGCACTTGAACAGAGAAAATCCGTCAATGAGTAACATGGAGACATACCTACCCAGAATGTTTTTCTGTGAAATAATTACAAATTTAGAAAATCTATCTTAGGGGAATCACAGCCACAGGAGGTTAACATGCCTTCATCATCAAATCCTGCCCTAAACTGTTACACTGTGCATGTATGAAAGTAACAGACACCAAGAGACCTCCACATCTTTCTTCCCTTTACGAGAAGGCTTTTTCACAGTTTAATGCCTGTTTGGAAGTGGGAGTTGGCTCTTCTAAAAAGAGAGCTTACCTTTTTTCAGGCAGGTGACCCAAAACCTCATATGCATCACACACATTGATAAGTTACTATTAGCTGGAAAAGCCAGTACAATTCTCCAAAAGAGTAGAATTTAAGTCCTCTCTGCACAGAAATTTGTTTCTTCTATGTTTTACTATTACAGCTATTTTAAAATTCCCAGCATTTTTTTTTCTCCAAATAGAAGCCCCTTCTTGTTCAGTCCTGTCTCAGAAAGACTTAACTGATTAACGTCAAAGTGGCTTCCAAAGGAGGTCTGTGAGAAGAAGGCAAGTATAATACCCACTATAAATGAACAAAGCCCTGGAAAAACGTGGCCTAAATATATAAAACAACCTAAGTGATGAAATTAGGATCCAATCAAACAAACAAGTTTCAGATCTTGTCAACTATATTTCTGAATATTCTTGTGGGCAGAATATTTCTATTTTTAAAAGCCGTGTGATAGCAACTCTCCAATTAATTCCTTAGGCTACATGTCAGAAGTTTTATTACTAGTTAATTTTGTCATTTCCAGGCTTCACAGCTTCATAAGTTTTTGACAGTTGAACAGTTTTAATAATAGCTCCAAATATTTAGAAATGCCAAAATATGTAAAAATAACCTCTCAAAATAGACAGTGAATGAAATAAAGTAACACCAGTAGATTTTCCCAGTTTTGTTTTCTGATGCCATTCTATCAAGCATGGGAAGGAAAGTGACATATAACCAAAACATAAGGATAACAGGTTCTTTCCAATCACAAGACTCAGAAGAAGAGAGCTACCTTGGTTACTTTTGGTTACTCTAAATTGTGATGACAACAGATACTGTAATGAAACAACTCTCTGATTTACTTCAAGGGAGAAAACAATGACTCATGTATTTTAATTTCAGGCTGGTAGTTTTACAGGCACACGCTAAATAGTAAATAATCATCACTATGTTTATCACCTAGGTAATACCTTTTTCCCAAAACATATTTCATGAAAGTATGTTGAATATGTCAAAGAAAGCAAAGTCATAGTTCTCCAGTTTACAGGTGATGCAGTGAGTTGTCAAAAGCCACAAAAGAATCCTAAAGGCAGACAGATCTAGTTTGCATAGTTACATGTTCAAATTATCAGCCCGTCCTATTTCTGCAAATATACTTACCAATGTGAATCCTTACACACACCTTACACACAACTACTGATTTACCCATTCATATCATCTAGTCTTTGCAGTACCCTTGTACTAGCTAAAGGTTACGTGCCCTATAGCTCTTGGGCTTTTGCAGAGCTCTTTAGGGTATCTTAGAGGTCGTATGCACAAACGTCTCCAGGAAGTGGCCACGGGGGTGCCAAGACCATGTGGCATCATCTGCACCTTCCCCTCCCACTGTCACCACAATCTCACACAATGCCAACTATTCAAAAGTGCTGGACTCAGGACACATGGCTTCCATTTAAAATAATCTGGCACTAACACATTCTGCCTGATGCTCCTGCAATTACTGTTCACACATAAGACGTGTCTTATTTCCTTGGGAATGGTACTGAGGATCAATAATATTTGACATTAATCAGGTAGGTGGCTGATAGCAGGGACAAAGATCTCCATCCCTCACACATAAAGTCACTCTATATGCCACAGGTTTAAATGATATTCAAATAATCAACTCATGAAGCAACAGTTAGACAAAAATCCTACCAAATAGATGCAAAACTGGTTAGAAAGCTACAATCAGAAAGATCAGCGTTTCACTATCAAAACATAGAATATGTTCTGAATGGAAATGTGTAAGAATCTGTACTGTATCAAGTTTATAAGAAATGATCTGAAATGTATATTCTTTGAAAGGAGATGAGTCTAGATCTGAAAAGGCAACCGCGTGGTAGTACCACAGGCTATAAGTAAAAGTCGGTGTCACTGACCTTTTCATCAGAAAGTAGAAAGAAATTGTTTCTGCAGCAGCAGAAGGAAAATGCTGGCCCAGAACGTAACAGGGACACTGCACAGGGTTGTGACACCACTGAGCAGAGAGAGCACAGGGTGATGGTGATCTATGTGATCTATGTATGGCTCGAATGTAGCTGGGACATGCCATGCCCCTTACATTTTGCAGCGCTCTCCTCAGCATCTCCAGCAGGGATGAGACCCGTTCCAACGCAGCATCAAAGTGCCTCAGGCATCTGAGGGCTTTCCTACGGACATGGGTTCATTTGAGGAGGTCTTGGGAACAATCCCCAGAAGCACGTAATAACTGTGTGTTAAATGACTGTATGGCAGCATAAGAATCTACATCTAATAGACATCTCCACCTAAGTCTATTAGATTTGTAACCTTAAAAGGACGTATGTAAATATATGACACTTTGCATACCGTTAACAATCTGCCTGTTGTATTCTATGCCTTATTTGCGGAGTTTTCTTTAAATGTCTGAAAAAGAAATTGAGGAAGTGCTACACAACAAAAAAACACTGTAACCATGACCCACCTCTTTCTCAGCATCTTCCAGTTTCTTTTTCTTGCTCTCAGGCATCAAATCATCCAACCAACTGAGCTCCCGCTTAGTAAAAAAGAAATCCATGAGTTTGCGGACAAATACCAAAGCTAGGACCTGTAAAGATATTAATTCAAAGAATTAGGAAATTAAGCAAGTACGACTGACAAATATGCTTGTAGAGGAATACTTTCAAAAGTGACCACAGTTTACAGGTATATTTTATACTTTAATTGGGACAGGCCAACAATTGATCTTCCTCTGCTCAGATGAAGTACAGCTTGAAGCACTTCACTATCACTGAGGACAACCGATACCTTTTATTTGCAATTAGTGACATAATCAGAGAGAGATGTCAATTAAGCAGCAGAATAGATTTTTCTCTTTCTTCCAGAAAGACAGAGAACTATCAGCAAAGCTCTTAAGTGCAATGAACAATCCTCCTTACCAAGTGAACGTCGTTTCTGTAAAATGATTAAGCACTTCTTCTTAAATACAAACATCAAACTATTTTTTTTTTATTCAAGAGAATTTTTCTAAAGAGATTATACAGTTGGGCTCTCCACACATAAACACAGTGAAACTTACACTTAAACTACAGGTTATAGATAGAATTTTTCCTTACTTATTAACGCCACAAATTATCCTTGAACACATAATCAAAGCAGTATTGCAATTACTTGCCCACAATTATTTTTTTTCTTCACTAAGAACGATCTGCAAGTGAAAAAGAGATATTCAGAGGAAATAAAAAAATATTTCATACCATCATAGGAAAGACAATGGCAGCTCTTGAGACCTTTATAATCCACAGAAGCACAAGACAGCTCAGCTGAATTACAGTGAAGAGATGGACCTTTCTAAGAGGAACGTGCCTCAGATAAATAAAATCCGGCTGATGCTTTGCAGGCATCCAGAATAACTTTATCCTGTCAAAAAGCTGAAAGAAAATTTTAAAAGTTTGCATCAAAATGAGCTGTGGGATCATGTATGCTGACATTCACACACTGCCTAAGAGATCCTGAATAGCCTAAGATTCTAAGAGCTGCAAAAACTGTGCAGATGTTCACGAGCATAGAAAAAGGCTACCTCAATCATCAGCCATGAATCTATTCTAGTCCAATGGCAGTAAAGAACTCCTCTACTCTCCAGCTAAGCCACCAGAGTAGAGTAAGAACACAAATTGTGTTATTTAAGTAAAGTTTAGGTATTTGGTTAGTTATAATTCGTAAGTACCTTTCGATTTTAATATACATTTGTCTCCCTCGGTATTTCTATTGCACGTGTGAGATACTGCATTCTGATGCATTACAGTTCTCTACAGCCATATTTTAAGAAACATCCTGCTCATAACTGCCTATTATGCTATGCACAAAGAAAACAGTTACTTAGTACTGCTAAGATTTCAAGTCAGGCAGGACAAGGGGTAATGGAAAAAAGCTGGAACACAAAAGTTCCATTTAAACATAAGGGCAAACTATTTCACTGTTCAGGTGGGGGAACCCTGGCACAGGCTGCCCAGGGAGGGTGTGGAGGTTTTCAAAACCCACTTGGACACATTCCTGCGTGACCTGATCTAACTAGACTTGCTTTAGCAGGTGCTTTGGACTGGATGATCTCTAGAGGTTCCTTCCAACCCCTAACATTCTGTGATTCTGTAAGTTAGGAAAAGCTAGATTTGAACAAGAAGTGAAGCAACTGTGAATCAAAGTGAAAGGAAGCTGGTTGATTCTGCTGGGCATACATACTATTACACCACTTCTCTAATATATTCTAAACTTTTGGTTTTCAGCAACTGAGCCCTTTAGCATACAAGGAGCTGATCAAGGAGGGATCTCTTCAGTCCTTTATCTCCTGTGGACGAAACTCTCTTTTTCCCCACCCAGTTTACTTCACCAGACACTTAATTCCAGGCTGTTTTCCCTACTGCACTTTCTTCACAATACCACGCTGACCTGAGACTGAGTGTCAGCTGCTATGGCACAGTGACAAAGATGATGCACTATTTCTCCCTGTATGGATAAACCATGCTATATTCACACAGTCCTCAGGAATTCTGAGTTTCAGAAATTTTTACTGAGCATGTGCAAACTATATTTTTTTTAAAGCTTATAATTTGGCTAGATTTAAGCAGATTTCTTTTTCACAGAAACAGCAAAAAGCACATCCTCCCACAAAAACCATCTTATCAAATCTCAATTCCCTGTCCCAGCTTGGAGGAGGATGCTATCACTTTTTCCAAGAAAGATAGCCAGATTTCAGCATGCCTTAAAAACACTCCTCAATAGTGTACTTTCTCATACTCCTGTTTTGAGAAACAGATGAAACATATTAAATTGAAATTATCTAAACCTTAGGAAAAGCTAAAGTATTATTCTTAGAATATCTATCCAAATTACAAGAGTTAGGAAAAGTTACAAAAGAAGAGTCTCTGAATAGAAAACATCAGTCAAAAATCAAGTGAGATGTTGCCAGCTTTGTCTATAAATAAGAGGGGTAAAAAAAAAGCAAGACATTTTTAACTACCAATCAAAATCTTAAATATAATGAAAGAATTAGGCCTGTTCTTTGTATCTGACAACCTTTTGCACAGTATAATCCATTATTTTGTCACATGATTGTTGTTTCTGAATTGTCTTGCTTAGTGTATTGTTACCTCAACTTTCACTAACAAAGACACACTTTAAAATTTGAGTGTTTATGTCAGATGGACTAAAAATATCTGATGTTATGTCATTTAGCACTGCAGTCATCCAGGAGAAAAGGATCCAGGAGAAAAGTATCCAGGATACTACTTCCAACCCTGAACTGACCGCTGCAGTGCCTGGCTTCTGCCAGGGGCTCCTACTTCAGGCCACTGCAGGAATGCTGCCCTTCCACCAGACTTGTCCTTCATTCCCAAGGCTAGAAGTTATCTGCCTGGGAAAAATCTTCAGAATCTCACCCATGTTAGTTTTAGAGCAAGTTAGTCAAAAGCTCATAGGTCAAATTCAAGATCAAACATGCCACTGCAAAGGCACTAACTTGGAAGATTTAAAGGCAGCAGGCAAGCAAGTGAACAAGGAGGCAGGGGAGAGAGAAGAGCTCCTAACAGTCATTACTTGGTTTTTAGTCTCATGCAAAATCCCCTTGATAACAAGGGAGGAAAAGAAAAAACAGCATCTAAAAAATAAAAAATTGGACCACATTACCTAAAGGGGATACTCTATTTAGAAAGAATCCATTTAGAAAGAATCCATTTTCCTTTTTAAGCGAGTCACTTTCAAGAATGTAAGATTGGCAACATTCCTTTAAGCTTATACACAAAAGGTGACAAAATAATAATAATAATTGCTACACATTTTTATACAAAGCATCTTCAGTAACATACTCTTCATAAATGCATTTTACCTGAATTCCCTTTAGAGATGAAGCACCCATGTAAAGAAATACTCCATAAAGTACCGGCATAGGAATAAACTGCACAAACAAGCAGAGAAAGGAAAGAGCACATTAAATCACATTTAACCATTTTAAACGCTTCTAGAAAGGCATTCTAAACAGTTGAAATTCAAAGTGTCATATGCCTGCATTAATCAGACAAGTTGCAAATTCAGAGTCACTCAGTTACAAATTAATAACGTTTCTCAGAGTATAAAGCAAAGAGAAGAACCTGGCTCATGGCCAGTCACTACAATATACTTTGCTCACTATTAATAAAATTAACAGAGCTATACAAAAAATGGAAGTGTTTTGATATATACTTAAATCCTTCACTTAAAGGCTGCTCAGGGAGAGCATCTGAAAAGTAAAGGTATAATCCTCAGAAAAATGTTCAAGACACACACAAAGTACTTGACACTGCTAAAAGAAATGTTTGGTGCTGTAAGCCTCTAAAAATGGGTGAATTACTTTTATGGAATGATTTTTTAAGAGACTTTTAAGTATTTGGGCTCTCATTGTACAGTGTTTAGGTAAAGGAATATTTCCACAGGTTAAGCATATGCTTTAAACACTAAATACACAAAATTTATGTTCTGTGTGTTTTCAAAGTGAAGGTTTTATGACACACTTAATAAAATACTACTGGGAAGTACAAGTTCTAAGGGCTTACTTCCTTCATTGTAACAACGTGTAAGTCTAAATTCTGGCCTTATTGAAGCCAGTGTCAAAACTCTGACTGATTTCACAGATGCCAGATAATACTTGCTGCTTTTAAGAATGATGTACATAGGTAGTATCATGTATGCATATAATTAGATACCCAGTTTCAGGACACTGGTGAGCTGTATTGAGAATTGTCATGTTCCTTTCCAAGAAATGAACCACAGAACTTCTCTCGCAACTGTGAAAATATTTTAAACTACCCAGAAATCACAAAATGATTTTTTAAATTGTGTAAATAAATTTACTCATTGGTATAAATCATTAAGACTGTTTCATGACAATCTACCGTGGGGCCAAGTACAGACAAAGGATGAATCTTCATATACTCCAGGTCAATGGCAGAATTGCTTTGTCTTCAGCCTGGTCAGATTTTTATTGTGAAGTCTTGTTTTAGAAATTGTAGATGTCCCTAGCCACTTCATTATGCAAAATTAGAACTCCACTTCAAGATTACCATTGTGTAACATTATACTAGTTCATAATATGCCTGGAAAGGGAGCACCTGTTAAATAATACAGTAACACTGAAATGTTCAGTGCAGTGCGGTATTCTTTAGCTTTCCTTTACTTCCCCACGTTACCTTCAGAATACTTGTCAAAAAGACAGATGAGCCCATAAGGATAAAAATCATGAGCCCCGTGACTCTTTGCTCCCGGATTCCCAGAAATTTTGGCTGCTCCCCTGGAGCGGAACACTCTGATTCCAGTTTTAAGCTATTGACATGGGAAATGGAGAGGACGGTGGCTGCAACAAACCACGGCAATCCCATAATAGAGCACACTCCAAGCATGACTGCCACCATAAGTAGGTCGAGATGGTATCCGCATCCTTTCTGTTAAAAAAAAGCAATGACAGCAAGAAGATATAAAATGACATCTGAATTACAAAGAACACTCCTGGCAGGCATTCGTAATGAACAGTTAGAGACAATGAAAAAAATGTGTGACTCAGGAAAAAATAACTTTCTTCTGTGTGTTATCTAGGTTGGGTTAGTAGTGATGCCAAACTGGTTATCTAAGGGGAACTGCTACTAGTTCACAAGAAATGCTTGATGTTATTAGGCTCGTTCCAGTCACGATTTAAGTGTACATATAAGAAATCCACTTTGCAATGGGCACCAAATACACCTTTTCTTTTTATAAAAGCAGATCCACCTAGATCAGGCCACCTGGACACGTTCCTGGGCAACCTGATCTAGGTGGACCTGCTTCTGCAGGGCAGTTGGACTAGATGATCTCTAAAGGTCTCTTCCAACTCTACCATTCTACAATTCTATAATTATATGAAAAGAGTAAGACAATGGAAAATATGTACATTTTATGTTTTAATAATTCTCTTCTGTGGGTAACGGTAAGTGGACTATCCAGCTGCTCTGCCAACTTTCTACTGCACTAATCTTAATAGACTCTCTATCACAGGAAGTGAAGAAATACATATTTTGACTATTTCCTACACAAAAAATTCCTAAGTTAACTTTTCAAAGTCAGTTTATGCAATAAAGGGCCATAAATCCATATCAATCCTTTTAAAGTTTTTATAGATGGTAGGTAAGCACATGACAGTAACAAGTTTTCAGTGACACACTTTCATCTTGTCTAAGAACAGATAGGTAGCAATTAAGAGAAACTAAACCACACATTAATTAAACTACAAAATAACATTCATCATCAGGTACTGGTTTGCTGGTTTTCCTATTCAATACTTAAAAGTAGTGTCATAAACATTCATATAAGAAGCCAGTACAAAACTGTTGGTTTTGGATCATCTCTGTAGTAGTCAAATGCTCCCTGTGTAAATGGGAGGACGTTGCTTTCCTTTTGTACTAGTGGGTACAACTCTTTGGTCAAATCTTAGATATGTTTAAAAACCTGCAAATACAATCTGTACTTGAAAACAATCTATGACCTGCATCAAGCTTGGTTGTATAGATATCTGTTACCACAGCTGAGAGCGACGTTTCTTCTCAGTTTTACTAAGTAACCAGGACCACCACACAGCTGTAAGCAGGAGCTCAAGCTATGTTCCTTTAAAAAGTCAGGTAGCTAGTTACCTCCAAAAAAATTTCACAACATGGCAACAAGTCCAGTACCGTGAGCTGATGAAACAGGGATGTTCACGAAAACAATGTGAATATGTCGAACCATAATTTTGCCTGTATAGCCATGCAAATGCCTTTTGACATAAAAAAAGTAACTAAACTAAACTTGGAAGGGTTTGCTATAGAGACTGCCAAAAGCTGAAATGTGCACTATTCAGAATTTGCTATGGGAAGCATAAAAAAAGAGGGGAAAAAAGAGTTGGAAGCAAACAAATCATCTCTTTCTGAAGACAACTTTTACTTCTAAAATGGGAAGCGTCTGGGTTTATGAAAATGTAAGCCACATATCGAAATGAAAATGCCATCTTATTTGCTTACATTATTTAAAAGGGAGAATTCATATACAGTAAAGAAAATGAAAAGACTCAACTCTAGCAACCTTCCCTCACTCCGCAAAAGTCCTTATGAGTCTTACCTCCAGGACTCATCTTGACAAACTCGGAGACGTGTCAAACACAGATATTAGTTACATGCACAATGCACTCAAAGAAAGAGTTTAATTCTAAATCCTAAGACACCTTTTTTTACCTTCTGACACATTTATGAGGAATGTATCTGCTAATGCATACAGAATCTGAGAGCATTTCCTCACATTCATACATGATCTGAGGAACCTGACATATGGGAAGAAAAGGAAGCATAGCAACAGGTGATGCTACACCAGACCCCAGCAAAACTAAAACGCAGTAAGACAAGGGGGCAGCCAGGAGGACCATCTGACTCCCAGATGCCAGTGCTGAAAAAACACATTCCAAAGCTTGGCAGCAAATTCCTGCATCTGTCAAGTTAACCACATGCAATGCTATGGATTGACATGAAGAGCCAGGCTGACAAAGAGGGCAAAAAAAGAACATATCAAATGTCACAATCATCCAAGAAGAGGCAGTGCAAAGTGAAGGTTGCAAATGCATTTGCTAAAGCAACTTGGGATTGGATTGCTGCTTATTAAAAGTATGTCAAAAAAAGCCTAAGCTCGCTGCATATACATGTACAGAAACCTGCTGCTAGATTTTGCCCAACAGTTTTTCAGAGGGGTGATGTCCCTTTTTCTCTCTCCATCTGTAGGCATCTAAAGTGTTAGAGAACAGAGCAGGAAGTTGTCCTATGTTGTTTTAAGAACCCATTGTGCCTCTAAAGCTCAGTTTTATTCTTTTCTCTTTTTAAGATAGGAAGGGCATAAAAAAAAATGACGGGTAGAACCAGAGAGAAGGATGAAGAGAAGAAATAAAAACATGTCACGAAATAACCCTTGAACAGTTTCTCAAAGTGCAATCCAGTAGAACAATACTGCTACTATCTGAAGAGGCAATTTATTTTTTTTCTTTATGTGAATGAGTATCATACTTCTAATAAAGCATACAGAATAGCACTTTCTCGATTTAGAATCTCTGCTCCAAATTACATTCACAAAAACTTCCATAAAGCAGTGAATCACTGACAGAGGGCACAGGTACCACAAAGACTAATAGAGAAAAGCCTAACTGTTTAAAAAGGTGCTATAAAACATACAATAAACTAGTATATTCCAGTAGATGAGGGTACATTACATAACTTGAAGCAGAAAACAACAGTGAAAATATATCTATTTGACTGAATACCTTTAGTTTGTGTTCTTTTCTATTGATAATGACAGCTGTGATCTGTTGGTCCATAAAGATAAGGATAGTACAAAGCAGGGCTGGAATTACAGCAGCTATCACTGTCCACCAAGGATTAGGCCCCAAGGGAGTAATAAACCAGCCACGATCATCTCTGGTGGGCTACAAAAACAGAGTCATGGATGACCAGTCAGAAATCTAAAGATTGTTTACATTTCAACTTCACAAGGAGACATACAAAAACTTTACTGGGATATGATTTCTCTTGCAAATCAATGCACGCAAGAGCATGAAAAAAATGATGAAAGTTCTTAAGATAGTAAAAAGGCAAAATTATACACAATAAAATCACATGAAATATCATAAGCTTGGTTATATTTGATACAATGAGCCCAAATTTAGAAAGAGGCCTAGAACACTACAGTAGTCTAGGATTTGGGTAGTTTGAGCCACGTTGGTCCCCATACACAAGACATCTGGAAGCATAAAGCGAGTCTGATGGGAGAGGCTCAACTTACATGGGCCACTAATCAGAAAGGTTGTATAGTACTTGTATATGTGAAAAATTCAGAGTAGTACCACTACTCCCTGATCATAAAGAAATATAATAAACCCACTATAGGCACATGACTTTATCAAAACAACACAGCAGTACAATTTATCAAAAAATTACCTTAAAAGCATTAGGAACCTGAAGTTTTGGTGATGGAATCCCAATGGCATAGTCAATTAAAACCATGGACAAAATAGTGAGAAAGACAGCAAAATCGCTGACAACAGATCGTACCTGTGATTATTGAGAGAAAAGACAATTTTAACTAAAACATTCATGTGTGTCTTTAGGTTTCATTTTTCTTCACTGTTCTAAGCCATTTTGTGCTTACAGCTAAAACTATGCATACCTCAATGGAATTTTCTAACAGACAAAAGATGCAGTGTCCACGTCACCAGCAGCTCACTGAGCTTGCGGTGCAGATGGAATTCCCGCTTACACACGACTAATGACAACTTTTGAATTCAAAAAATGGCACACACCTTTGTTGGGAAGTATCGGCTGGTTTTGAACTGCTTCAGTGTGGATGACAGTGTTACTGTGGAAAAGAATAAAATGACAGACCAGAAGAGGACATCTGGAACATAAGGGCCATGATGACCACAGGCTCGTCCAACAAATTCTCCATGAAACTTTTTACATTCCTATCAGGGAGAGAAAAGCAGTAACGTTCTGAAAAATATCCATGCTTACATTGATATTTTCTTTCCAATTACCTTCCTAAATTGCAAGCAGATGGTATTACTAGAAATAGTAAAATCATTTTTAGATTTTATTCTTTTAAAAATTAGAACTCCTAACATTTGTATCTATTCTGCATGGAAGACTCTCACAAGAATCTCCTTTTTAACCAGTATTAAATGATGAAGTCACTAAGACATACCATAAATAAAGTCATTAATGTAAAACCAGATTTGTTTCAAACTGAACAAGTATACTTAGTTGTTTTCTGTTTACAAACACAGATTTGCACTTCCTAATTGCTTCAAAGAGAGGAAAGCAAAGCTCAAGAGATACCAAGAGAAAAACTGCTCCTGGTGTCTTCTCAAGAGTTGACTTTTTGTTTTAACTTCACAGGCCAAGCAATTCAAGAAACAGTTAGTCAGAATGTAGAGTATTAGCCTAAAAGGCCAATACATTTAATACCACATGAGGGCAGCACATTCCACAAATTAGCTTTTAAAAAAATCAATCTGGTAAAATGCAGCAAAACTCTAAATCTGTAACACTAATTCTATCCCATCCTATATACAAACAAATACGCAGATACAATGAAAAAACCCCATGCCTAGTAATTCTCAAACACCATCCTCAGCTGTATAAAATCATCCTTGTTGCAAGTTAACAAGCAGATAAATAAAAAGCAACTCTAAAAATGCAAGCTACAAGCTCTGGACCCGCAATCCTTTCCTTCTCCTTCCTAACTAATCAAGAAACACAGCACCGAGAATAAGAGATTCCATGTCAGGCCGGGATCTTTTAGTATCACATGAACGGGGTCATTCTCTCAACAGACTCACGTCACAATACTGTAGCTTGACATGCTTGACACGAGAAACTTTGGCTTTGAACGAAGGCTGGCTTGAAAAGAACACAATTTCTACTTGACGAATGTGAGATCAAGGAGTGCAAAACTTTTTACACTGGTATAGCAGCAAACCTGGGATAAATATGATAAACTTCTGACTGCTGAAATTAAGGTTTCAGGTGGGGACAAAAAAAAAAATCAGGAAAGCCAGAAGAAATTCTCAAGATTCTGGGCCATCAAAAAGGAAACTTATCCTGGCCAGAGCTACACCTTGATGTTGGCACAGCACAGCAATGAATTCCATCACATACCTACTGAAAAGGATTTTGTCATCATCAGAATAAACAGTTTAATCCCACTGATGGTCATTTTTTCTTAGAAGAAAAACGTTTGGTCTTACAGTTGTTTTTAGGAGATAGTGTCAATCTGCACCTTCAGAAATTTTGAATTTTAAATCAGACACAAGAAATGACAGGAAAAAATGAACAGTAAAAAAGAGCAAAAAAAGAGTGGGGTGAAACAGACCAAATATTTATAGACAATTCAGTCTAATCTTTTACTGCAATTCTCTAGAACAGGACAACTGGAATTTCTGGATGTTGCTTGAAATAAATACATGAAAGTGTGGAAAAAAAATCAGTTATTTCCTTTGACAGCTATGAAGACTCATGGGAAAAGTCAGTCAGTTATATTGCTACTCATGTAAACTCAAGTTTGGGTAATAAGCTTTTACAGAAGTTTTAAAGGGTTTTATATAATGCAGCCGGTCTTTTACATTTATAGTTAAAACAAAATCTGTTATTTTAAATCTCCTCAGCTGCAAATGTACTCTGAAAAACACTGTCAGAGATCTGAGAAAGTGAGAGGAGGAGTCTGCCCCTGCACAGATGCTCTTAGAATGTGCTGCAATTTTGGGAATATTCATTCTGGATTGCTGGAATCCCTCAGGCCAGCAGTTCTCAACTTTCTCTCTGCTGTTGCCACACCAACAGAGTTGAGGACTGGCCCTTGCTAGCAAGACAGCGTAGCCATGGAAGGCAGTTCTTGCTTAACTCATGATAGGAGGACATCAGTTCTGCATTCCTGCATTTTTGAAACAAAAAACAGTGTCTGCTGGAGACAGTCCACTGGACTGGCTTTTAAGCAATTCATTTGGATATGCCTACAATGAGGTTAATTCGGTTATATATTTCACAGAACCGTTCTGTTTGGTGTCTTAGGTACTCAGTTCTCTTTGACCATGTAATGAAATTATCCATTTGGGGGAAAAAGATGTGTCCTGATCTCAATGCGACACTGTTATCAAGTTGTAAATGGTGCTTTAAAGAAGGCAAATCTGAAGTAATAAATCCTTTAAACCTAGAAAAGTGTACCATTTAGAAAAAGCTCCCAAAATTGTAGCCTGTTTCTCAAATCACACTCCTCCAGAACAAAAATTACACAACGAAGACATACTTAATACTGAAGGCCTACACAAAACCAAAACTTGGTCACTGTCTCCCCTTTCTCTCCTCTCTAGTCCAAACAGCTGTAGGAATGTTTTAGTAGAAATAAATGCTTCTTAGTCATTCTGCACAAGGGATCTCTGGTTTTGCCATCTGGCAGAATTTAGGATAAATCCATTGTCATATGACATGTTTAGACTTAATTTCAGTCAAATTCTTGTGCTGGCTTATCAAGAAGTTTCCACAGCAGGACACAAAATGCACCTACTTGCTTTAATGTGTACTATCAATGTCTGCAAAATGCTTACAAAAAGGAACTAATACTACAAAGTCTACGCTAATCTTTGTTCAGTTAGGTATATTTTCTGCTTTAGTTGAACAAATATAAACAGAAAAAATATGGTGGGTTTTTTTTCTAATATATTTGCCACAGTAAGAGTATTAAGTTCCAACATTTCACTTACTGACACAGTTAGGTTCCCCCATGGCACATCAGATGCAGAGATATTGTAGTCCTGCCAGTATCGTAAGGTTTTATTGCTAGGATGTTCTGGTTCCACACAATTGCATCTGAAAAGACAATAATTTTTTTTTTCTCTTAATAATAAAAGATATGTCAGCTATTAATCCAAGTTAACTTTGACATACGAAATTGTGCTCTACCTTGCCAGATAATTTTAGTTCAAATAAATTCAGTAAAGGCATGCTTTGAAGCAGTTTCTAGTTCAGCAGCTAGTGCCATTAATAGAGTATAATTTGCCGTGAGGTGTGTATTCATATATAGTATGTAACGTGACATGTTTAAAACACTGTCCACAGCAAGTTTTTCATCTATTTTCCTCCTATTCTATTGATATTTCTGAGCAGTTTGTAATACCGAGAATGTGCCAGTCCTGTTCCACCCCCTTACACCTAACACTTCCCTATATGGGGATAAGGATGCTATGCACAGTTCCAGGCTGATCCATCTCCCAAGTGCAAACTAACTGTATCCTGTTTCTTCCTCTTTGCAAGAATGCCTGTGCATGCAGAACTGCCCAAGTGCCCAGGGCAGTGCTCCGCAAAATCACCAGCACCAAAGGCTCTCTGAACTTCTGTGTCCATTGTTTTTCCTTTCCCCACAGCTGCTTTAAAAGCCTGCTCTGCTTTTTAAGTTAGGTATTCTAACACATAAAACGTGATGAGGCAGTGTGGGAGGACAATACTGCAAAATCGGCAATTTTGAATTCAAAATTAAGTCCTTAGAGCCTCTGAAGAAACTGTGGGAGGCTCATTCTTTGATAAAGTCTTCAAAATATGCAGGATACTCCGTAAGTTCCAAGACATCAAGTGTGCTTTGCCATTCTCTTTAAATTAATCCTATAGTACTATCTATCCTGTTACTATTTTAACATGCTTATGATGGCTGAAAATAAATTCTGTACTCTCCCATAAAGTTTTCAGGAGTAGCTGGGGACAGGATAACACCTGACTACAGAGTGGTGGGCCATTAAGCATATATTTGCATGCTAGTTCTACAAGAGTATCAGTTTATTCACTTACCTAGGCCATCTGTTTTCTCTGTTCATCTTTTCACAAAACTACAATTCTCATCTAGATTTGTAAGATCTTCTACAGAAAAAATTCTACCATGTACATTATGAGTACAGAATAATGCCACTATATTTACAAATGCAATGCAAATTACAAATTACAATGCAGCTGTGACAACAGCTGCATTTAATATATACGTAGAGATGCAGTTTGTGCAACTCCCTGCCTTTATTTTAAATGCAGATATTTATAAAAGAAAAACCCCCTTACAGCCCATGAACAAAAAGTAAAAAAAATGTCCAAAGCAACAGCATTCAAAGAAACAGAGGGCCTGAGCCAAAAGTCCTTGCAGTAGACTGGATCTTTCAAACATATTTAATATGCTTTGGATCAGGCCCCAAGTGCAGAATGAATGTGTGTTCAACGCACAGTTTAAAACATTACAAAATGAGTTCAATGAAGCACATCACTACTTGTGAACTACAGCAGCATAATAAAGTCAACAAAGGGTACATCTATGCTCTTGCAAGGGAGTATTTGATGCTCATGCAACAAAACAGAGGTGGCTATTTCATGTTACTGCTGTTTCCTGTGAGCACAGGAGCTCCCTGCCCCCTGATGTCCATCGCTGATCGCAGACTGGCCAGACGCTGGGCAATGGCCCATTGGGGTTTGATTACATAGGTCAAGGTGAAGCGGGCTGTTCAATCACAGTCACTGTGTCACTAGAAGGAAAGACTGTGCATGTCACCAACACCACATGGTTCAGCTACACTTGATGCAAACTGCAAAATTACATTTAAGTTAGAGAAGCCAAATTTTCCATTTCCTTAGTCTAAAATGTGACGAATGAAGTTGTAGTTTAATACATCTCAAGTTATTGACCATCAGATGAGATCATCACCCTGTTTATTACTGCAATGATACTCCTTTCCTCCATCACAGCATCCCTGTCTGTCATTTTCTGAGTTTCATTTACCAATGGCACATTGTGCAAACTCCACTCATGCTGACCAAAATAATCCTGCACCCAGCTTTTGTCACTGAATGGGTGCATAATTAGACCCTAAATGTAAAGACCAGATGTAGCTTTCTACTGAGAAGATCATTCAAACAACAATCTCAGTGTTTTGATATATACTACATTGTTTTCAATATTACGTGTCTTTTGGCAACACTGACACATTGATTTGAGATTGTATCATGGTGTAACTGTCTTCTAGCATCACGTTAATTGCTTAACCTTACAGAAATGTCAGGTAGCAAGACACACCCTGTCCAGCCCAAAAACACAACTGGAGGTACCATTCAGTGCCAGAACATAAAATACTGTCTACTAAAAAGTCATATTTCATAACAAATGTAATTGCTTCAGTGATAACTATTTCCCAACACAGTTCATCTGCAAGGAGAAACTCATAACAGTAAAATAAGGCTTTCTACTTCTATCTTTTCAAATTTTTAGTCTCATTTGTTGACATTTTTTCTTCTAAGAGGTCAGGTCTCAAAAATCTAAAAAAAAAAAGCAAACAACCACATAGTGGTTCAGTCACATGTTAACCACTAACATATATTTCTATTTTCTTGATAGAATATTTCTTAAAAGGCTGGAATAAGTAAAAATGTATTGCCTCTTGGAGGTTCAAATACTCTTAAGTTCTTATAAAGTTGTTTAAAGTGCTAGCACTTGCCTACTACAAGAGATCTATATGGAGTTTATGCTACTACCAATGAGCAAGAGACCGTACATACACCTCTCTCTTCTAAGTAACATATTCAGCTCCAAACACAGTACCAACTTAGCAACACACTCTCATGCCTTCAATCACTTTCAATATCCTAAAAGATACAGAATGATTCATCTAATTCTCTTTCGCCATGGGTAGGAAGAAACTGTTTTTTTTTTTTTCCTGGCTAGAATATAAGAAGGGGAAGAATTTGTCGTTGGTTGTGGTGGCAAAAGCATAGGTGTCACTAGAGCAAAAAAATTAGTCTCACCATATCCCCGTGTCACCGCACTGATGACAAAACAATTCTTTTTGTGTCTCTTCCCTTTTGGCTTCTGCAAGATGTCCCAATTTCCTGGGAGCAATTCAGATGCCTAAACGTGGGTGCCTTAATACCCCACGGTATCTGTGACATCCACGATGAGCTGGCACATATGTGAGGGGGTCTATGCTGACTCATGCCTTTGTTTTCACAGCAGCTGGAGGCTGAGAGATCTAAAATGGCACTAGATACTCAGTCACAGGTCATGCGCTTCTCTATTTAAAATGTCTGTATTTTGCAACTAGGCATAAATCAGCGTAGCTTGCTATCTTCTCAGGCATTTAAACACCTAATACAGCCTAATACAAAGTGGTTTATAAATCTGTGGCAGACTAATAAACCATTTCAGACAAAACAGTCGTCAACAAAATGCAGGAGATTGTCATCAAGTCAGAACTGACAAAAGGAGAAAGTAATACAAAAATAATGTGCTAAACCTGATAGCTAGAGAAAAAAAAAAAAAAACAACCTAAAACCAACAAAGCAAGGAATATTTATTGTCTTTACAGCTTCCATGGTGTTTAAGGAATCTCTTACAAATCAAGATGAGGAAGAAAGATAGATTAGAAATAATCAATTTTAGAGCTGGCTGACAGACTAGCATCCTCTGGAGCCTGTTCCTCTCTTTTACAGCGGGATGAAGACTAAATCCTTAGCAGCAATCCAGCTGTAAGAGTATGGGTCACTGATGGCATCCCTTTTTCCCTTCATTGTCCTCTCAACCTCTATATTCCTACATTTTTCTTAGCTTTTTTTTTTTTTTTTTGCTTTTCTTTCGTAAGTCTCAATTTCATAAATTTCATTAACTTGAGGCAGTCATCTTGTCT
Organism: Urocolius indicus; assembly: GCA_013401255.1. NCBI lineage: Eukaryota > Metazoa > Chordata > Aves > Coliiformes > Coliidae > Urocolius > Urocolius indicus. The sequence goes on along the minus strand of WBNH01012072.1, from coordinate 166,054 downwards.
TCACTGTCTACAACGTTTCATACAACGTGCCCTGTTTTCAAAGAACAGAGCTAGGCTTTGTACAATAGCAGCTTCAGGACATCTCAGACAACTAGAAGTGCTCCTTGTTTTGCAAAAGGAATAGTTATTACTATCCTTAATAGCACCAAAAAGATCGTCTGTGTGATCTCTCTTCTCTTTGGACAAAGTGAAAAGGAATATAGGTTAGTAAATTAGAAACTTGTTATTTTGTATGTAAAGTTGGAGAGTATTTTCCCTTTCCTTTGAAGGCAGCAATAAAAGATAAACATCATTGTTGCTCCCTAACTAGTCAGGTGAAAGGTTCTGTACTAAAAACGCTTGTAACTTTCCTGATTGTAACTTTCTGTTTACTGCAAAACAAGAAACTTACTCTCTAGGCCTATTTGTTCAATTGAAAGAAACCTGGGTCTGGTGGGGGAATCTCTCCAATTTCCAGCTCTTACCTCCAATTCTTTAGGCTTGTTCTTCTCATTAAACTGTCACGTATGCTCTCCTCCCTGCATAGACTTTAAACATGGAGCATGGTGCTAGTCCCTTCTGCTGCTACTACAGCCAATATAAGAGCTTTGAACAAGAACCTTGCACAGTGTTTTTGAGAGTAAATAAAGCACAATTTCAGTGGTGCAGATCCTTTGGAAGCCTCGCAGACATTCACTCCTAGGCAGCAGTTGTCATTTTTTTCGTATGTTGTTTTCAAAACCAGGAGAGACTTACTATTGATGATTTTATTTAATTCATTAGACATTGGTTTAGAGCTTCTTTTATTCTAGCATGTATATATTGCAAGCCACACCTATTTATACTAGCTAGAGATCTATCTATAAAAGATGCAATTGCAGCTGCTTCATAATTAGCCAACATACCATTTTCCCTTCCTAGAAGAGCAAAATCTCTTTCTGGCTCACTTAAGACAGAGAATGAGATTTGTTCAATATGAATATTTATGTTATTAAAAAAAAAACAACAGGCACGTATGACAAATAAGTTACAAAATGTGCTTCTTTAAACAATATGTCTCGATGAATACCAGAGCACATATTTGGTAGCATGAGTTGGAAGTTTTTCCCCTAAAACAGAGAGTATGCTCTACAAGTGTGCTGTGCACTAATCACATAACAGATAGAATAGGAAGATGGTATCAGATAGGAGGCAACATCACTAATTTTATTTTTAAGTTATTAGAATATATGCACAAGTATTCTTTATGTTGTATTTGCAGAGTTGAAGGAAATTAAGTCAATAGCAGAATGCTATGCATGTTCAGGTTGTCTCCAAATACACCATTTCCACACAGGTTATGGGCACTAGCAGGGTCCCTGTCTGTCCAACAACTGCTACAGCAAGGAGACAGCAACAACATCATCATTGTGGAAGACAACTTCTCTGCTTTCCTGTACATACAACACCTCTATATCCCTGGCATTATATTTGTCATGTTCTTTCTCACATCAACATTCGTAAGGACAAAAATCAAAGTCTCGCTGGAGAAGAGACTAGAAAAAAAATAATTAATACTGATGGGAAATGGACTTGTCAGTTAAGTTCTAATCTCAGTATCACAAAACCCTTTCAAAGCACAGCTGTCACAGGAGACAAGATTTTTTTCTTCATTTATTCATGAGATCTGCCATTCTGAATTAGACCATTGAGTCACTTAAGTAGCTCATCTCTGACAATCACCAACATCAGCAGACATCCAGGTATACTCTCTAAAATTGGAAGTCTATATAGTTGGTGAAGCTGAGGAGGATAACAGAAAAGTCTATAAAAAGTGCATAGACAATGCACTTAGCAGCACAACAATTGCACAAAAACATAGAGATAAATCCGAGGGGGGATGTTGAAGTGAAGAAATCTTAAAGATTCAGGTTTCTTTGTATAGCGTATCAGGAGGAGGATGTTGTTCTGTCACAGAGAAAGTCTAGAAAACAGATGTAAAATCACATTGTGGTTTTATTAACTTGATTGCCACACATAAAGGTTGGCCTTCATCAGCTCCCTGGTGCCTTATGCAGTTCACGAATTCTTAGCAGTATTAAGGTACGTAATTGCCATACATAGAAGTTAATGTGCAGAAAAGTAGTGTAATTATGTAGGATATTGACAATTCATCTGAAAGCTTCCACAGAGTAAAAGTTACAGGATGTCACTTTACCCTGCTTGCAAAGTTAAAATGCCACACATCTGAGGAGAAGAGATTCAGTATAATACTGGTTCAGAAATAACATGCTGTAATATACTATAACACTAAACGGTCAACTTAGATTTCAATTGCTGAGGTGAAGTGTATCGATACACATAAACGTAGTGTAACAAAACCACCCAAGGACATTATGTAAGCCTTTCTAGATTTTGAAGGCATTGTGCAGACCAGCTATCAACTACAAACTGAATGCTTTGGCAAATTGCTTAACAAGGAGATCTTTTTCCAAATTTGAGGACAGTAGGAAAGAATGAAGCAAGGTGGGCACTCCCTGGGCTCAAAAGCGGGAGAGAGAAAACTTAGTCAATTGGACTGGGCAGACATAAGGAAAACCTAGAGTAAATGGAATTTTTTATAAAAGTCATTTTTGGATTACAGAGCTTGTCAAGAAGTAAAATGGAAATCAGTAGTTAATGATGGCAGTTGCATAGTTCTGGGAAGAAAAGGGATACTCTTAAGGAAAGACACACAGTATATAACACAGTTACTTAACTGGAAAAAAACCCCAATCTATAAAGAAGGTGAAAATAAAATCTATACTTGTATCTAAGTTCAAAGAAACCATTACAAGAATTGGAATTCAATTACGTCTGGGATTTTATTGAGAAATTCTGTGTTTATCATCATTGACTTATCATTTCACCTGCAGCTTAAAGAACACGAGGTATAAATCAACATAATACGCATCCAGTTAAGTTACATAGATAATGTTTAATGTTTAAAACTTGCTTGTGCAAACAATGGTACATACAAAACTAATACTCACAATGGCTTGAAGAAGCAATGGGTTCTATAGCTTGCAAAAGACACTGAGATTGACATGATCTTGGCTCCTTAATTACATCAGAGTAGGATTTTCTACTCCTAATGCTTAAGTGCATGTCAATAACAAGACAGATTGCAATATGCATATTACTATGCCAAGAAATCACTTTAAAATTATTCAATGTAATCTGTTAATAATTGAGTAACTTCTGGTAAAGAATTATTAAAAACAACATGAATTCATCACTCTGAAAAGACAACTAATAAAGAACAAAATATATATAAAGTCCCAAGATCTAGGCAACCCCACAAAGAAATAACTGATTTCAGTATTCTAAGATATCTCTCTTAAAATGCTTGTATTTTAAAGAATAGTGGATTGCTTTCTAAATCACATTCCTTTCAATCACAATGCTTATTTTGTTTTCCTTTGGAGAACCTCTGTTTTTGATCCACTAAGATGTAGGGTTCTCCTTTCCCAGTAAAAATGATATCCCAATATTTAAATACATATTAAAACTGACATGCATCAATGTTCCAGACAGGAGTCACTAACTGGAGTTATATTTGCTACAGGGGTTGGAAAAGCAAGAGGAGGAAAGTGCAGAAATAAGAGAGTTGCTATGCCAACCTACAAATGCTAATGGCACAAAAAATACAAAAAGGTCACAGTAAAAAAAAAAAAAAAAAAAAAGCTATAAAACCTATATCCAAAAGTACATGTATTCTATTCAATAAACAATACCACTAAGGTATTTAAACTCCTTCAAAACAATATAGTTTAATAAAGAAAAAAATAGCAGCACAGTAGCACACTGAAAATCAGGTTGCCTTCATCCTTTTTTTATTTACCTCTTAAATCCTTTAGTTTTAATCGTCTATATCATAAAGATGGTGTTATCAGGAAAAATTATATATGAATGCTGAATAGATTTGCCTGTGAGAACATGACCTGATGATTAGAGCCAATATTTCAACACAGAGTAACAACCAAGTATAATAATGAAAACTAGTAAAGATTGCATTAGGACTAGTTCCATTTTAATTAGATCATGCAGCAAAAGAGATTTTTGAGACAGAATTCTGTAACAAACTCAAACTCGGATCTTCTACCTAAAATGAGAAAATGGTAAATAGGAATTTTAAGAAATCTTTCAGGACTTTCAGTTGATTTTCAAATACTCAGGTCTGCTTGATAAAACAAACAAACAAACAAACAAAAAAATAAAAACAAAATTTAAAAATGCAACTGTTCTGAATGGGGTTTTTTTTGGAGTCTTCTAAGGTTTGTTATTTGTAGATTCTAGTAATGATTCCTATACTCTTAAATATGAGAAGATTCATGCAGTACAAAATTAACACCAATCTCCTTCAACAGAGACTGTTTATGATAGAATTTAAACCAAAAATAATGGAAGGTGTTCTCTTTCTCACTTGAAATCTAGTTTCAATCTAGTTGAAATACTGAACATTTTAAATTACTCTTTTCTTTGTTCTTCTAGTACTCCAAAGACAGTACTAACAGCATGATAATAACTTTTCCTGAGTCAAATCAAATGCATGTCTTCTCCAAAGGCAAAGGCAACAGCACTTGGATATAGGCTACCTGTAGACATCAGAGCATTCTCAGAAAGCCCATAGGAGAAGAAAGGAGGGCTGGGCCACCACATACACTGAAAGCTTCAAATATATACAGTGTCCTGATCTGTATATCATCAACTTTTTGAGTGAGCAACAGGAGGAATACAGAGAAAAGTGATATTTTACAGTAAAACCTGAGTTTTCTAGCATAGAATTGCAGATCCAAGATAAAGTTTTACATAAGCTTTGGCTGAGCATTCAAAGAGAAATGCTCAACCTTTTGAAGTTCACGCATTGCTAATTAAAGAACTGCCAAGGCTTTACTAACAATTAAGAACTTGTCTTTAAAATCCCCAAAGAGGAAAATGCAAACAGCTGTTTTAATTAGCAAAACAGCAGATACTAATTAGCTTCTGTAACAGAGTTTGCTGGTCCTTTAAGGACAGGACCAGTTTCAGCCCAAGTTTTGTTACCCATTTAAACTATGAGTAGACTCAGATGCCGCAAAAAAAGTTTCCTTGTGAAAGCAATATTCCCCAACTTCAAGTACACAAAAATGAAATTTTTATTTCAAGTAAGCTTTTACACTTATTTGTTTCTAATCTTTCTGGAGCTGAGATGTGTATATACATGTGATCAGGGACTGAGAGTTATTTGAAATGTCTTATTCATTCTGAAGAACGAAATAAAACTCAGATGAAGGAGAAGGGTGGGGAGAAAACAGAAGAGGCTAGAACTATGGCTTTGTTGTGTTGAGAGCACAGATCCTTGAATTGTCAGCTGTGCTTTTACAAGATAATCAATATACATACTGGTATTTCCAACAATCAGTTTTACAGTTAAAAAAAAAATAAAGCTATTCATTTTAGTCCTATTGGGGTCAGTTGCCATGGACATGATATCAATAATAAAAAGGTTATTGCTGCATGAAGATATGACATAAATGCCAAAAGTGAAATGTAATGTAAGAATTTCAAAGTCAATTTATTTGTACTGTCTACACAGAGTGAAAGAATATCTGATCATATGAAACGATGACCCCATAAATAACTACAAAACTATTATATCAAATGATTTTGATAGCTATATAGATGTGTGTTTGAAATCACCACATAGTGGTCAAATCTTTCTTCCAAACATCTATAAGACATTTGTCCTTCAGGAGTTCTTCAGAAAATCTAAAAATGTTGTGCTGGTGTTCCAATACTGAAGAACAGGACCGGTCAAGACCTGTAACTGTAAGATGACAACTGCTGCTCTTTTAACATTCTGCATGCTCCACATATTCTACATTCAATGAAGACAGTTACCAAAAGCAGGTAGTGAATAAACAATGCCCTTCAAAAATCAATTTGGAATTCTGAATAGTGAATTGAATTTTAAACAAAATCAAAACCATTTAATTGTAAATCTAAGGACTACGGTGATAAAACACTTTCATAAAAATATAGACACATCCGTCACTGTACCCCTGGGCAAGTACGACCGTTAATCTTGTTTCTGTGAAATCTCATGCAGTGTCCGGGGGTTCAGCTAACCAAGAACAAAGCAAACTACCCAGGAACTTTTATTCCTATTTGTGTTTATGCTTTTCATTACAAATTTTAATATCTTGGCTCAGTCTGCTGAAATCCACAAACACTGGGCTATATGAGGCTCTTTAGAGTAAAATACCAGCTATAGAAGTTAAATGAAGTAAGACCACTATACAACCTCAACTGCATACACAGTCTATTCCTGATATTTATTGCTTTCTCTTCAAATTAATATTCCTTTGTCTACTGATTAGACTATTAAAGACAGTATTTTTTCAGCATGTTGAGAAAGTATGTCACAGCAGAACTTAATATATTCTGAATTAGGTGTATGTGCACTCAGATTCAGGATTTGCTAACTGTTTTTCTACTGATAACATACACAAAGCTCAAATGTTTTCTGTGCTGTTGTGTTTTGTTTTTCCCAGCTTAAAATGCAAATGAGACATTTGGTTGAGACACTCCTGTTTTTCCAGTGAACAGAAGATGTGGCACTGTTCAAGCATTGTTCCTTTTGGGCTCCACCCTGCTCATGCATAGGGTTCAAATGGGTTCAGTGAAATAGTAATTTCACTGAAATTATTACTAGAAATTTCTAGAGGAGGATAGTCTCTGAAAATGCTTTTAAATGACATTTTAGTTGCTGAGGTCACTAAGCTTAACTTGCCTCAGGACAGACTAAGATCTTATCCTTTACTAGATGAACATTTTTGCTCTCCTATCACAGAAACAAGTCTACGAGTTTTTACTTCTAAATGAATCTATATTGATTAAAGCCATTTACCTTTGTATTCTTCAAGTGGAACACCACCTGTCAAAACTCCACAGTCAAGTAAAGTTCCTTAAGTGGAGTCATATTAAAAATCTTGTTACTAACATCAAATTGATTATGATAAAATCAATCACTGCTGAGAAGCACCTAACAATTCCAAATCCACTTGAGTTCCTGAAGCTTGAACCTTAACTGCCAGACAGCTTAAAATAAAGGAAGGATATCAAATTATACCCTTTTTAGATAGACTAGTATTTCAATTTGGGAAAAAAAAACAAACCAGATAAATAGGATATTAAAATGTTGCCTATACGTAAAAAAATACTGTAAATTATCAGTGCAAGGCTACAGTAAGAATAATTTGAGTTAAACGAAAATGTGAATAAAGACCTAAAGCTGAGGTCCCTCCAAGTCTTGTTTTTCATTCTGACTTCCAAGTTGCTTGTGTGTAAGTTTTTCCAAACTCCAACTTATGATATTTTGTACTTAAGGAAATGTGTACTGCTTATACATATACCTCCAGTAACTAGTACTTCCCTATGCCAGCATCATGCCGAACTAAATAGCTTCCACACGTTCAGTTTGCAACTACTGCAGACTTCTCCTGCTGTGCACTGGTTTGCATCCGTCACAGAGAAAACATAACCTATGAGAAAAACCCCCAGTGTAAACAGAAGAAATCTTACTTACGAGTACTTTGTCAGCAGATCCAAATCGTTATGCATGTTGATTGGATACGTTTCACTGAGATGAAACAGCTTCTCTAAGGCCTCATAAATGAAAATGATGCAGATAAGAGAAGCAAACGCTTCTTCAGTAAACCGGGTAATATAGCACACGAGGGAGCTTGCATCAGTTGCAACAAGGATGATGCACAGAATTGCTGTCCAAAGTCCAATGCTAGCTCTCAGAGAAAGGTATGACAATCCATACTCTCTGAAAAAAAAAGAAAAACATTAAACAGTTTCTCTTTTGTCCAGCCACAGTAAATGAAGAAGAGGAATCTCCACAATTTCCTCTGCTTACCAATGTCCAATTATGGGAACAGTCTGAATCAGAAATTATTTACCTATTGTGAACTGAAGATATCATCAAGTCACCTCTTGACCTGAGCTCTCCTTTTAATTAATGGGACACAAAGAGCTCTATCTCTACTGAAGTGAGCAACTAGTCATCTACATTGTGTCAGGTTCACTCACATTTTATCCCACATCATGCCTTGCAAACTGCCAACATCCACCAACTTCTTCTTAGGCTGCCAGAGTAGCTACAATAATAACTTTCACCAAAATCTTGTATGCTCATTGCATATGATAATAGAGCTCCAAACACATTGTGACATTAATATAGACAACTGAAAGGTTCACTTGAAGGTGATAAAAGAGCTTTCAGAGTGCTAAACGAGGCCTCCTACTCTGTGATGTTCCGGAGGTTCAGGAGATGTTAGTCCCTGTCACAGCAACGAGGCAAAAAAGCAGAGAGGATCACAAAGCAGCATGATGGTTGCCAAGATGCAGGCATAATTTTTACCCACACTGTGGCAGAAGTACATCATGTACTGCACATTAACATAGATGTGGTGATATGCTGTTCCAGCATGACACTTCACCCTGCCTTTTTTGGAGTGGAGGACCGGCAGGGTCTATATTAGTGACTATTGAAAGATGGCACCACAGCCATACACTTACTTCTTGGGTAAGAGGTAACACCTTTTGCATGAGTTAAGGTTGAGATACACAGATTTACATATATAGTTTCCAAGTAGAAAATGATACAATAAGGAAAAAAAGTGTGCTCTCCCTTCAAAACAGGAGGGAGTTTTTCTGTAAAACAAGCAAAAAAAAATCCAATTTTTAAATAAAAAACAAACACATGAACCTTTCTGCATAATAATCAATTCACTTGTCTCAGTGACTGCATAATTTTCAGATTCCAAAAGCCTAAGCAAAGCACTTCAAAACAAACTGTTGATCTTATTCTGCAGATGTTGGAACTTTGGGATCGGTGTTTATTTTTACCTAAGGGATGATGTATATCATGATCTTCACTTACTTGCAAAACTTGAATAAGATCTTCTCAAACACTAAAACTGGTCCTGTGCTGCCAAGTATAGTGAGAGGCTGTCCACCAAAGAGAGAGTAGGCAATTCCAGTCATGGATGCTCCAAACAACGATTCTATTGCACTCTGAATACGATACAGAGAGAAGTGTCCATAAATTTTCAAACAGATTCTGTGTGCAATGTCTTTAATCTATAGCCTTCTAAACATTGAAACACCAATACTTAAAGATGATGCATATAACAGTAAGAAAATACTAACCACAAAGTTAGGTAAGTTAAGTTTGTTTTAAAAGTTCAGATTTAACACATACTATACGACCTTCAGTTGCTTCTCCCAGTAGACCACCAAATGTGATGACAGGAGACATGCAAGCACAGTAGAGAAACAAAAACGATGCCAGACATTGCAGACTGAGGGCATCCCTGAAGTCACTCCAGAAGAAGGGAGCTTTTCTTTTTATATCTAAAATCAGACCTCCAAAAAATCTAAAAAAAGGAGAGATCAAATTAATTAAAAAAGGAATCTCAAACTTTTGCTTTAAATATATAACAGAGGAGCTATTGCTCCCACACATACAACTCTATTATTTATTATGTGAAATAATTCTTTGCATTTGTTTAATTGGATTATATTTAATTGGGCCTCACTTGTCCACATGTCTACATATAGAGAGAGCTCCATAGAGCTATTCTTTGTTTGAGAACCTGTTCCTACACACTCTTGACAGAATTTAATGTAGGCCACAATTTTCCAAGGACAAGAAATGTTGTCTTTTGTCATTTACACTATGCTAAATACAATCTAATACTCAGGGACACTTCCTTTCAATATACTACACAGTTAAAGTAAATAACTCTACAGTGCTCTTTTTCTCACAGGCATCTATATATCAGATGTTCCTGGGGTAAAAAGGAAGATGAAGTGCCATCATTTCCTAAATATTCACATTTGCTAAATGTTCACCAGTCTCAGTGTAATGGCTTACAACCAGACTGACCATTATCTCTTATTTCCCCCTGTGTATACCAACACTGCAGCTGCATCACAAAGCAGTAAGGTAAAAGAAGTCTATCACACAACTATATTGCACTAAGGCAACCACTGACAGCTGACGCACTTAAACCACACCATATTAGCAAAAGCATGTAAGTAATCTTCAGGGCAAATTCTTCCATTTGAAGAAGTGTCTATTGGAGCCACTATGTATTCACAGACTCATGTACTAGGACATAGCTTGAATCCAAGCTAAAACAGAAATGCTAGTCACATATCCTAGCAACTTCAACTACAAAATAGTTGTAAGGATTCATAATATATAGTATAAAACTATTCCAAACTTCTCCTCAGTGCTGTTCAAAAATAAGAAAACTTAATCAGACGTTTACAAATAACAGAGAAAGGAGCTATCAAAAAATACAATGTGAAAGTTCTAATACCCTTGCCCTCTTCTCATCTCTGCAAACTAGCATGTACTGTCCTTTTCAACTATGTGGTTTGCAAACCAGGAAAAATGTCTGAAAGAAATCCATATGCCAGTCAGTTATTTGAGAGAGAACCAGACCATTATAGTTCCTTTGGAAGTGCATACTCAGAACATTTAAGATCTTGTGAGTGTTTTCGCTTACTTTCCAGTGCGTTGCAATTCTGGTCCAGAGTGTCCTCCAGGTTGTTCTGCATCCCCATGGGCTGCAGTTCCATTTGGCACTCCCGGAACCTTACGTTTCTCCTACCAGGAGGAAAATATGCTTCTCATGAATCTTTGGAATCAAAATATAATTTTAGTACGGGAAACAGGCTTTGAGAGTTGACAGACTAAACATATAAATGTTACTGCAAGATTCATCAACATAACCTCGAATCCTATAACAGTGAAGAAATTGGGGTTTCAGAAAGAATTGATTAGAAATATCTTGTATCAGAAAACATTTTAAAGAGTAGCAAGCCAGGCTGTTTTGATGAATGCTTGCAATAAGCTTAGAACAAAGGAAAACTATGGCTCTTTGAAATAATCAAGAGATACTTATGGAAAATTATCCCTGAATTTAAGATCCTTAGGTACAATGACCTGTCTTTATTCAAGAGAGGACTAGTATTGAAGTACATGTCATCACTATACTGCGTGCTTGCAAGACAAGAGTTCTCTTAAAGGAAGTTAACAAAACCAAAAAAAAAATAAAGAGCATGCAAAATGTGTACCTAGTGACTCTGATAAATGCTAAATTAACAAGACTTCTACCTAGCAAAAATCCATCACAACATCAAAAAGTATTTGAACTTTACAGTGTACAAACCTGGGAGGGAACATTTTTAGGTGGCTCTATTCGAATTGTTGGATCCCACTCTCCAGGAGGGAGAACAGTAACCTGATCAAGAAACTCATCAATTCCTGACACCAAGTCATTGCGGTCTTTTGCTTTGTAGGCAACATCATGGAAAACCTGTAAAAAATTAAGAAGTGTGTGTAGGAAGAAAAGGAGATAGGGAAATGAATACACTCATAACACTTTTTGCAAGGGGTCTGAAATAGAAGGCACTTCATGCAGTTCCCACCAATCAATGGATCTCAGCTTCAACTGATTGGAGTTTGTGGCACACAATTTTCGCAGAAGCTTCGGCTGCTATGGAAGCCTATGGGTGCTAACGGTTCAATAGATTTTACAGTTTAAAACACAATTAATTCCACTGGAAAGTACCAGTGTAAAATGGAATCTTCTTAATGAAGACATCCCTGCATGTGCATATTGTTCCTTATTTTGTTATCTCCTTATGGCAGCATAACCTTGACTGTTACAGGATCTTGAAACGAACTAGAATAGTATTTGTGCATCATCAGAATGATTAGTCACATTTCATCTGAATGATTCCACATTGGAGATTCCCTATTACACTCAAAACTATTAAAATCAAGTCATAAATAAAAAATACCTCATCTGTCATCAGTGTTGCAATTGATCTTCCAATCTCATGGTATTGTTGCCCTTTACCTAGTGGTCCAAGAAGAATAAATAAAAATCTGCAAATAAAAGATAAATTAAAAATTGTGAAAGATAGACAGACGAAAGTGACTATATACATAATACACACAATATATACATAATACAGAAATACTTATTTCAAAATTGGATTAAAAGAACCTCCAAGGCAAATATTATACATAATGTCCTTCAAGATCCTCACACATCCATTTAAACATGAAGCTCTGTTTAGAAAGAAATGTGAAAATAACTTCCAAAAATATATCATAAGCTTCACAGTCAGACTTGATTGGGATTATCAAAACTTCCTTACATAACAAATCTTATCTTACATAATAAGTGTATGCTATTATAATCTATGTACAGAACACATTAACATTAATTTCTGTTAATTAAACAGAATCAACTATTTTATGGCAGCAGTATTATTGCAACATTGCGGAAATTAAATTATCCCAAATAAAACTAATTTTTAAAATGTTCTTACTCCCATTAAGGTTCTGGACAGCTTCTACTCTAGGCTCGGGGTCAGTAAGTTTCTATAAAATGCAGAAGATAGGTACAAATGAAATAAGTTAAGTTCTCAGTTTTGCTAAAATACAAAACACAACTTTTTAATTAATGTTTTTAATTTTACTTTTTTTTAAATAAAGGTTTTTGTAGAAATTCTTAATTATCCTATGTTTTTTATTATTTAGCTTTCTTTTGATCAAAAAAATCAAGAAATTTATTGTTTTCCTTTTGGTGTTTTTTTTTTTTCTATAGGACATTGGAGGCAGTTACAAGGAAGTGATTCAGGACTTTTTCTTCAAATGCAGCTCAGTCTCTCAACATTCCTTATACACATGTAAACACTAGAAAAGATCAAAAACAATATCCAAAGTAATTACAAATTAAGGGAATTTTTATACTGTTTGTCTGAGTAGGAGTTAGGATCTGAGCCTCAGTATTGCATTTCATAGCACAGCAGTCCTTCATGAGTGTCACAGACAACTAGAATACACTACTGCCTTCTGTCAGAATTCTACTTCTATAGAAGAAACTAAAAGAGGGAAGAGGGAAAGAGACAGAATATGTGTACAAATACATGCAAAATACCAAAAAGGTGAGACACTGCATTAATAGTTAAATCAGTGAACTCACATATGGGAGAATCACTTCGGAGCCAATGCCAGCAGGAAGCAATGTATCTGCAGACCTATTTAAATGCTTTGTATTTGTATCTATCTACTGTAATGTCTGATTTAGATATTCTTTTTAAATTCCTCCTAATTTCTTCTCAGAACCAAAGTACTTCATCAAAAAAAGTTAAAACTTAGAAAAAATAATCTAAAAAAAGTTTATGGTTAAAAGTCACATTCAGTACTGTGAAAGTATCTACAAACTAACTTTTAGAGAAACATGAGGTTTACAGTAGGTTCTTCATCCATCCACTATCCTCATCAAATCACATAGCTTGTTTTGGCTTTTCCCTTTACTCAATTCCTTCTTTATTTTTTCCTTTGCACATAATTACGTAGTATCACACAAGTAGTTTCAGTTCCAGATGAAATAGTTTCAGCTGCGGAGTATTTCACCTTAGTACTTCATTTGCAGTATTAGTAGTTTGTATAGGATAAACTGTGTGTCACAGCCTAACAAGCTATCATTTCTGCTTCTGCAAAGAACAATTCTCTGCACACAAAACAGCATGCGTCTGAATATACCCATACATCATTTAATGGATGAGTGGAAAGGCATCTCTAAGAGATTCTAAAGAAAGAAGCAAATTCGTAACTCAATAAATGGCAAAGTTGAAGGCCACATCACCCTGTCTCCACAAGGTACTCAGGAAAATATGATGAGAAATAAATCCAACAGTACCTTGTTGGAATCGGTACTTCCGCTAGTCCCGTAAGGAGCACTGCAGGAGACAATCTAACAAAAGCAACAACCGCACGGTCCAGGAACTCTAGTTCACCAACTAAGATGTTTGATGCTTCGGCTCCAGGTGGTATCTTTTTCATGAAGTGTAGGTCAACCTGAGAAAAGTATATTGAATTATAACCTAAAAGCTACTCACAGGGAATTTTCCCCCCTGATTTGTTGACAGAGATTTTCTGGTCACTGCATTATAATCTTAATTATTTCAATTATACATTTTCTAATCTTCTGTGGAGACACTTTTTTTATTAATTATTCAAAGCTAAACAACTGATCTTTCACTATTTCACTATTTTTTCTTGGAAATACAGTTAAAGTACTGCAGAATTCATTTATAAAGACAACAAATCATATTCCAAATCTTGTTAGGAATGTAATATTAATTTCCTCATCATATTTTGTCTCAGTAATTGTAGCAGCATCAATCATTTACAACAGAACCAATAATTTATAATGGTAGAAGAAATGAAGGCACTTTCTTTTTCCATAATTAAAAATTCTGGAAATCACAAGTTCACAGCTCCTCTAGTATAATCTCAAAAAGAACGAGTTCCACTACACATACTTTTCCTTCTACTACTCTAAGAAGATATTATTTTTCAATTTTGGATTTAACAGAAGACCGTTGTCCTTCTGCTGAAAATGACAGAAAATACACTATGGCCATGATTGCCTCAAAAATAAACTGAAATAACAAAGCAGTATAAAAACTTTGGAGTTTCAAAGCACTGACGTTGACTTTTATGGGGACAGTAGGAAAATACAGAGAAACAGCTTGATAATGACTGCTATATAAGCTCCAGATATTTGTCTAGAAATGTGTTCATTTGTATTTATTTTCTTAGTATCAGTCTAGAGTTTACTCTGTAACAAAAATCAACATGGGGTAATAGAGTATATAATGTATGTTTGATTTCATTATGCACCAGTATTGTCTACATTTCAAAATGCATGAATTTTGTCATTTGCTTTCCTTTTATTAATCTAAACACAACAACAGCAACCAAATCCAATATAAACTGTTAAAGTGGACCATTTTAATGTCTATCTTACAGCCATCTGTCAGTACTAGTTTGCATAGTTTTTGGTAATATTTAGAAAATTGTTTCCTTGCAAATGGCTCTGGCACTAAATCAGAATTCAGATATAACACAGTTCCTTGTGTAACTGAATCTTACTTCACTGAGATCACAAAGAGATGTCTAATGGTAGCATAAGCTAATCTAGAATGATGACCAAACACCTCATGTAGTTCAACAAGCATCAAATCAACCTGGAATGTTGGAATGCCAGTACTTTTTTAAGGATCAGTGAGGTAATTTCTATTCCCCATTCAAATCAGAAAATAAGTTTTCAGGGTTAAACACAATTCTCACACAGATTCACTTTGCACTTGATTTTGGTGTCATAGGTCATTTATAGTTGAGAGAAAGGAAGTAGTCCTTCAGGCACATAGCATTCTGCACCAATTTTACCTTGTGGATGGATTTCACATTTAGTAATGTCTCAGGTATAACATGCTACAGTTGTCACCTTAAGGTCCCACTAACACACAGATCATAGGATCAAGGTTCAAATCTGAGAGAAACTTTCAGTCTTCTCTCTACCAGAAAGTATTTCCACGTTTTTTTCTGTATTATTTATCAGCTTGAGATTCCAAATTCTTTTAGG
This sequence comes from Urocolius indicus, assembly GCA_013401255.1. Taxonomy (NCBI): domain Eukaryota; kingdom Metazoa; phylum Chordata; class Aves; order Coliiformes; family Coliidae; genus Urocolius; species Urocolius indicus. The sequence goes on along the minus strand of WBNH01012072.1, from coordinate 150,545 downwards.
TAGTGAACAAAGTCCCAGTTAAAAAGGAAAGTAGTTGGCAGACAAGCCTCAAACTGGGCAAACACACCCAAACACTGTGTGTTGCTTCCACTACATAACAAAAGCCAAGGTTGCCTTGGAGTGATCTGAGGTAATGGCAGAAGCTATATCTTTTGAGTCCTTCATCTAACCTATCCATTACACATCTCTTATCCCAAGAGGTCTTTAGCTAGAGAGACTTTATGTGCATCTGTACCCTAATCTGAGCCACATTCATGACCCAGCACTAAATCGTCCCAGTAAGCTGATTAAACATTAAATAATCAACTTGGAGGCCATTCCCCTCCTAGGCAACTCACAGACTGAAAGGAATGGTGAGGTCTCCACCAGAACAAAACATGAATTGACATGAAGACTAACAGAAAATACCCAACATCACTTCTTAGAAAAGTCATGACACACGTTAATCAAATTTATTTATAAGCAGGGTCAACCAATAGTAAAAAACAGGACAACTACTTGACGTGGCATTTGAAAGAACAAACTCTGTCAGTGTGAGACCAGGATTTCATTCAGAAATGCCGTTTCCATAGGAAACAGAGAAGCATAGGAACATCGCCATGAGAAGGGACATGGGTGCAGTCTATGCATTACATATTTCAGGGGAACTAGAGTTCCCTTCAGCCTCGGGCATAAGAAGCAGAGACCAGCCAGAAACTGGTGAAACTGCCATCTCCGTCCTGCTTAGACATGGGATAAAATGGTGCTGTGACACACCACCTCTGTGTCACTCCTGGAATACACAGTCCTCATGATGTCCCGAGAGGAAGAGGAGTGACACATTTACACATACAGACATAAGAAATTATGTCTCCTTCTCTGTGCTACCAAAGCAATATGTAAAGAAAGCTTTTACTGTTGCGTCTCACCTTGTTCATAAAAAGACATCAATGCAATCAACATAATCTCAGTGCTGTATTCAGATTAAGTCAGCTTTTTTAATTGATTCAAAAATGTGGAATATTAGAAGTAGCCCAAAGAAGACAGCTTAGCAAGGAGAAACTATATGAGGTAGTCAAAGGTGGATTTTTTTTTTAGAATATAAATGAAATTAATATGTGGGACAAAATTTGAGCAAGAAATCATAATACTCATGAGAAAATTAGTGTACTGCTCTACTTTCCTCTCCATTCCTGCATAATTCCAATTATAGCCATTGGGAGTTACTGCAGTAGCACACTTCAAGGGGAAATTGTACATTAGTTATGCATCTTCAAAAGGATAAGCGGATCTATTTAAAGACAGTCAAGAAAGTATCTAGATTACAATCCTTTAGTGTTATCTCATTCCTGCAAACAAAAGTTTGATCCTTTCATATTCCTGACATCGTTGTTGGTATCTAACACTGCTGAGGCTAGCCAAAAGATGAGATCTTGATCTCTTCTCAGGCCAATTTAAATAGGAAGAGCTCCTTTGATCAGAAAAGCTGCAGCACTAGAAAAATAAGGAGTGAAGGATCAAATGATGCAGTTTCTATTCTTGTTTAATACAAACATCATGCAGCTAGATAACAGACTGGGATTTTGATTCTGTAATACAGCAACGGGGGAAACATGCAGGAAAAGCACTATCAAAAGTCATGTTATTCTCTTTGAGTTGTTACAAGCTTCATCTCTGTACAGTTCAGTTTTGAATACACCACTTTATATTTGATCTCCTTTACAAAATTTTACATCTCAATATTAGAACACTTGCCAAAACAATTAGTTTTACTTAACACATTTAATATAAATATAAATATCAGGAAGTAAAAAAAAATCACACCTTTTAAAGCATTATAAACTTAGTTCTAAATATTTTTAAAGTATTCACATTAAATTTTTAACAACTTGTCACCGTTGAGTTTTCTGTAGAAATGTGGTCCACAATACACCCCCAGTCAGTCTCCTTTCTTCTCACTGTCTCTGACAAAATAGATCTGTTTCCCATCTTTATTTCAGCCATTTCTAGTCTGGCATGTTCAATCAGGAACTCAAATGGTGCAAATAGCTGCCGCTGCTAGGAAATAAGTCTGGCACCAGATGGAGCAATCACATAACTCTACTTTTAGCTCAGTTGCACTAACATTAAGATTCAAGTGCTGTTCTTCCGAATTTTGGTTTAAATCACCTTTCTTCACTTACTCAACCTTTGTTGTATTAATGTGTCAGCTGAAGTCAACCATCCCTGTCAGGTCTGTCATCTGTATCCAATGTGACAGTTTGTTTTAGGTACATACAGACTTTTTACACAAATTAAGATTATCCTTTACATTGAATCTGCGAAGCTGTTTGCTTTTCTTTGCTATCTAACATTGAACTGTCATTGCAATCTCCACTACTGAACAGCTAACATCTTTTGTGAAGTGTACTGAAATATCTTGGCTTGCCAGAAGAATTAAGTTATAGGTTTACAGAAACACATTCTGTTTGAGACATCTGGAATCCACGAGTTCAGGTTATAAAAAGCGTAGTTTGCATTCATGCATTACTTCTACAGAAAGTAAAAATCTGAGATTATAGAATTCTGAATTACTTTCCTAATTAGGTAATTTTCTGATAATTGTAAAAAATTCTCCTATATAACCTTAAGATATTGTCATGCAATAGATTTGTCTGTGTTCCTAAACTTCGATTTCCTGTTACCAGTAATTTAACAAGGAAATGAAAAATCCTTTTTTCTGTTTCTAAAGTTCTGTATGAACTCTTGTAGTAGACAAACAAATTAGACAATGAAGTAAAATCAGCACTTCACAGCTTTTCTTGATTCACACAGCATCACAGAATCTTAAGGGTTGGAAGGGACCTCAAAAGATCATCTAGTCCAACCCCCCTACCAGAGCAGGACCACTTACATGAACTTATTTTATTTAAATGATTTGTTTGGTAGTTAGGAAGCTCTCTTCACCATCAGTGAACACTTACCTTGCTAAAGTCAACAGTGCTGTTTTCTCTGCTCACATCATTTTTGTTTTCAATACAGGCTGGAGCAGACTGTGGGGAAACAATCTGACCTGCTAAAAAAAGTAGCGTTATTACAGAATACTAACAATTACCTCTATAAAAAAAGCAACACCTAATGAAATAGTTGCTGAAGAACTACATACATTTCATATCGTACGTATACAAAGCATCTAAACGTGGCATTTTAATGAAAGACTTATTTAGAATAACACATTATCAAAAGGCAGAATATTTTTCACATGCAGTTAGGAATGGGAGAACACAATCTAGAAAATGTAGAAGATACTCTTGAATAATGGACAACAAACTTTCTAGGCCAATTAAACCTTATAACTTTTAAGATATTGCATCTGAGGAAAGTCCTGAATTTGTATAGTTTTTCTAAGTAGTTTGAGGATCCATCAATTTTGAGCAATATCTGTCAACAAGGACATTCCTCACTCAAAGAGGATTACTAATTTTCATAAATTTACTCATATGTACAAGAATGTCCTGATTATAACTACAAAGGCCAGCATAAAAGCAGGTTGCCATAGAAAAAAGATTGCAAATAAAGAAGATTTTAAAACTCTGTTTTCAACAACATGACTATTGATATGTGTAAAACAAATGTTTCAGCAAACATGTTTTCCAAAAACTCCACTAAGGATTTAGTGAAATATTTTAGAGAAGATTAAAAAAACATCTCGAGAAGTATTTAAACACACCTCAGTTTCTTGTAAGCAAATAGCCTTGTGACCAACAAAATTTTGCCAACAAAAGCACAATAAGAAAACCAGGATTGAGTAACAAGAATATGTCACATAATTTTACTTAATGCCAACATTGTCCCTGTGCATGGCCAGAGGCCACCATGCACACACTGAGGGTATGGGCCTGGCAGTAGGGCAACATATAATTCACCATCACAGGGTGATGGTCCGTTCTCTGCTCATCCTCACTCTTCCCCTCTCTCTGCCATGGCAGGAGCCACACACAGATCAGAATACCACAATAAAGTACAGGAAAAAGTACCAAATACATGAGCCAACTATCTCTTACTGCCCTAACACATACCCAGGAATAACTACAGAGTCCAACTGGCCCAGAGTCAGCATCTCATGCCCAGCATATATTTGTTTCCATAGCAAATAGAGTCTCTCATATGACTGAGAAATGATGATGTGAAAACATTGGTTCTGGTGAAAATCAACCTAAACTTGCACAGTAACAAAGACCATATGTTCAAAATACTTGAAGATCAAGACAGTCAGAAAGTCCTAAGCTAGGCACATTTTCTGGGCAATTCAAAAGCCACCATGTGTCCCCTCACACCACTGTCAGACACGCTTGCAGTCCAAGTATTACTCAGCTAGAGCCAGGAAACAGGAGTCTAAACAGGACAGGAGACTTGCAACAGTATCTCAACCACTGCCAAAATAATGAAGTATCCAGGTCCTGTCACAGCTGAGCACTACAGCATCCCTATCCAAGTCTGGTCATGAATTCCCACTTGGAACACAAGGAAAAGGTTGGTTTTCATACAAACCAACATCTCATTTTCCACTCACAAGTCTACATTAAAACAGTTTTTAGACTTTGGTGCTACATCCTGATAGTATGGTCACAGAGACTTCACTTCCATTAGGAATTACAAAAACTGAATGTTTTAAAATATACTGCTAGAAATTATGTTATTAAATGTATCAATCTTAAAAACAGAAATATCTCTATTTTCTCCCTCACTTATGGCAAGTACAGATCAAAACAAGAATACTGGGGCTTTTGTTCAGCATCTCAGTGAAATAAACAGAGAAGAGCAAAAAACCAGATATGACAAGCATGTTACCTAATTAAGTAGATAAAAATAAGTCCGGATTAGAATTTACATATGAAAAGAATAAAGGATTTATTTCAGAGAACAACATATTATTGTAACTTCAGGAATTCATACAAAAAAGAACATTAATTTCCAAATGTCACAAGCGATAACTTTTGCAAATCCAAAGCCAGAAATCATTAGATATGCAAGGTGTTTACTCAATTTGTCTGTTTTAATTAGAACTTAATGAAAAAACAGAGTTCCGTCATTGTTACATCATCACCTTAAATCCTCATACACCACTTCACACTGTAAGTTTTTTCTGGTTTTTCTGTATTCTTTATTTAGTAGAATTATTTTTACAGGAATCACCCTACAGTATTGTAACTACTAAAAATAATTAATGTATACATTTTATTTATGCACTATTTTTGAGATTTTAATAATGCAACAAAAAAAAAATCTTCCACTAATTCTAAGAGAGAAGCTATAAAATGCTCAGGGAAAATTTCAGCGCTAATGTACTCCCAGAAAACTTTAAATCTAACAATATTATTCTTCCTTAACTCATAATTTCTCCCTTTTAGACACTCTTCTACATTCTAGGATCTACATGAAGGGAAATACTCTTAACAATCACTCATACTAATATACATACTGTGTTATAAAGATGTTACAGGAAAGCAACAAAAATAATACTTCGTTATCTTTCTATTGCTAATTAGAGATTTACATTTACACTTATTTTTCTAGTCTCAAAAATTCAAGAAAATGAGAACTGGGATATTTGCCAGGGAGATAAAAATATTGACCAACAAAGGAGTCAGATCATGGACCACTTGTTATAAATACTGAAGTTTTACCATAGAAATTGGAGGTGTCAAAAGCCTCTAAGCAATTAAGCATAACAGTCCAAAGGCTAATTTTTAAACATTGTGTCCACTTTTCTTTTAGGAAAAAAATATGTAAAAATATACATAGTAGGAAATAAAAGCCACAACCAGTAAGTATGTGAAGTTTATAAGAATAGCATATGTTCTTGTTCTGTGCCAACAGAAGACCTCAAACTTTGATTTACCCATATGCTGGAGTAATCTGAAAGAACACAAGCTTTACCTTGAGGCAGTAAGAGATGTTTAAATAGCTCTGCAACTTAAGACAGCTTTCTGGATCTTGGAACAAGAAGTTTGGGTTTTTTTACTGTAGTGAATAACAATCAAAAATACAAGGCAGAGAAGCAGGTAATTCACTTTTCATGTGATAGTCACGGGGAAAGTTTATTTAAGAGCACCTTAAACAAGTCACAGGAACATTTGTTTCTTAAGTAACAACACAGTAAAAGGTGAAGCTAGACCTTTGTCTCTGTGTGGCCCTTCAACAGAAAAGACAAAAAACAATGGGGTTTTTGCTTCTATGCACATTTAGTTTGTTAAATCCCTGTATATATTGCATTAGATTGTAGGCAGATGCAACGCTATGGTGGCCCTCTCCCTGGGAACAGGACTGCAATGTTACACAGTTATTTTTATATTGAGTAGCTTCCTCTGCTTCTGAGCTGTGGAGCCACAACAAAATCATAAATTAGGTTAATTTCATGTTGACTTAAAGCAGATGTCTTTGCAGAGAATACTGTTAAACACATCAGTAATCTCCAATGAGGTAGAACCAAAAGCATACTGATAATAAACAAGTGAACACTGGCATCGCCATGCCACACTGTCTTTCCTATGCCATTAAATATATTCAGTTGGCTAAAGCACGTTGGTAACTATATATGTGCTTTATCCTCAAGCTGCTTTTAATTTCAGCAACTGATTGTTTTCTCTGAATGGACAGTTCTTGACACCATGACAATCTCATGAAGAAACAACCAATTAAACAGCTATATATAAGAGGGCAACTGTCATATCATACCTAGACTAAAGCAAACAAACAATTTATACCAAAACGTCAACAGTCACATCTGTATCAAACTGTCTCTGGAATACAGGTACACTAAATCCAAGTTTTTCTTCAAATTTTATCTTCATATTATGAAGACTTTTAAAGCACTATGTGCAAAGCAAAACAAACAAATTAAAAAAAAAAAAAAAAAAAAACTGACAGCAAGCCCCTAGCAAGGCTTTAAACAGCTGCTCTGAGAGAAACACTTGCAATGGTTTATTGCTTCTTTGGCTTGGAGACATGGAGTTTAGACTGGTAAGAATGATGAAAGTATTACGCAACAGCTCCTTACAAGAGGCAATAAGAGCAGCAACAGCCTTGCCAAAAACTGAGCTCTTCTACAACTTTGTCCTTGCCCATTCCACTTCAGATCTCTGAAGTAAAATATTTATTTACACACTGTATGGAGTAAATACAGTACTTTCATTTTGAAGAGTGCAATGTAGTACTGTGAGTCCTTATAAATCTGAAGTTTAAAAGCCTTGATTTATCTTGCAGTTCATCTACTTAAAGCATCTGAAGAGCTGTATTTTTTGAGAAGTCATCAGAGCGCCATTTGGATTTCTTTAAAGTATCTAGTCAAACAAATGCACAATGTGGTATCATTGAAATATCCAGCCTACATACAAAGGAAGTTAATATCTAGCAGATAAAAGCACACTAAAATGGATGTTAAGGCTTACCTAAGTATTAAAAAACATATTACCAGAACTGCTTTTAATTGGTGTACATCAAAAATTTGTGGTTTTTTCAGATAATGGGAAATTGCCAGAACTTTGAATAGAGCAAGAATCCACCCACAAAAAAAAAAGTCATGCAAAGCCAAGACACTTAAAAATCAAAATCCATCAAAATAAGGTCTATATTTATTACACTAATAGAAACTTGCATTTGCAGATGGGGCTCAGCATTTTTAAACTATTATTCCTGTCAAATAATAATTTAAAAAATAATCTCACTAAATTTATGTCACATGCAACATACCCTTAGTCCCCAAAATTTAAAGCCCAAGACATTTAACTATGTGTATTGTATTTATTAATCAAAATCCAAGAGTTCTCTAGAATGTCAATGACAAAAACCAAGAACAACATATTCAGATACAAACTACAGTTAATGGAAACAAACTGGATACAACTGACACAACAAAGGAAACTAAATTATAAAAGAAGCTGCTTATTTTTCTAGATCATATAGGCTTCTCCCCATTTAAGGGATTTGCAAGCCAGTTGTACAAATCTTCAGGCTTTTCGTTGCAATTTTTCAAAACTCAATGTCCAGACCAAAAATCAAGGATTGAAAAACAGTAAGTTTTCCTAAGTACACGGCAAAATTTCTAATATAACAGAGCAACGACATGATCTTTGCAGGCTCAATCATGTATGTACTTATAGGTCTCTCAATGCATAACATTTTAAATCGGTGGAGAATCATGTCACTCCCATTGTACATGCGTCACTGCAAGCCAGGCTGGTGCTCGATAACGATAATTAAAGAAGATAAGGAAGAAGTCATTTTACCTGTTCTTATAATGCTAGGCCTGAATCTAAAGCATAATTCACATGAAGTCATGCAGTTTTAACTAAAATGCTACGATTTGTAGTTTTACAAATTGATGTAAGAAAATGAATTCACAAAGAAACGGCAAGTTTTTTTCCTCAAAACCAACAGAATTTCACATGAGCTTCTCTTAAGCCATAGTTGCTGACAAAGGCCTGAAGTATTTTTTAATTACTTTAGCAAGAAGTTGCATGCTGTCAAGAAACGGAAATGAAGTCACGGGTGTACATTTGAAATGATCTGAAGCCCAAGCAAGAACAGGTATTTATACTACCTCTGAACCTTCAGGGAGTTTAGAGAACCCAAAGGATAGGAGATGAGGAAGATACAGAGATGAGATGAGCCTGTTAGAGACAGACACAACAAAGAGCAAAATAAAGAAATACAAAGATGAATGATACAGTTTTGAACATATAGATTACACATTTTATCATGGATACAGAGAAATGTAGAGAAAGAAAGAACAAGTATCAGATGAAAACGTCTGTAAATATAAGTTATATTTTAGTAATATATAAATGTGTGGATAATACAAGTTCATGAAAATATATACATTTGAGAAGAATACACAACAAGAAATAGAGCATTAGCTAATTTAAGCTAGAATTAACCGTCTTAGAGTTTGTCTTCTATTCAACAGAAGCTGGAGTAATTCACCTGATCCAGATCCAATACTGCTAGAAAACATGAGTATATATATATATGGCATTCATTGTGACTTATTCCTGAAATGAACACAGCCACATACCTAGGACTGCCTCCTCTACCCTTTTTATATGGCTCCAACTTACGTCCATGTGGTAGTACTGATATCAGTTTCACACACTGTAAACTAGCTCTGTGTTATGGCATCAATGCTTGAACTGAAGATTAGAAGAGATTAGAGAACTGAGAAAAGTAACAAACACCATTGCATATCTGGTAATTTGGACTTAATATGATACTAAAGCATACTTTCCTAAATTAGACACCCCAAAACAATCTTAAACATCTCCACATGTATTCATACTGCCATAAATCAATGAAGACATCTAAGTCAGCTAATCACGATAAGTGAAATAACTGAAACAAGGCTTAAACAAGAATATGTCAAAATTAACTGCTTCAAAGCTCATGCTGTTGACTCTAAAGACCTCCAATTTAATATGCCATTGCTTTCTTCAAGTTCTTCGGCATACTGCTAAATCTCCCTTGTAATTTCACAATTTCTCAAAATCATACCTGATGTGTGGCATAATGTAATTTATACACTAATATCATGTTTGCCATCACATCAAGGGAGAAGCAGCAGCTAAAAATGGCATACATATGGCACAGAAAACACATACAAGAGCATTATCGGACCGTGGATTATTACGGATGAACAGCACTTCAGCAACGTGCAGGGAAATAAAATTTACAAGTCACTTATCCTGCCCTGCACCTCTCCCCTTAGTTCCTTCTTCTTGAACTTCAATTGATAAAAAGGTCTGTTAGATCTCATTATTTATATAGACACACACTAACACAGGTGTACTCTGAAGTCTAGATTAAAAGTGAAATAGCCAGTCAAAAAACCAAAAAATGTTTACATGATGAAAACTTTTCCAAACTATATTTTCATCAAATATATCCTCTACTTTTCCACATCACATACGCTTAAATCCTGAAGAACCCTTTATAAAAGGGGGAAGGCTTATAAAATGTATTTTAGTATTTCTCTAACAATAGAAATTTATTTGCAATTGTCTTTGGCTTTTTAGACATAGGAATAGGAATTTATAGACACAATTCTCAGGTATCTGAGTGAAAAACCTATCAATCTCAAAAAAATAAGTTAAACTGATTTACAAATAAAACTTTCTAAAGATGATTAACTAATGACAAAGATTGATATTTTTACCTGCCTTTTACAATATTTATGCTAAAATACTTTTGGTATTTGGTGTCAAATTAGACTTTAAAAAAAAAAAATCATTTTTCCTGCTCTTATGCCAAATTTGACTGTCGGTTTTTATTGGAACATCAAAAGCAGGCTTTTAATTCTCACAGTTTTGATGCTTAATGAAAAGTGAAAGTTAAACACAGCATGGCAGCATTAAAAATGCATGGTAAATCCATAGCACCCTGACATCTTAGCCCTGCAGAGGATGTGAAGAAAAGCCATTGTAAACAAAAGATAATACTACTAAATACAAAGCAAATTAATTAGATGGTCTGACAGACTCTTAAAACAAAGAAAAAATGGAGGGAGAACATATGTACCATCATGTTCCAGCAAAGACATCACAGTGGTCTGTCAACAGCACAGCCATATATTGAATTTAAATTCATGTTTAGACTCCTGAATGTCTGAAAACTGATACATTGATAAGCTAGTATAGTCAAGAAGTTGGGCAAGGACAGGTTTTCCATGGTCAGATGTACCACGTAACCCAGATGGCAAGGACTTACGGCTCTGGCTCTGAATCACGATTTTAAAATTGTGGACTATTATCAGTTAAACTATCTACACTAACACAAATTTAGACAAACAGAATTTCCTTTTGTGCTGAAAATGTAGTCAAGCTCTTTTGCCTGATTTCAACTAGGCCAAATAAGTGGCCCTTCTAAAAGCTCCTGGCTCTTGCTGCTTCTGAAACTTGATTTCTGATAGGGTGAACTGAGCTGTAAGCCTATCAACAGTCTCTGAGATGATCTGGTTTTCTGCCTGCCATCTTCTAGAAGTTAAGCTTCTCATCCAGCCAGTAAAAGTAATAATAAAATATTTCTATGACTTTAATGTAGTTTTTTATTAGAAACAGAAAATAATATTGCTACTATTGGTAATATATGGAACATTTTATGTTCATATGTTCTGGACCTCATTTGTGCACGTTTGAGAATAAAGAGACTAAAATGATGCCTTGATGGCTTTTTACTAGTTTGTCCTCAGAAAACAAAACTCCTGTCAGTAATATAAGGTCTTTATATCCCTTAATTTTGCTTTCTTTAACACATATTTAGCTGATTGTTCTTTTGCTTTCCCCTCATGCAAAATTTTATTTTACCGATTTGTTTTTTAATTGTTATGAGAAGCTTGTACAGATGCTCCATGGCAATTTGAAAAGAAACAGATAGCTACAGGGAGCTTAACACTGTCACTGAACTCTAGCATTTGGGTCATGAGGTAATGGTAGAAGAAAATGATCAGAAACCTCACTGCTACTGGTCAAGCTTCTAAGGACAGCAGAGTTCCTGAAAGCTGAGGATTTCAGTGTAGATTCCTGCATAATTTACGTACACATATGATGGCAAGTTGCCCAGGGCAAAGAAATAACTAAAAGCAAGCCCGAAGAGGTTTCAGTCAGTGTGTTTGAAACTAGGAAGCTATTTCTCTTTCCTCACTCCTTTAATCCTTGAGTATTGGGGCAAGAGTTGTCACTCAAGCCCATGAGCTGCTTATTTGCTATTGTCTTGGAAAAAATATGATTCATTTTAAAACCAAAAACTTAAAATGGACTTTCCTCTTCTAAAGCTAGTAACAACATTCACACAATTCAGGTAATAAAGTAAGACTCTGCCTTTTTAACTCACAGGGTACTGAAAGGAAAGAGATAAAACTAGCCAACCCCTCTTTGCTGAATCACAGGGCCATCATCTGTCTTGAAGAGGTCAATTCAGAGAAACACAATTATGCAAAAGCACTTAAAGGATGCAATAAGAGAGTAATGCCTCAAACTGATTACAAGACATCTGTGTCCAGAAAGAATGGTTTTGGAACTCTTTTTGGATAAAAAGCTGACTTACATTTACAGAAATATTGCTAAAATTCTTTAAGTTGTATTATTTATTGTGCATTGAACATCATTTTTTTTACTAAGGGTTAAGAGTGCTCTGAGGTATATCTACATAAGCACACGCTGTGAAATTCAGTACTTTTTCATTTTGCAAAATAAGCACAAATGAAAACCTGTAAGAATATATCTCCTTATTTACAGAATCACTTAATCCCTGTGTACATAAAATTGGTGTGCTTCATATGATCTTAGATGCTATCCTGATCAGAATGCATATTGGAGAGTGAATTAGATAGCAATATAAAGAAAAAACTTATGCAGAAGTGAGATGTTTCTGGAGTGATTGCTGCATCAGTTCCACTAAAAGATACAGAAAGTTAGAGCTTGCCCTGAGGGATCTTTTTAAGGAGACCTATTGCTTATTTGTTTTATAGGAACTAATGCAAAATACTTATGCAATGTAAGCTGAAATTTTGCATGCTACGGAAACTGAGGAATAGGAATATTGTAGTATTACTTTTTAAGTGTCCTGAATATTTGTTTCAGGTCATCAGCAAGAGTTGGACAAATCACCAGGAAAGTTGCCTTTAAAAAGGATGAACAATTATCCTGCTCTATATCTGTATGCATAATCACACAAATACTAATAAATATTGGGTTTTTTCCTTAGTCTTAAAATAATATTTTGTCATAATTAATGTTTCAATTTTATATCCTCTTCAGATTAAATGATATGTTGCCTTTTAAGTCTAAGAGTCTTCCCCAGAGAAGTGGCACGATTTAGAAGTACTTATTTTTCAAAAAGACACATAGATGAGGTGCTGAGGGATATGGTTTAGTATAGTGATGGGCTTGGCAGCATCAGGTAGTGGTTTGACTCAATGCTCTTAAAGGTCTTTTCCAATTGTAATGATTCTATGATTCTATTAAAACTTTATATGGCAATGACAGAAACAAAGGGTCTTTCCCCAAAACAGAAGTTAATCTTTATATCAACAGCCTCATCTTTCCAGATCAGTTGAGCTTCTACTTTGCCTTTCTGCCCCTATGCCTCACAGGACACAGCTGCCTCTTGCAACCCTGTACCTTCCCTGAGCTACAGCTGCTTCCTCATACTTCACCTCCCAAGGTGACAGAGGAGCTCAGTAGGGCTCTGAACCAGAAAGACAGCAGAAGGGACTCGGATTTCACTAAAGCTAAGGTGATTTCTAAAATAAGAGTCACTATAGTCCAATGGCATACAGACAAAGATGTTGTGTGTATTGTGGCTCAATAATTCTGCAATATATAATTCTAGTGAATTAATTGTAAATATTTGCAAAACTTGGCTCCAAGTTTAATTACACAGGCCTGTGTTTATGTAAATAAGGGGCAATAAGAAATGATCTTTCATTATGATTAACCTATAACAACTATACAGCATATAAATGCTTCTATAAAAGCAAGAAATGAAAAAGTTAAGCCAATATTTTACCGTAGAACCACTCTGCAAACATATTCTCTCATTTTCATGATTTTACAGCAAGTGATTTTCTGAAAGAACAAGCTACAGCTCTTGCAGTATCTCTCCAGCAGCATCGTCTTGAAAATGGCTTTCCAACCCCTTAAACTCAACTATGAAATCTGAAGCACCAGTTAAATACTAGCTAATGAATACACTGTCATAGTCTCAGAAGCTATTCCAACAATTCATTACATTTTAACTAAATAGGCCCTGGATGGTCAACAGAAGGAAAAACGGTCATATCACCTTTCCGGCACTAACGGAGCATGTTCAAAGTTCAGAGCAATACTGTGCAAAGACATCCAAGCTCAGCTCAAAGGACTGCACAGAGTGCCTAAAGCACCATAAGTGTGCTTGAGCTGTGCTGCACCAGGGACATCACGCCATGTTAAATACCCAGAACAGAATGGCAGACAGTCTGCTTCCAACACCTGAGCCACTTCCTTTGAATGTCTCTGCACAGCCCTGAATGGTGCAGGATATCTAAATTTCTAATTTGAACAGGTGTGTCACTGAATGTTTAAGAGGAACTGCCCTCATGTAAAAGGTACCACCTTTAGACAGTAGCTTTTCAGAGCAGAATCACAATGCATTCAAGCTGCTGGATACAAAGCACATGCAATACTGAATAAGCAGATGTTGAAAACTCAAAATGCAAAACAAAGCAATGCATTACCGTTTTTATCCATGGAATGTGGCTCAGATTGTTTCTTTCCAATATCAGCAAAGGATCTCACAATTGGGATCCTGTTGCTCAGCTTCTTCTGGTTCTGATGGTGATGCTGTTTCAGAAGTGCCTCATGTACTCTGTGACGAACATCCTCACTGAGCTGCCCAGAACCCACCTGCTGGTCCAGAATCATATCTGAAAATATATACAGAAGCATAATAAAAGTGGGGGAAACTACTTTAATTTTTAAATTGCAATAATAAGATTTAGCATCCTATAGGATTATAAATGAAAGGTATCAGTTCATTTACTACAACAGAGTTTTATCTAGAAATGTTTCACTGTGAGGGAAAAAGAAAAATCAAAAAGGATGATATTAAAGTAAGCAAGTGAATCTCTCAAAAGAAATCCAGTTTCAAAATTAAGGTCACCTATGTAACTTTGAAGTCAGTCCCTAAGCACTCCCATACATAATGCATTTAAACCCAGGATTATGGTGCATGTGACATGTCCATTTTTTCTAAATAACCCCTACCCTATTTCCTGCAAAAGGCTGGCATGCTGTGAGGAAACAACTTTTTCATTCTCTTTATACTTACCCACAGTAAAACAGAGTCAAGTTATTTATTTCTTATCTTTACAATACTTTCTGTAAATGATAAATAAGTTTCAGATAAGACAATACAGGAAAAGTTGCTGTATTATTTGCAAGTACTTAAAAGATCTCATTCTACTGTCAGATACACATATTCCTGCAAGAGATCAATTACATAGAGGATAAAAATAATTCCCCTGCTAAGAAATTATAATAACTGCTGCAGTCCACTGGCAGAAAATATTCTTACATATTCATATTCAAAACTGTTAATGTGTGCTTTATGTATTTCAAATGTGAAAGCATTGTTGACTTTTTTTTTTTTTTTGTAATTACTATTTTGAAGAATCCTGGTAGCAACAGTAATAATGAAAAAGAAAAGAAAAAGATAAATTCTGTATCAAAGTATCAAGTAAAACAGCATTTAAGTACACATTGTCCTTGTATATCCATCTTAAGAAGCTGTACTGCACAAAAACAGTGACATAATAAGCTGAGTCAGAAACTCCTTGTACTGAAAATTCAGACAGCTAATGATTCTGTGCTGGAGTCAGATTCATATCTACCAGTAAAGTCAGTGGAAAGGCTGCAGAATGGGAAAAAAAAATGTAGATGCATCATTAGTAGAGACAGAATTTGTCAGGTCTTTGATAATTGCCAAAGACCAAGAGAAAATAAGAGAGATAATGAAAGCTTTTAATTAATTATGTTGGTTAAAAGCAGAGTTTAATTGCTAACAGTCAGCTATGCACTGTATGTACATTTAAAAAATACAACAGCTTCTCTTAACTGCTCAATATCCACATAACAAACCAACATATCATCTACATAAGTTGTTTTTAGAGTTGAACCACAAATTACCTGCATGTTTCAATTACTATGAAGAGGCTATCAACAAATCTGTATGTCTATGAGACAAAAACACGCAAAAAGACGAGGATAGGTCCACAAATAAATACACCTGCCAACAGATGAAAACATGAAAGATATATCTGCATTTCACAACAAAGAGGGATGCAGAGGTTTCTGTGTTGTCTTTGACCCCCTCCATCAACTATATGCTGCGCAGTATTAACAACAGCGTTGGCTGAATGGCACACACCAAAGAGTATACCACTGTCTGGTGGTGTTCCTACATTCAAAAAACTTGTCTTCAAGGTGCTTCATCTGACTCCGAAGATAACTTTTTATCTCCAGGATTAACTCAAACACCACTGGGTCAGTTATTTCTGCACTCCCGGTCTAGACAAACTGTTTCTCTATGACTGTAGACTCTAATGGAAGAAACAGAGAGGCATAGCAGCAAGATGAGAGACAGAAAAGCAAAAGAGAAAGTAACATAAGTTCAAGAGAAGTCTTCAGGAGAATTTTTTCAAAAGCCAAGAACTTGCAACACCAAAGAACAACAAAGAAAGCTTCAGTTCCAAGAAAGATGTTCATTTTATTGCTCAACATTATTGCCTTTTGAGGAAACATCTGCCCTGAGGATACAACTATCTTCCCTTTAGATAGCTTTAGTACATCAAGTTGCATGTCAGAGTTCCCAAAAAAGGTCAGTACTTTCTGTAAACATGACAAGAGATCTTCAGAGGAAAAAAAATCCATAAATATACAACTTGGGGCATCTGTGCTAAAGCACAATTGAAATGATCCTGTTCTCTCTCCTTTTTAATTCTGCTGACCAAAAGACAAATTGTAGAAGATGCAAAAGCAAAGATTACCTTCTTTGAGTTGCTCTTAGACAGAAATCATAAGGAAGAGCTGAAAAAATCATTCCTCTACAGGCAAAATTAGGCTTGTGGTCATCACCTTGCTTACAGATCAGTGGAACTCCACTTGTATGGTGTCATTCCTGGAATTACAGTATTTTCCATATTGAATATTAAAATGTTTTTACTGCTCAGGATGATGTCACTTGAGGAGAGAAAATGCCAGGAAAAAGAAAATCATATCCATATCCTCTTCTTTGCCCAGATGCTCTGCTAGACTTTTTAACGGCCACACAAGCCATGGAGCTAGTACCAATGTCGTGACTAACAATTTTTATTTCCTGACAAACTCAGAATAAAGTGACTTACCTCAAGTTTTCTTTTTGTTTTCAACAACTGCCCCTTTACTGTAGCATCTTTGCCACATGTAAAAAGGGAAAATGCATTCAAATTTCAAATGAGTAAAGATGTGTTTTCTTTCCTCGAAACTCCCCCTCAGTTGCCATTCTTTTAACACAGACCCACTTGCAGCAACAGCTGTAGGAGTTTAAATGCAGTCAAATTACTGCCAGATTACTGTATTTTGACCATTTTTTCAAGACCTGAATGGATTTGAATAGTAGTAAGAAAGACTGTCTCCATGAGCACCTATTGTTGTAGGATTCCACTTCAATTTCTTCCCAAGTTTTTCAACATAATGTTTAAAAGCTCAAGCCTCAGAATACACTCTTGATTACAAAGACATGCTTGAAAATACGAACAACGTGATTGAAGTCCGACAGTAAATGGTAAACAAGAGCATTTTAAACATCTCAGTTTCAAAATAACAGGCTCTATTCCCTTAAATCTGTAAGAATATCCTACATGTTCCCATCAGTTGAAGCTGCATCTACTTTTTAAAGCCCTGATTTTCCCTTTTGTATCTAAAGTGCATGGCCATTTCTCCAAACTTCATATGAGAAAAAAGAGTGAAGAGTACAGACCTGAAAATTCACAGGACTGTATCTCAGCTACATTCCTGTGTAACAACAGATTATCTAGTGCTTCTGTGTTCAGTAACAGAAGTTTGGGGTTTTTGTGGGTTTTTTTTTTACTGTTTTAAAGATGTCTCCTCTTAAATGGCCTTTTAAACTCTGTAGAGCCCCCTTCTAGCCAAAGATGCAGCTTACCATTAAATTTTTCAGAGGTGCTTCACAACTACATGGACCTTGCAGCAAGATGCTATGTGTGCAATATTCACCTGCATAGTATTACCTATTCTATTAATTGCTTACACCATAACATTTTTGCTGACATCAGAAATATTAAAGTAGGATGCTCCTTCAGTAAAGAATCTGGAGTCACACTGGAACCATGAAGTCTTTATTTGAAGCTCTTAAAGACAGACATTATTCCTGCTCTGGTCATCTGAAAAGATCTAAAGAAACTTGGGATTTCATATAATTTCAAGATTCTTTCCTCCATTAAGACTCAGTTACAATAAATCATTTACACAAAATTGATTTTGTGGGTAAATGTAAGCACTTAAGCTACTGTAGTAACTCAAATGGAAATCTCTATCACCTGTGAACAATTTACTCAGGCTGTGAATTACAGCATCAGTGGTGCAGACACTTCAAATCAGTTCAAATGCAGTGCAGCTCACGTGTTGCCCAGCACAGCAAACAGTGGCTGTTCTACCTCTAGGGTCAGCAAGGATGCAAAAGCAGGTTGGCTACTTCCACTGGAGATGGAGACATCTATTACACACTGCACCTTTGTCAGAGACATACAGTCAGATCTACATGGAGCCATCCCAGGTCCAAGCAAAAGAGCAATAAGGAAGCACTCAGGTGTGGCCACAGCTCACTTCCTAATTGTTCTAGGTTCACAGTGTGCCCATCAACTCATATACAATACTCCATGAAAACCCCAGGTGAAATATAAACCAAATTTATAGGAAGTATAGAACATTTGCACCAAAACAACTGTGAAGTCCAAAAGAAATTACTAATAGGTAAACAAGCTAAAGCGAGCCTCTGACTTTTGCAGTGATGGATAAAGAAACAAAATCCTGAGCGCTTTTCTTTTTTAAGCTGCATAACACTTGAAATATAAGTTCTGAATTGCTGGGCTCATGTTGATTTAGGTTTACAACAACAGTTTACAGCAGAAGAAACTCATTTAATAGAGCAAAGTTACTGGTATTTACCCCCCTGAATCTTCCAAATTTTATAACTGTGTGATTGCAATACAAATGAGAGATTAATGATCAAAAAAATAGAACACATGGGCTTTTTTGTGTGTTATGATTGCAGTTACAGCTGACTACAAACTCATTTAAAAGCCAAGGTTTGCAGCTTTTTCCTTCCTTTAAAGACAGTAGAAAAAAACCACAAGAATATTCAATCAAATGTTAACCTGTCTCTAATGAATACATACTTCTCTTGTGAGTTAGGCACTAAGAACAATAGAAAACTAACAATTAGGACTCTTGGGCTTCATCTACGAACCAAGACCCATTTACAGTGTTTATCATGGTGATTATAAACAAGCTAAGCCAGCAGATTTAGCCCGCTCATCCAAGGAGGCAGAGCATTCCAGTGCACTGAGAGAGGGATTCTATTTCCAGCTCCACCTGAAATTACTTTGTTGAGCTTCTCAGCTGAATTACTTGAAAATGAACAATGGAGAGTGCAAAATGTCTGCATTTTGAAGTAATAGTACGTAATTCTACTCAAGAAAAAGAGCAAGCATTTCACAAAACTGTAAATAGTAGAAATGAGGCTAAAATTCCCAGCTTTCAGCTCAGACGGCAAGCACAGTTGTAAGTCAGAGCTATGCTAACGTGCCATGGAGGATGCTTCCAAAACAAAAATGGAGACCTGATAAAACAATATATTTTGCATCTCAGAACAAGAGCCATGAGTGACACTGATTCTGTCTCGACACACAAAATGGAAGCTGAGATTGACTTGTGCAATCTAAAAATATCCTAGATTTGTGGTTAACACGGGAAAATACAAAACAAAAGAAATTCACGCTACAATATTTATCATTCACCGACAGACAAAGGAACAACATCTGATAGAAGTTCCTCTGTAGATGTAATCACCACATGGTAAGCTGTAAATTAAGCAAACAATTGCAAAACCTGGGTAAATGAGAAGGTGAAAGCTGAACAAAAGACAGGTGTAGGGTCAAACAGAGAAGCAGATTGCTCACAGGCAATCCCGGGCTTTGTTCAAGTGTTTGCAATAAAAGTTAAATTTACCATAAAAGCACTTTAGAGACATAACATAATGTGAGTGTCTCAGCTGAAACAAATGGCTCCAGTGAAATAAAATCTAAACTGAAGCCAGTTTAAATATATCATTTTTATGAAATAATATAGCTTAAAGCAAACAAAGGCAAAAGACAACTTGTTCAGATTGAAAGCTTAACATGATATTACTGAAATCAATAAAATTGCACACTTGGGATGTAATGCCCTGAGTTGTTGAGCACAGAGTCCAGTGACCTCAATCACAAGATTAAGCTGTTACACAGATTGAAAATTCGATCATGAGGAACATACGAAAAACTGCTTGGGGAAAAAAAAACAGTCAGATCTCTAGACTTGAAAGCAGAGTATTTGAAATTTAATTTAAAAAAATAAACCATTATTAAATTTAAGATATTTAAAATAAATTAGACTAGCTAATATTTCAAATGTGCAAGCTGCCAAAGCACCCATGTGCAATACTGAGGCTACAGTTTATATTTGACAAGGTTTGACATTTGTTCACAGTACACCGTGCACAACTAGAAGAAAATGCGAGATCTGTGATTCATGTTGTAGAGAAAGTATTGCCATTAAAAGCTGGACCAAACATTTTTTGAACCAAACAACGGAAAATGGCATCATATGCTAAGTAGAAGAACCTTTTGGGTTCATTGAATGGTTACAATCAGAAAAGCAGATGGTAATCTGAGAATCTACATGGTTTCAAAGGAACTAAATGAAAATATCAAAAGAGAACATTTTCATCTGCCAACTTGAACAACACAGTGAAGCTGCTCTCTAATGGTGCAGCCAAATTCTGGCAAATACCTCCTCAAGAGACAAGCTCCGAAATAAATTGTTTTGATTACATAGATTTTTCAGACTTCCTTTTAGCATATGTTCTATACAGAAGTGATCGATAAAATATTACTACATCAAATGTTCAAAGGAATTCCTTGTGCATGGAGTGCTAGCTCACTGATACAGGAGCCATTGCAAAGACATATAAAAAAAAAAGTAACAAAAAACTCCTAAAATATGTTGCATTTTAAAATGCATTTTTAAACAGAATAAAGTTCAGTAGAGGAATTGAGCTTTTTTCAAGGGAAATGTAAAATTCATCTTACAAAATTTTAGAAACTTCAGGAATAAACAAGCTGTTCTGTTCCATGATGACCACGTTGGAAATTCATTTCAGAAGTCTTTATTATAACAAGATATTGTCTGTGAATTCAACAGCATAGGTATGAATAACTTCTTCATCAACAAAGAAAATTGGGTGTCTGTCCAAAGAAATTCACAGTCTTGTAGATCAAGTCATAAAACAGTTGGAATGAAAAAGAATCTGATAAAAAATGGATGTGCTGGAAGACAGTATGATTTTAAAACTCACCACATCACTGGAGCCAAAATATTTTTACACAGAGCTATCAGAGTTTCCAGGGACTAAATAAAAATGTTCTGAAAGCCATGCAAACAGTATATAAAAAAGTTTTTCATCTGTAGATTTTACAACAAGACCATTGAGGTCTTAAACCATAGACTTTAATAATAAAAGTAATTTTCAAGGACTATGTGCTGGGAGTTTAATGTCTTACTGAGTGTTTATAGATTAAAAGCCTCGACTAAAACAAATAGCAATTCTTTGTCTCAATTTAGCAATGAAGATTAAGCATACCTCTCAAGGACATGAAGACTGGCACTGCATTTACAGAAAAATAATTTGATATTGGAATACAGTCCAGACAGCAAGATATTACCACCAAATACACGACATGTATTTCTCCATAACAAAGTGTTAAGGCAAGTAAAAAGAAAGTACATGTACATAATTTCTTCTCAAAAGACATGATGCACTATAGTAATGCAGCAAAATTATCAACAGCTTGCATTAAAAAACAAAATCCATAGTAATAAACTATGAATCAGAGGTACAGGAACCAAAGTTAATGTAGGAGTACTCATTGAGACCACAGAGTATAACCTATTTTTTCAAATTCTTCTATATTTCATATATGCAGTAGTATTGAAAAGAAGAACCAAAAGTGACCATCAGGATCACTGGACTAGCCAGGCATAAGAATGGCTAGCAAACAAAATGAGAGTTAAATGTTGAAAAAAATTGAAGCCAACAGGTGAGAGCAATCATTTATTTAATTTCTGAAGTGTGGGGACTGTGAAATAAACAGGAATACATACAAAACTCCTGGGTGAAAACAATGTTTGCATTGTACAGCACATAGTGGGATTGTAGCAGTGAACAGCAACTGACTAGAATAGACAAGAAAGGATTTCCTGAGAGATAAAAGTTCTGCCTAATGTTCAGGTCAGCCGTAATTTATATGGAAAAAAATGCAGCTTGTCCTATTATGTGGAATTCTCTAATTTAAAGGGGGGATGGGGATTGGACTAGATGATCTCTAAAGATCCCTTCCAATCCTACCACTCTATGATTCTAAAACATATCTAGCACATATCTTGGGGGTGTGCTTGTCAGCACTACTGTCTTTCCTTCTCCTAACACTGTCTAATGTATGTCACATTCTTTGTAACATTTTGTAAGCACTGGAGAGCAGGAACTTCATATGTAATATTAAAGTTAAAAATTACAACGAAACTTGATCAAGGAAAACTGTTACTACAACACAAACAATAGTAATAATAATAGAGAAAAAAAAAATTAAACAACTTTATTTTTAGGAGGAAAAAAAATCTCTTGAAAGAAACCTGACGAAGAATGTGTGTAATTTACAGAATTATTCGCTTGCCAGAAGAACCTGCCTCAAAGTTGTTTTAAAGTGATGCCTACCTGTTCAAACAAATAAAACCCCCAAAGAAATACAGCCACGTTGCCACAACAACAGGGGTTTTAAAAGTTTAAATGGCACATGTCAATTCATTAAAGACATCCTAAAGCCTCTTTGCAGAAGAAACAAGTTTTCCCAATCAATAGATCAAGATATCCTGGAAGTAGGCCTGATTCAAAATAGCATTACAATAACTCATCAAACTCTCTCCTTAAGGACAACTTACATCTGTGTTGAGTTTGAAAACAAAATTATTATTGTGATGGCTGAAATCCTTACAGATATTAACGAAACAAATAAAATTACAACTAACTAGTGAGTAAGAGATTATAAACATTAATTAATTGTGGTCTTACTACACAATATCTTCCAAAAACAGGGGAAAAAAGGTTTGCTGAAGTTATTTTTATAACATTAATCCTTACTTTTATGCCTACTTAAATAAAAACAATTCTGGAAGGGATCTTGGCTGTGTAAGATGAGATTTCAGGATTAAAAATGTAAAGCTTAACCTTGAAAATCCTAGTGTACTATTTAAGCAAAAAAGCAGTAAAAGAACATCAAGTAGCTGATCTAAGTATTTATTGATTACTTGAAATAATAATAAAGCAGCATCCTGATAAACACCTTTGCTCCTTCAAATCGGCTGCCTTTTAATCTTCATATTTATCTTTTATCATTTTCAAGACAAACTCTGAGGCTCTGATTCAGACCATGACTCACGGGAGAATCAGATCTCGGCACAGAGCAGACACCCACACAAGTTTCTGTAGATTTGGATTAATAATAACTTGCGTCAGTTTGACATAAACAATTTGGGAAAGGTAAATGCAGAAAAGCAGCTACCACTATGTGAGCCAATTTTTATTCCCCTTTTAAATATAGCCCACTGAACAGTATCTCCTTTACCTTATAATGTAAATAACTAAAATAAATTTTATCCAGCCCTTACATCGATTTGTATGTCACTCATAAAGCCGTTTTTTGATAATTACGTTAGAAAATTTTCTTCCTCTTATTTTACCTTTACCTAAACAAAAGTTTTCTATCCTTATATGTGCATTTTGTATTTTCTGTAAACATGCTACTGTGTGCCTTTAACAAGGCAAAAAAAGGCCCCAACAACCACTCAGGCCCCAGTTCTCGGTGCATACGCTCTTTTCCGAAATTTATATATGTTACATCATTTTTGATCTTCAAGCAAAGTTTGCAATGTGGGTAACATCATTAACATAATACACTATGTGTGTAAAATAGCAATTATTGTATAATATTTCTAAAATACTGGATATATTATTTTTAAACACAGAACCATTTTCATCCATATTATGAAATACAGTAAGGTAGGAGCAAAGGAAAACTTCTAAGTAGATGCAAGATACGCAAGGATAGCAGCACAATAACCATCATGAGCGTGACACTAGATCTTACTAGGGGTGGATAAACAGAAAATTAGAGACATTCAGATTGCAAAACAGTATAGCTCTTTGCTCTGTCTCTTCTCTGCTTGGAAGGACAGAGATTTTAAATAGGAGCAAGGACACAAGAGCTCTTGGACAGGGTGTTCTTTAAATGATGAGTTTTAAAGTTCAGTTGTAGCGGTTTTGGCTGGGCCAAGTTTTGGTAGAGGAGAGGCTACAGGGGGAATTTCTTTAAACAAAGATCTGCCAGAAGCTTCCCCTGTAGCTGACAGGGCTAAGGCCAGTCAATTCTAAGACAGACCCCACGCCTGACCCAGGCCTGGCCAATTAGTGACTGAGGTAATGCTTCCGTGAATAAGGTATTTGAGAAGAAGTTGCTGCACAGTTGCTAAACAGCAGCAGCAACAGGGAGTAACAACGTGAAAACACCTCCACAGACAGCAAGGTCAGTGGAGGAGGGGGAGGAGGGAGCTTAGGCCCTGAAAGAAAGGCTCTCCTGTGACCTGTGGTGAAGACCATGGTGAGGCAGCTGTGCCCCTGCAGTCCATGGAGGCCACTGGTGAGCAGAGACCCACTCGCAGCCTGTAGAGGACCCCACACCAGAGCAGGTGGATGCCTGAAGGACGCTATTGCTCTGTGGGAGGCCCAAATTGGAGAGAGCTCCTGGAAGGACCTGAGAGCGTGTGGGGAGATAGGAGCCCACAGCAGAGCAGGTTTGCTGTCAGGACGGGACTCAGGTTGGAGCAGTTGGCCCATGCTGATAGTTCGTGAAGAACTGCAGCCCATGGGAAGGATCCATGGTGGAGAAATTCATGAAGGACTGTCTCCCGTGGGGAGACACACTACACTGTAGCAGTGAAAAATGTGAGGAATCCTCCCCCTAAGAAGCAGCAGCGGCAAAGTTCACCTGTAATGAACTGACCCTAACACCAATCCCCGATCCCCTGCACCACTGTGGGGAAAGGAAGGATAGCCCTGGGAAGACAGAGGGGTGGGGGAAGGTGTTTTAAGATTCAGTTTTATTTCTCATCTCCCTGTTCTAATGGTTCATTAATAAATCAAACCCTTTTCTCCCCAAGTTGAATCTGTTTTGCCTGTGACAGTAATTGCTGAGCGATCTCCCTGTCCTTATCTCAACATACAAACCTCTCATTGTATTTCTCTCTCCCTTGGCCAGTTTAGGAGCAGGGAGTGACATTACAACTTGGTGGGCACCTGGCACCCAGCCAGAGCTAAACCACCACACCAGTGTAAATAAATTTATAATCCATACATTATCCCTGTCTTGATAGACACGAGGAACTTAATTTATCTTCAGCTCTAGTCTACTAATGAATTTATTTATAAATGACCTAATTCAAATCAGCTGCTGTATTTGGGAATAAACATACCAGGCTGTTCAGCATTATTCTAGTAACAACCCTGCAACCCTCACAGTTTTAGAACTCCTTGAGGACATGCATTACATTACAGGTCTGTACTATACAGCCCCTAACTTTATTACAGTGACAAATACATATTAAAAAAAAAAAAGTCCCCTGCAGTAACTAATTATAGCCTTTCTGCAGAAAATGGCATTCAGTCTCACTCTCCCTTATAGTTTTGAGAGACAAGACTCATCCATTATGTTCTCTTTTGCTTTCGACTTCTGCTGTTCTCAAAAGCTCTGGAATTGCAACTGTCAAATACACGTTTAATGGAAAAAACACACTCCACTTTAATTAATGAAGTTAGTGTACCTTATTTTTTTAAAAAAAACATTTAGTGTTATTGTTCTTGATTTCATTCTCAACTGAGAGACGTGTTTTAAACTGGTCTATTTTTATGTTGCATAATTATGATGAATACTTAGCTATAACTTAATTTCTTATAAACTAGATTGGCTGCAATTAGCATAACAGTAGATTCAGTTTTGGGAAGTTAACACACACATCATTAACATGTGAGATGGTATAGCAGAAGCAGAGAAGATGTCACCTTTAATGAAATATATCCAAATTGTCCTCTCCTTTGCAAAAAATTTATTTCAAAAATAGACAAGTCTATATAAAAAACATAAATAAACTATTTACCAGTTGTGTTATGCATAGATTCTTTTCTAATATACCAAGGAAAATATTTCCTAGGAATTTGTAAACTGATCATTATAAGGAGGTTTCTTGTAAACACTTGATTTTTATTATTAATTATCATAACTAATAAATACATAACTAATCAATACATACCTGCTATTTCTTCTATGGAGTTAGCTCTCATGTCCAAAAGAACTGTGCCATTCAGGATACAACTTCTCAGCTCAAACAAGCTATGAAGTGAGAGTGTGGCAACATATGGCTTACTCCATCTCTCTCCACCATCCTCTACATCTTCTTCAAACTTCAACCACCTGTACAAACAGCCAATTTTATAACTCTATTGTGCATAAGAAATGAAAAATATATTACTACCATGGATACTGAAAGGTCGCTGTTAAAAATTTCTTTGGATATCACTTTAGTCTTTCTTTGTAAGTAATATGAGAAGGTTCCCTTGCCTGCTTCTTCCCATATAATGCTGTATACATTCCAATTCTAATTACTGTACTTTACAAAAACTTGGATTAATTCTTTGTCATATAATGACATTTCTATGATAGAACAAGTAGTATGAAAAAATCAGAGAAGAATTTATGGTGAAGAAAAAGAAAAGCTATAAATATAAGAATGCAGGTGATAACTCTCAGCACTTGTCACTTCAGACTAAATATAACACAGAAAAGACATTTTTTTTCATTTAAAGTAATCATACTGACATATTCATACTACAAAGAATTTGCATCCATTATCACCACCATAATCTTTTCACAAAAGACTCTGTTATGAACTTCGTTAGTTTGTTACTTAACTGCACTAAGCGACTCACAAAGGCAGTAAAAAATCATGAAAAATTCAGGCTATTTTTCATTTAAAAGTTCATACAATCAAATTTCAAATGTCACAGGCACAGATATGCACATACAAGCAACATGTAAACAGTTCTGAACAGTCTTTCAAGCCCCAAAATACAGGTCTTAGACAAAACAGTCAAGTGAATGACAAATTAGAATTCAGTAACATCGTATCTCACTGTTTTTTGTCTCATTTGCCTGTTCTCAGGTTGTGTAAATCTGAAGAGACTTCAGTAAATTAAAAAGATACACGAAACTGTCATGAGAGTATCAAGACTTTTGTTACTAGCCAGCTGGATGAACTTTCTCATATGACCTTTTTAATTGTTTACTGATAAAACTACACTAAAAATGTTAACGGGACACTAAGCAAATAAGAAATTAAAAAAAACTCACCAGAAAAGTGTGTTGACATATGCAAATGTGTTTTAAATGAGAATAATTACCTATTTCAAGCATGCACAGATGTTGCTGCATGAAGCCATGCAGCCTCCCTGTTTGGCAAGGTTTGAACAGCTGTAGCCACACCACAAGCCCCTATCAGTTGACTCAAAAGAACTCAGCTGTTTTATAAGGACAGGCAGCAAGGAAGTCAAGTAAAACAAGGCCTCACACCTTAACAGCACCTTCACACTTGTTTACAGACAGCAATGAAGGGTTGAGCCTTAAAGTCTTGAAAGCTGAGCAATTTACAGTTTCACCAAGCCTCGTAGCTGAGTAAAATGCTGTCCTCTGCTCTCAGTCCACCTTACTTAGCTTTGTTCCTATTTGTGAAACATAACTGTGTAGTCGTATGTTAGATAATTTCCTCCTTCCAGTCCCTATGTACCAGACTCTTCCCATTCTGATGATATCCTGCAGTCACCACTCCAGATAGTCACTCATCACCAGCGTATCTGCTTCCTTCCTGATGTATTCCATTTCATCTAACTGTACCAGCTGTCTCCACTCTCCCATTACTTACAAACAGTTTGCCCTCAACCTCTTGGTTCCTGCAAATTCTCCGACTTCTGTCCAGCCCTCTCCTTTGTATTTAGACATTTTTCCCTCTATTTTCTCTGTGCTGGACAATTTCCATAACTCATCTTTGCTCATCAGACCTTCTTCATCACACTTTTGTTCTCCACTCCCTTCAATGCAATCTCTCTTCTCTTTCCAGTCAAGCCAGGATATATCCTTTACCTTTTCATTCTTCCAGAGGAGCAGCAAGGCAGCAAGACACACAGCACACACAAAAATCTGCTTCCACAGAGCTGAACCATAAATTTGAATTTGCATTTGCAAATGAGGTTTTCCAAATATATTTTCAAAATAATGTCCAAATGGATATCAAACACAAACACACCCCCCTCCCACCAAATTCAAAGCCACAGTTTGAAAGGGATGAGCTAAAACAATTTAGGAAAGTTACAAAGAAACATGTGAGAAAAGTTCCTCGCTGTTTTCATTTTACAGTGCAGCTGGATGCCCTAAGAATTGGTCCTAGCTTACTAATGCCAGTAACATCACAAACATGGTGCATTAATTTTCCTGCTCAAAGTATTGCCTCCTAAGGCTCTGCCACATATCTACAGTTTCATCTTCTCATGCCTCTGTTTTTGTTTGTTTCTAATCTCTTTAGGAGATTTACACAATTACAAGCTTTGCACTTCGGTTCTGCCAATTATTTCTGACAGACCATTACCTCACTCAATGCTGATTCAAAAAAAGATTAAAAATCATGCTACATATGTTCTAAAAGCAATGATCCAAGCATAGATTCTCACATAGAATCGTAAGAAACCTCACACTGTTACTACTTTTTGTTTATGAAAATAGTCTTCAACATCCCATCTGATTATACCGCTGCAGCCTGTCCTTGTATTACTTATTTTGAATATACTGACAAATTCTAAACATATTTTAAATAAGTGATAAAAGACGAACATTTTCCAAACGTGTGCTTGGAATATGTTTAGAGCTGTCTTAGCTGTGTCTGATCACACAGAATGGAACAGAATCACATAGAATGAAGCCGATCAGCTCCATTCACAGGGTTTTCCTTTGCTGGTAAAGACCAGCACAGGTGTATCAATCATGCAGTTTGGATCCTCTCGTAGCATACTTGCTGGAAAAAAGCATGCCAAGGGTTTCAGCAAGGTATGTTACGACTGGAAAAATATTCCTCAGATGGGTACATACACACATATACATGTGTTGCATCTTCCAAAGTCATCTCCATTAATTTTTCAGGAGTTGATAAAAGAGTGCACACTTCATTGTACACTCAGTTACAACAATGTGCTGCACAATATGAAATTGGTGAGTTCAACGTTATCTATTTTACAGCCTGTTATGTCTGCAGCAGAGAGCTGGAGTATGTTCTCACAACTCACTCAAGAATCAATGTTATTAATGTAATCTTACAATCTGAATAAATTTCCATGAGCTTTTGCCTGCCTATGCTAACTAGAAAATGAACCAAAGTAAACAAACACATCAGAAATATAGCAGAAGTGACATACCTGGGTTTTGTGACTTAGTTTCTTTGGAACAAAGTTTTGATCCAGAAGACATGCATTTTCACTTCATATTTGTAATTTTTCCCCAGTACATCTATTTTTTAGTCACTATTAACATTTTACTTTCTAAACTAAGGACAGAGGGTTTTTTTTAATAACTGTGCTGTTTAATTAAAATTCAAGCCTAAACAGTATCCTGATGGTTTCCTCTTACTGCACATTCCTTTCTGCTCCAGAAGGGCAGTGATATTCTCCTGAAATTTTCATTTGCTATTAATAGATACATGCATTCAGTTACTTTGGGTAAAGCATGCTACAAATCAAGCACTACCTTCCAGCAATGATCACCAGAGGATAGTTTTTTTTAACATCATCTGCAATTTGCAAATACACTAGTGTATGTATAAAATAAGCCCAACTGTTATGCTTCTCCACTGTATGTTTCTCCACAAACTTTCTAGAAATCTTTTTCCAGAACACAATCTCTACACCATGCATTCTCTACACAACTGCACAGCTGGGCCACGTACAAAAATTATTGTAAGACTGACTAGAGACTGGAAAGAGTGGTGTTAAAAACAAAAACAAACAAACAAACAAACAGGCTAGAAAAGGATTTACTCTTCCAAACAAAGCTTCAGTCAATTCAATACAGAACCACTCAGTGACAACACTCTCATTAAACACAATTAACACTCTAGTCTTCCTCTATAACATTTGCATTTAAATTCATCTACCTGGAACTATGACCAAAGCCAGACAACAAGATTTACAAATTTTCTTCCTGCGGCATTTTCCACACAGATGGAAAACATGTAATATGGCTGGAACAGCAACAAACTTGTGGTGTATCCTTTCCATACCATGTGCTCAATCAAACTTACTATTTCTTAAGTCTTCAATCAACCACTTGAAGGTGATCCAGTGTATTAGTTTGTAAGTATATGTTATTGTATATTAAACACCATCCAATTTCCATTACTCTACTCAAAGTCACCTTGTTCTTTGTGATATCCTTATGTACTTCTACCATAATAGAAAGTCCCAATTTCTTATCAGCAAGTTTCATTTTTATGTCTATTTTTTTATTCAGTACTAAAGCTATTTAGTGACACTAATTCTTCCAGAGTTAGTTGTCACTACCTTCCACATTAATAGTTAAATCTTTCAGTATGATCTGCTGCAATTCTCAATTAGTTCCTTGCCCACTAATACAATTTTTACAGTAGACCAGAGTTTAAGTAATAAATTCCTATTGCTGTATATCAAATGCTTTACTAAAAGATCCACTGTCTTTTCTTTGACAGAAAAACAAAAATCAATTATGTGATTAAATAGAGTTATTAAGTTAGTCTGACGTGATGTATCACTGTATTGCATTTTATCCAATTTTCCACTTAGCTTCAAGTCTACAATTATTCTTTCCTTCAAATGTTATTCTAGCCCTGAAATCTCCCTATGAGGGCTCTGTTCATTCCATCCACTTTCATCCTTTCTTGATTAGCACTGCTATGTTTGCTACAGCACAACCACTCACCTGATAGCTTCACAGAAAGATGGGATTTACCATACCCATTCTTTCAGCTTTTTAGGATGGACATTATTGCACCCTCTTATTTGCACAGATAAAGCACATCGACTCTTGCCTTCATTTCTAATTTTGTTATTTCATTGCCACCTCCTCCTTTTCTAATAGCCAGTCTCATTTCTGTTAAAACAGTTTTTCATTCTTTAGTTCCCAAATTACAATTGGAAAGATTGTACATATAAACAACAGCTCAATCTAAACAGAAATTTCTTTATTTCACCTATTCCTTTCAAATTCTCTCTTGATTAATTACTTATGTTAATAAAAATTGTTATACTTTTAAGAAACACAAATCTTTTCCGAATTTTTTTTAGTTGAACTAAAGAAAATTCTATTTCCCTAAAAATAACATAAACAACAGTGATATTTTTTCACCACAACAGAAACTGATACTGCTCCTAGAAGAGGTTCTATATATTCCTAATCAGCATGAGAACACTGCAGATGATTAACTTGATTAGAGTTTCTCCCTCTGAATATTAATAAGATTACTTAGGAACACTCCTATTTTGCAGCACAATCCCCATGTGAGGATTTCCTACATGTAAAGATCTATATTTAGCTTCTGTCTATGCCTCATATGAACACATAAGGGAAGGTCATAGAAAATTCTGTGGCCCTCTGTGAAAGCAAAAATTTGCAGTAAAATTAAAGGGAAAGCTAACAGTCATACCAAACAGCCCACATATGAGTTCTCAAAAATATTCCTTCAGAAAGTCCACAATTGTTACCCTACAGACACCAAAGATGAAGTCTACAGACTTCCAGGCACCATTGAGGAATACTATCAAAAAACACTGGAAAGAGAGAATCAAGGTTCCAAAAACCAAAATTAAGCAAGGACTGCTGGGAAATGTAAAGTCTTCAGGGAACTAACCAAATCACGTCTCATTTAGGTGGCTCAAGGAAAGAAACATTAAAAAAAAGTTCTGTTCCAACATTAAATTTTTTTAGCAGAAATGTAATCTGAAGTCTTTTCACATTAATTTTGCAGAAACAAAATAATCCAACATTGAATACTCAAAGTCTCAAAATCAATTGTTCATTGACAGAATATGTAAAAGGTTTATTACTCTTAAAGTACTCTCATTCCTTACTTTAATCTTTTTATAATGGTAACTTTATTGGTTTCTTGAGGATTCAAGACAATATGAAATTATGGGCTAAAATATTAATAAAACTAGCAATTTTTAATTCATATACAAGATATGTTTATGATATAGAAATGATACCATTTTTATTTCCCTTGATATTCCTTCTGACCTATTTCATAAATCCAGATGAAAACATTTGGCTCTGGGAAACTACAAATGCTGTTGTAATACTAGCAGTTCAAGGATTAAAATTATGGGTTTATTTAAGCTTTATATCCAAAATCTGTTTCTGAGCTTGCCACAGTTTTGAAATAATTCCTCAATACACCAGCAAGCAATAGCTACAGATAATTTTTAAAACTCATGAAAACACTCACCTTGCCGTCTCCCTCCACTCTGCATCCTCTCCTTCACGCCAACAAATTTCATCAAGCTCAGTAAAGAGATCATGAGGGATGTGTTCCTCGTCATCATCTTCTGT
This sequence comes from Urocolius indicus, assembly GCA_013401255.1. NCBI lineage: Eukaryota > Metazoa > Chordata > Aves > Coliiformes > Coliidae > Urocolius > Urocolius indicus. Next base: position 117,961 of record WBNH01012072.1, on the reverse strand, counting down.
TCCAAGAATAAACTGCACCCTTTGTGATGGGGTATCTAGAGAAAAATTAAAATATCAAGTCCAGCACACCTTTTTATTTTTCCCCCTGAGCAAGAAAACACCTAACGTTTTATTAGATTATCCAGACTCTTTCATCTATATTACTTACTGCCACACAAAAACCATGACTATGGTTATGCTGTAAGGACAACGATATAAAAACACCTGCAGATGGAGATCTCTTTATTTACTGCAGTTTTCTAGTCTGCTAATTGAAGAAACTCATCTAAACACAGAATATGATGTACAGAAGTAGTGACTACTGGAAGCTGGAATGGTATCTCACAGGAAAAAGGCAGCACGGGTAACAGCATGGAGCTGATAAATTCTTTATTCCACTGTTGCAAAAACTACATTGCCATATTGTGTCTAAATCCACATATGTAGCTCAGCTCACAAAGCTGGTATACTAAATATGTGTTGTTTTACCTAGCAAGAGAAAGTAACCAAAAGAAACTTCTCTAACTTCAAGATACAACTGGAAACTTTAAAAAGAATACATCACTATCTTCACCTACCATTATTCCTTTGTATATTGTTTGTAAGATGGTTAAGCTGTTACACATGAACAAACTGTTCACCTGTCCCAACTTTCCTATTTTGTTCTTCCTGTCTTCCCTTTACATTCCTATTATCATTTATTTTTCTTTATAACTTTTCAGCACAGATATTCTGGACACATACTATTTTTTTTTTCGTATCACTCAGAAAATTAACAGAACTCAGAGAGCACCTTGATGTCCATGTATATTCAGTGCTCATAGCTCAAGAGTTTTAGGTCTTTTTTTTTTAAACAAAAAAAAAATCTTAATTGCTTATTTAAATGCAAATCTCAAATGAACAAGCTCTGGATGAAACCAGTTTCTCATTTCTGAGACAAACCAAAGTCCTTTGTGAGAGCTGATAGGAGCCAGGCTGCCAGTCAACTGAAAAATTGATTATCCAGAAGAACAGCTCAGTGATTTCTTGAACCTTGTCTAAAGTTCTCTCCTACAACAGTATTTGTAAAACAAGCTACAGTATTTTCTATCCAGCAGTGAAGAGCATTCCTGCATAAGATCCTCAAGCTCTCTGAACTTTGGAAAAAATTAAACGATAGCACTCACTGAATGTTAGTTACAAGAGCAGATACAGCACTGACCAAAAATAATTAAATGGGCCACCGATACAGGAGTTTAAACTCAGCACTGAAGATACCTGTTTTGGTAACAGTAGTAGTAATAAACTTGCTACAGCAACGAAACACGTGACAGTTCATATATGGTCTATTTGATCAAGCAGAGTGTAAAGATGTAATACGGTCAAGTCTGCTTACTCTTTCATAAAGCAAGGAAATGAAACACAGGAACAAATATGAGAGACTAGGGCTCAGGTACTACTAAATACTAGAGAAAGGAAGTGCAGGGAGATAGCCAAGGAGACAGAAATTACTTTTGGTAAATCATTAAAGAATCAACAACCTCCTCCACTTTGCCTTTTCTTTTATTACTCTCCTCCTCACTGTTCAGTCTTTAAGACCATTTCAATCTCTATTCTAGACTCCCTTCCAGCTTCTCTCTTCCTGTAATTCTTCATGTTCCTCATAACCACAGGTTGGTACATTCTAGAGTAGGATAAAGTAAATACAAACATCAACATTCAACTTGAGACTAGAAAGTACATTCTAGTCAATTAGTGTGCAACTGTTATTTCCCAGAAGGACAAAATTCAGAAAGATATGAACTCGCAAAGATTAAGTGCATATGAGTTGTGACAGAATATGGAAAACAAGCTACTTTGGTAGAGAGCTGGACTGCAGTGAGAATCTGAGAATAAGCACTGCCAGGAACATCCTGTACTCTTGATAAAATCAGCACTAGAACTGATTTGCTTTTAAGTAATAAATGAGTTGTGTTGTACAGCAGAGCGGCAGTTTTATGACAGTTATGATACCCATGCAAATGCACACTTTCAGCGTGGGAAGGAAAGCAGAGGATCAGAAATCTAAGTCAGGTGAGTTGTAACAAGGAAACACCTCACTGCTATGATTTGCTCCTGCTGGGTCTTCTGTGTAACATACAGCTACTTGACTGACAACAGTGAAGAATCTACACAAATGACAAAATATGCCCTAAATTATCTTCTTCCTTATTAACATACCAGTAAAACTAGCCACTTGATTCTTGCTATTTTTCTTTGCTGCTCTAATTTGCATTGGTGTTTGAATCAAGCCAGAGCTTGATTTTCAGACAAGCTGGAAACTGAAAAAAAACATTGTTGTTCGCTTTACAATACAATAATTTTATTTCAAAGACAAAACTCTAAGAGAATTGAACAATAGGAAAACATTTTTTTTTAAATCAGGTACGTTGGTTCCCCTTACAAAACTGAGTTAACAGGATTATTCATGTGAGCAATGTCAGATGAATTTGGCTCTTATTCATAGGAGTAATAACTACCAAATATATCATTAATGTGTTACATGGAAAATGAATAATATTTGATTCAAAACAGTATGAAAGAATACTTCAATTGCTGACTGTCAAACTGTGATAACTTAATCCTCAAGTGTAGAAGCATAATATTTGCAAAGTAGGACACTCAATATTTTTTGAAGTCTAGGAAAACAGAAATTGACTTGAATAATAGCTATGTCTATCCTCACTTCAAATAGTACAGCCAGTGTGGAAAAAGAAAAAAGCCCTCATATTATCATTGGTATTTCTAAAAAGTAATGAAAGTAATTTAGACTAAGCTAAAAAAAAATAAAATTAATGGGAATAGTTTGTCAAATTTGCATTTATATCATTGCAGTTGTTTGATTTCAGCACACAGAGACATTTAGGAGCAACATAAATCTAAAGTTCCACAATAAGCAGTTGATGATTTTCCCAGGTAAATGGTTCAACACAAGTTCAGGAAATCCTCCAGAATCAGTTGGAACTGGACAGAAAGTTTGGTACACAAAAGAAGCAAAAATATCATCAACCACCCACCTTTGGCTAATGAGGCACCTCGGTCAGGAAAAGTTGGGGCAGCTTTCTGTTTGCTGTGGCTCCACCAAGCTATAGAATCATAGAATAGTAGGGGTTGGAAGGGATCTCTAAAGATCATCCAGTCCAACTCCCCTGCTCAAGTAGGTCCACACAGGAACGCACCCAGGTGGGTTTTGAAAACCTCCAGAGAAGGAGACTCCACACCCTGCCTGGGTAGCCCATGCCAGGGTTCGCTGAGCTGAACAGGAAAGAAGTTTTTCCTTAAGTGGAACTTTTTGTGTTCCAGCTTTCATCCATTACCAATAGTTCTATCACTGGCGTCACGGTTTAGTGAGGAGCCATTTTTGCTTGGTTACAAGGGGAGGGAGTTGCAGTGAAGACACAGTAAAGAGTTCTCAGACTTTCCCCTGGCTCTTGAGTTCAGACCCACCTCAGGTCACTTTGGCACCTCTGCAATCACTATTTAAGGATGGGAATTTGAAGTGCTTGAGGGAGGTGTAAGAGTGGTACAAGATGGAGGCGACTACATGGACCTCACAGTCAGAGAAGGAGGAAGAAAGGAGGAGCACCAGAACAAAGACCCCTCTGCAACCCATGGCAAGAATGCAAGCGGTACCCCAGCAACCCATGGAGGGCAATGGCAGGCCTGAGTGAGCTCCAGGTGAGCGCACCCGGATGAGTGAGAGACTGTGAGGAGACAGCCATGGCACAGACTGTGCTGGAGAGCTGCGGGCCACAAAGCAGACCCGCACAAGAGGCAGAGAGAAGCTGCAGCCTTTGGGATGAATGGACATTGGAACTGCCTGTGCAGGGCTGCTGGGTGTGTGAGGTACTCTGCAGAGAAGCAGGGAGGACTGGTGCGAAGCCTGCCTGCCCTGAGGAAAGGCAAAGGGCAGAAGCCATCAGGAATAGAGTGACTGAAACCCCCATTCCCTGCCCCCCCTTGAGCCGCTCAGCAGGGGAGGAGATAAAGACACCCGAGATCAGAGCTCTGGGCCCAGGAAGACGGGAGGGGTGAGGAGAAGGTGGTCTTAAAGGGCTGGTTGTGCTCTTCATCCTTGTACCATTCTGTGTGGTTTTGTATTTGTTATGTTTTGGGGTTTTATGGTTATGCTTTAGTTGATGTTGGATTAAATTATTTTCTGTCTTCTTCCCCAAGCCAAGTAGCCTTGTCTGTTCTGTCCTAGCCCATAAGAAGCAATTAAGCCCTCCCTGCCCTTTGGAAATTCTCTGGTACTTGAGGCTAATCGTGGTCTTTTGTTCCCTGACAGTCCTAAACCAGGACAACTGGACACTACAGAAAAAAGGGCTGCCCCATCCCCTTGACATACATCTTTTAAATACTTATAAGTATTACTGAGTTCCCCTCTCAGTCTCCTCCAAGCCGAACAGTCCCAGATCCTGCAGCCTTCCCTCCCATGGGGAGACTGTCAGACTCTGTTATACCTGATTTTCTCTGGGTTTGTGCTCACATTGTCTATGCAGCACTCATACAGATATCCAGACTATCTCTAATACTTCAAATTCATTGCATGCATGGAAAACCTGACTGTTCCAGGTTTAAAAATCTGTATAACTCCACTGAACTGTTAAAAGGGTAAAAATTAAGATCTAGTGAATACATTATTGTCAAAAGCACAAATTCACACTGGGATTCAGTGCTTCAGAAAAGAAGTAATCCTGCAGCAACCTGACATACTGCTCACTACTAAGACTCTTTGTAAAGTCATTAACATTCCTAGAACAAGATATGTGAGATATGGGCAGACATGCCAAAACAGCAGAACTGAAAGGCAGACCTGTTAATAAACTAATTCCCAGAGGGTAATATGAAGAGCTGCTCCCTGGAACAGCACTGAGTGCAGGCAGTGTCCTGAATCGTCATCTTACCTTGCAAAACACACGTAGGAAAAAAACATAATTGGCACTTCCCTCACTTAAAACATCCCTATGTGCAACCACAATTCTGGGTCAGGACTGTTTCCTATTGCCAAAGGGAATAAGGTGAAATCAAGACTTGGGGTAGTGTAAGAAAGCAGGACCATTCATCTCTCCACATAAATTCAGCCTAGCAAACAACCTGCTCCATTGCACTCCACTCTGAGTTATCTACATTTCCTCCTCAGTGTATGCCACGATTTCTCCTGAGACAAATCACTGTCAGAACTGCATGCAGGCTGCACAAGCCATACCACAAGCAGAAACACAGCCTTGGGTATGTATAAAACATAACGCAGTGATGGAGCACTGGAACAGGCTGCCCAGAGGGGTTGTGGACTCTCCTTCCTTGGAGGTCTTCAAGACCCGCCTGGACATGTTCCTATGTGACCTGATCCAGGTGGACCTGCTTCTGCAGGGGGGTTGAACTAGATCATCTCTAAAGGTCCCTTCTAACCCTACCATTCTATGATTCTATGATAACACAAATTTTGGCTTGTGCTCTTGAGAAACTCTACAAAGAGTACAAAATGTATTTCTGGTAACACTATTAGCTCAACTGTCAGGGCAGCTATCGGTATTTTTAAGCCTGTTGATGATCTGCATTTAAGGGTAGTATTAGTAGGCTAATAACTTATTGGGGTCAAACAGTAAAATAAACCTTATATTACAGAAGTTTACATAGAATAGTGAAACATCACAGACAAGATTTAATCCATATATCATGCTCCTGTACATTCACATTAAACTAACATTGAATATATAAGCTTTTTTGTTGCTGTTGATTGCTCACTGAACAGGCCAGGCTGCAGACAGGGAGTGAATTGGTGTACCACAGTTGACACTCATAACAACTCCTTTCAAAAAAAGGGGAAGTAGTGTGAAAAGTTCACAGAATCCCACAGAAGAACAGATCATTTCACACACGACAAATGTTCACCATTCTCCTGCTTGCACCCACCAAGGAAGTGGTGGATGGGGACTCTCCCCCCACCTCCTTCTTGTGCACAATTGGACTTTGACCTTCAAGTCAGCAATCAGTGTAAGTGTGGATCATAAATTACTTTTAATTAGAAAACATTGTAAAAATTAAAACAAAATTTACAGTACTCAAGTCCACAGAAAACAGCCATAGAGCACACTTCTGAAAACCTCTTCACAGATTTTAGAAACCACATGTTAGGTTGGGAGAAAGTACTTCCTTGCTTGCTCCTCTGGCACTTCATCCCTATACATGTAATCTTGTTTTCAGAAAGCTGTCTCTGCATTTCATCATATGAATTGCTTCCTTCACCTCAGGGCTACAACAAACGATCTTATCTTCTGGATCTGACAATATGGGCAATACTGAAGCTTCGGCTCTCATCTTTCTACTGGAGTCTTAAAACTGCAGTTATGATACATTATTTTAATCCAGATTTGCTGTTTTCTGTTTCACAGTTGTCCAGCGAGTCAAATTTTCAAGTTCACTCGTCAGCAAAGCCTATAGTTAAGGGTAGGAGAATTCTCTTAGCAGCCACATTCTTTACAAAAAAATTAAATTTGCCCCATTAGTACCCCTTCAAGATTTGAGTTCAGGTACCAAATACAATAGGCTGCACCCTTTCCTTATACTTTCTTCAAGCCCCTCTAGTAACCAAGCCACCCTTTTCAAATCCCTTTTTGCTTGCATTTCCTTCAGAGTCCAGCTAGGCTCACCTCCAGGGCTGCTCAGCTTCCCTTGCCACATTCAATATAATGAAGTACAAATTTAAGCCCTTTAAAACTAGATATTATTAAAGCCAGATTTCTTAAAGATCAAAACAAACCTTGCACAAGCTCCTACAGTGTCTAGTCCTAGAAGATACCACAGGAAGCTGAAATCAAACCCTAGTCCTCACAGGGAGCTGAAATAAAACCCCAGTCCTCACAGTTGCATTCACCCTCACAAAACTTGTCCTTAAAGACACCCTGATGAGAGATAAAGTCTTCCCATTCCATCCTCTTTTAAAACATAAATATCTAAAATTCATAAGTGGAAGGCACTTTACTGATTACAAGCAAAAAATAGACATAAAAAAAACCACTGAAAATTATCATTGCATCCACGTGCATACCAAGCAAGTGCAACCCTACCAGCCAAAAGGAAATCAGCACCAGACCTTCACAGACCAGTGCCATCACAGCCCACGGTGATGATGGAACTGGATGTCCTGGATGGCTTGTGACCCTGCTGCCTACTGCAGCTGGCACCCACCGCTCACTCAGCAAACAGCACCATGGAGCTGCTCTAGGCTAGAAATAGCGCCTTTTTTTGCCAAAGTAGTTTTAATCTGAATCAGTTCCCTAATTTCATGCACAGAGCAGCCCCACTACTTGCCCTGCAAGAAAAGCTGTGGAGGAGGGGAGCTTAAAATGAGCTTGAAACTGAGGCCTTAATTACAACAGCAGCATTTCAGCTGGGAATGGAAAATCTCTTCAGTAAAGCAAAAGCATTACTGCATTTTTAACTAGAGAGAATAATTTCACTGGATTTCTCCTTTTCTTCCAAAAAAATATGAGGTAATACGGTGGAACTCCAGATCTTGAAATCCCTTAGCTTACAATTTTTACTACCCAAAGAAGTCTCTCCATGAGCAAGCCATATAATCTGCAAATTATGCCATTCAATGGCACATCATTATGGCAAAATGGAAATATCTTGTACAACCTCATCTCATCAAGAAGCAACAGGGAGACAGCAAGAGTCAGGTGTGGAGAAACAAAAATAAAACTTGAGTTACTGATCTGTGCCTCCAAATGACAGGATTCCTTTTTATTTCACTAACTACATATTATTTGTCTACAAACTCCGAATCTGCACACTGAGAACACTTGGGTTATTTTTGACAAGTGACAGTAGGAGATTAAAAAAAAAAAAAAGGCTTCTGAGCTGCCATCAGAATGTTCCAAAAAAACTGTTCTCTGCAGAAACCTATTGCCTAAGAAAGTAGATGGTACAGCTTTCCCAGCCAGTAATCAAAACGATTACCAGGAAGCTTCCAGTCATAGCCACTACCTTAAACATAGGTGCTTTCTGGCCATGTTTATACTAAGAATGTATCTTTGTTTTAAAAAAATGTTCTTAATGTTGATACAAATAATGTTCTTTGTTTTCAGAAATTGTTTTTCACTGGACAGAAACCAAGTGGCACTTCTCCAGTCTGAGCGGGGCCTGCACAGCCCCACACTATGTGCACTGTGCAGCTCCCTGAAGCTGTGATGGCAGAACAAGATCTGCACCTAATAGTACCTCACAGATGGAAGTTATAAATTATACAGTTATAAATTATGACAAAAAAATAATGCTTCACCCCATGTTTGGTTAACCGAGCAAGCAGTCTGGAGCACTTTGGGTCTGAATATTTCAGGCTTTTACTTGTTCCAGCATCTCTATTATTCAGTTGTTGCATCTTTAGCTTTTATTATACCTCCTTTCATACTTCACTACTTCAAAACACTGCTAATTTATTCTCTTCTATCATAAAAACCCTAATGTATTTTTCTGACTTACTTCAAAGCACTGTTTTCTATCAGCTGGTCTCACAGTGCTTATTTTCTGTATCTTTCTTCTTGCACCTGCTCCTTGAAATGTTTTTTCTTTCTCCTCCTCCCTCCCAGTTTGCAAGAATACAACCTCCTACCATTCAGCAGAAATGCATTTAAAGGTGTCTGCAGAGAGAGGGAGATAAGCATTTCTGAGTGTTCAATTAAATCAGAATGATTCACAAATCAAGGGACCATTTTGAATTTGCTCTCTTAGGTAGCACAGTCCCTCATATGGAATTATGCATCCAGAATTAGAAGTGCATTTGTCTTCCTTGCAACTTCCTTGAGCCTCTGGATACTGGTATAACCTTGTGGTCATGGGGAACACAAGCTAAGAAGCATTATTAAGGTTTAGTGTATTTGGATTCAGATTTATTGCAGAAAGTGTGTCTTGTTCCCTCTATGTAAACAAAAGATAGAAAAAGTATGCTTAATACTCTCTTTAAGGGCAATGCTTCTCCCCAGGCAGCACAACAACCTGTGTGAAACTCTCATAAGGAAAATCCACTGTAAGACTGAGGATGTGGTCACAGACAACAATTAATCTCTGTATAATTTTGTTGTCTGCTCTGACTATGCTTAACCCCTCCATCACTGTACAGTTTTCAGATTCAGATTCAGTTTAACTTCAACCAGCAACTAAGCACCATGCAGCCTTTCACTCACTCCTCCCCTCTCCCAGGGGAACTGCGGAAGAGAAATTCCTGAAAATAAAAAAGTAAAATTTGTGTATTGATGTAAGGACAGTTTAACAGCTACAATGAAATAAAATATTCTAATAATAACAACAATAATAATATACATTGTTGCTATTATTATTTAAAATAGTCAAATATTTTTAAAGCTAGAAATAAAAAAAATAAAACAAAAAATAAGCAATGCCCAGCACAGCTGCTCACCAGCCTCTGACTGATGCCCCAGCAGTGATCTGCCCCTCCCGGCCAACTCAGCCACGACCTCTATGGTATGCACTAGCCTTGTAGCCACTTCAGGTCAGCTGTCCTGGTTGTGTCCTCTCTCAACTTCTTGTGCCTCCCAGCCTCCTCGTTGGCAGAGCAGTGTGAGAAGCAGAAAAGGCCTTAACACTGTGTAAGTCCTGCTCAGCAATAACCAAAATATCCCCATGTCACGCTGTTTTCAGCACAAATTCAGAACACAGCCCTGTACCAGCTACTAGGAAGAAGGAAGAAAATTAACTCTACCCCAGATGAAACCAGGACACTATGAGATGCCATATTTCTGTCTGGATGGACAGATGTCAGACAAGTCTGCCTCTCTGGCCAGACTTCCAGCAGCAACATTGTCAAGGGGAAAAAATTCTCAAATTTTACTACTTAGATATTACTTCAGGGTAGAAAAACACGGGTACTTCCAGATTTTTCTGAATATTTGGTAGTTCCATCTTTGGCTCCTTTCAATTGTTACCACCCAAGCATTTTGAAGAGTATCTTCAGCATTCTGGATCCAGAGAAGACTTGAATGTTTCTGGCCTGTATCTTGTCAGGCCTTGCTAATTATTTATGTGACATGGCCTTCACACCGTTTAATTGGTAGCTATAATACATTTACATCTGAAAACACAACTTAAAATTGTGTGGTGCTCCACTTCAAATAAAAATGCCTGTAGACAAATGCTGCAAATATCAACTCCCAAGTGTACTTGAAAACTATCTTTTTTTTTTTCTAACTGCTCTCTTGAACATAGGCTGATTTTCACTTAACATAGAATTGTGTTGTATAATGTATTTCATTGTATGCACAACTGTCAAAGATTATTCAGGACAAATTCATCCAGTTAACTCATTTTTTTTTTCACTTTTGACATTAGGAAGGACACAAGCCTAGGTCTCCAGAAGTTGAAAGAACAGAGTTAAGTTCTCAGCCAAAATGTGTCACATACTGGCACTCAAATAAAAGCAGATGACTCAACAGAAGACATTGCTTCATAGTTTAAGATATCTCACTTCTTGGCTAATGCAACTTTCAATTGTTTCTTTTTAATCTGACATTATATGTATATATGCATATTCTTTTTGAAAACTATTTTAATAATTTATGAACTTTGCTGTTTTCCAAGAAATCCGTTTCCATATAGTATCAGGTCTTCTTACATTTGAAATACATTCCAGACATAACCACCAAAGCCAATTTTTTCTTCATTGTTCAGTCTTTAAAATATAATTCATATCTATTAAGTTTGAAAAAGTCTTGACTTTGTTTCATGCCCAGTATAATTCACTGTGAAAGATTTCAGTATTTCAAGCTCTTTACAATATACTTTACAATCAACGCCAACAATCTATTTGTTCCAAAGCTTTCTGCATACATAATACAAACTTTGGATTAAAAGAAAGTCTTATAATTACTATTCTGTAACCTGAAATTACATTGGCACATTTCCCTAATGATTTAAAAACATTCTTGTATTGCACACTGACAAACTGTTCACTATATATGCTTCCATTATATTTTGAACACTTGTAACCTTAGACAGTTCAGCACATGCATTTTTTAGTTTTGAGTAGCATATAATATGCTCATGTATTTTGAGAAAAGGCTTGAGTAATTTATTCATGACTATCTTTTTCTGTTCTCTATAATGTTTTTAGATTTAAAATTATGATAATTTTAGTAGTTGTGCATCAGGTCCATTTATTGAAAGGCATTTTTTCCTGTTCTCAAGTCCTCAAGTAGCAGACTCATCTTAAAATGGCACATCACAGTGTCATTTAAGAAAACAGCTAATCTGGATTGCAATTCATATCTGATAAAATATTGCAGCTTCGGTAACATCAAAACTAATTGTAAGTACTACAAAACTAATGGCAAAGAACCACAACTCCTCTGTGTTTTATTTTAGGGGTAAATACTCCAGAGCCTTCACTAAGGGCAGCTGATGCCCTAAAGCATTTACCCTTTCTCAGCAGCGGTGGAAGTCTACCTTTATAAGAAACACAGACAGTCTCCTATCATGGTAGAAATTATTGAGATTTCCCATGTATTGACTGTCACTGGCTGCTGCCCTTTTAATCAGAGAACTGAAATCTCGTTCTCCAGCAGAGATTGAAGAAGCTGTGGTGGGTTCTCCAAAACCCTGACACTAATTAATGTCCAAGTCATAATGGGACAGAGGATGCATAATCATACTGATGTTTACTATTCACACAAAAATTAAATTTATCTTACCAAAAGGAGGAGACTCTCTCCCATCTTCTAATCCTGAATCTCGCTCTCTGTCTCTCTTTCTATGTTTATGTCCACGGTGCCTATGGCGTCGGTGACTTTTTCTTCCACCCAGTGGCACGTGAACTCCAATGAACAACGTTCGATGGCCTACAGGGAAAAGAAGTTACTGTTTAGGAAGAGGCTGTGGCAACATAACAACAATATTAATAACTATAATAGCATTAATGGTATAATAATTATTGTAATTGTATAGTATTATTTTAATGTTAATAGTAATAACACTATTGATTACAATAATGACAATGCAGCACCACAGGTATATTAATCCCTTGGTACAGTGCAAAATCCTGGTACTGAAGTCCTTATGATGCGGTGCCAGATTTTTTTTCTTTCCTTCAAATCCGCATCTCTGTGTGTGAACTTTTATTAAAGCCAGACAGGTGTTCTCTAAAATGTCTTCCAAAACAGTAATATGAAGAGACACATGGATGCATTGAACAGTTGGTAACATTGCTGTTTGCTTTGTGTGTACGGGAACTTTACAAAACTCATTGCTATTTATGAGCCAAATCTTGACAGAATTCTTGTGGGAAATTCACTGAGAGAAAAGAAAAAAGAAAAATAGACTGAAATAAAAAAAAAACAAGAAAAATTTTAAAAACACTGCAAAATCCCTATACAACTTTATGTGCTCACATTGTAAATACCGTCCTGGTAGCTTAGGGTGCTTTACTTTCTTTTTACTTTATTTCTTAAAATATATAATAAGGTACACACTGCCAAGCCTGCCACCATCTTTGAGCCTTTGAGCCTGAGGAATTTTATATTGCTGATCAAGCTCGAAAGATTTAGCGCTCTTAGCTTTGTAGGCTAACAGGATCAGAGCACAGTAAAGCATTCAGAAGAGGGAGAGCACAGGGAAAATATGCAGAAAGTACCACAAAGCAGAACAAATGGGAAAGGAATCATGACTCGCTATGGGCAAGTCTCCTACATTTACTCAGCAGAAGGACACAGTCCAGATTACTCATCTCAAATAACATTTATTTTCTCTTTGAAATGCATGTAACACAGCTAGTGGATAATTGCTGCTTTGCTGTAATCATTCAGTAGTGTCAATCATCTGAAAAAGGTCAAGAACATTAAGCTAAGGCAGCACGTGATCTCTAATCCTATGGGACTCCAGCGGGGCCAGAAAATCAAGGCAGCATTTGTCACAATACATCAAATAAATTCAAGGCTAACAGGAATTCTATGCAGAGGCAGAGATACAAAAAGCTAGTGAAAAGGCTCTGGACACCACACTAGTTACTACTTTGATGCATGTAGAGGAGACTACAAAAGCAGATGTATCAATTTTGGGCGAGACTACTCTTGCAGAGTCAGGAGATTTTTCTGAAGCAAAGTGCATGAGTTGAATTTTTAAATGTTTTTTTAGATAGCTCTTTCTTCTTATTACATTTTACCAAAACAAATTATGTTAAGCAAACTGCTGCCTTTGGTGTATTTCAACTGTATTGCAATCGGTGGTACGTTAAACAAGGAAAAACGTATTCCATTAAAAGAATTAATTAAAAAAACACTGAAGGAAGGCAGTAATGCAGTAGTCAACACTATCCTGTCCTCTTTGTTGGGTAAAAAAACCAACAAACCACAACACTTTGAAAGGGTTATCCTTCCTAAGACTTTAATCATTTGTGGAGGTGCAAACGGATTGCATTTTTAATTTAGCAATTTAATTCATTTCTTCTGCTTTGTGACAGAAGTGGGCATCCTTATTCTAATTTTATGCCACTTCAATGCTCTAGTTGTACCTGAATCAGAAAATGCAGATTCAGGTTAACATTTCAATTAATTTCCAGGGCAGAATCCAGAACTTGAGTCCACACTGTTCTTTATTCAGTAAACTGGGAAACAGGCCCTTAAATGCATTCACGTTGTGTCTGAATATCATGACAATTCTCTCTATCCAGACAGAATCAGTTCACGCTGAAAAGAAAACAGGAACTTGGAAACTGAAATGGATAACCAAGAAAAAGCAAAATGGATTTCATTCCTTCTATATGAACCTACTGAGTTCTGTCAAGGCATAATTTCAATACAGAGTAATCTAGATCCTTGTAACAAGGTTCAGACAAATAAGAGGAGGAAGAAATGACAGGAGAAAAGGAATAGTTTTCTATAGAAAAACAATAGAGCAAAAAAAAACAAAAGTAAAAAATCTGCAAAAGTTAAGAAATTCTGGTTTATTAAAAGAGCACAACTGTGGAACAAAAAACTGATCATCTGGGAACAAAAGATAAATCAATGAAGTCTTAACTGCTGGCAAAATGACAGTGGATGATAGAAACAGAAGAAAAAAAAAAGGAAGATAAAAGAAATCCAATGAGATTTTACTTCTAGTAACCTTTTGATGCTAAAGATTAAAAATTAGTTCCCAGAATGTGAGGTACTTCTTCCTGTACAAATTGATGGAGAAATTAATAAAAAATAGTCTCCAGCAAGCTCTGTAAATCCCCAAGCCCTAAATGTCAAACATGAGGCTCCTGTGCAGTCTGCAAGAACAAGCAGGCCAGAAACACTCCACTTTCTCTGACAGACAATTTCTTGATGCCTTACTCTGGAGATGAGCATCCACACCTGCTCCCATGAAGTTCTTCAACAGATTTTTTTTTTCCTCTAAAGACTTACATTATTTGAACATGACAATAATTTGAACATGAAAATAAACCAGAACTCTGCTTAATAGTAAACTTCTAACAGAAACACCAAATTAACTTTTAAGATATAATTTAAAAACGATTTTTCCAAAACATTCTTCCAAAAATTCTACATTTTGAGGAGGATCTAGAGGATTTGCTTTTGTTGCCATTGCCATAAACACATCCCAAGAATCAGCTAGACTCTAATTTAATGTTGTGCACGAAAGCAGTTGATAGAAGATTTCTGTGCTAGTGTAACATGATTACAGGATGCTGATATCTCCTGAAGATCACTGCCATCAATGGTAAAATTCCAAGTGACATCAATGGAATCACATTTATGTCCCAATAATTTTTTTTAAAAAAAAAATAATCAAACATTTTTATACCTTCAGTACCTATATGTATTACAAAGAACAAATGTCTATAATTTGAATTTGGCTGAAGTCAACTTCAGGATATTCAGTAGGATTTGGGTTTGCTCCTTATAGTTTATAACTAATTGCATAAGGGAATTTCCTTCATTTACCTTCAAGAGGTTTTTTGTGTGTTTTATAATTTCCTTCACCGGGATGCCATCTAAATATACATGAATATTGCTTAAATATTGTAAAGCAATTCTGCTGTGCTGTATATTTGCACACCACCTCTCATTCTTTTGGCAAGGCCACAAAGGCACTAAAGTATGGGAAATAGTAACAACTCTTAGTTAGATCAGGCTATATACTGTAGACATCACATATAACCTAACAACCATGCTTAAGCAGAATTTAGACAGTTTTAAAAAGTGAGCCTAACAAACAATGGTTTTATAACATTTTAAAGCCAAGTCTTCAAAAATACCATGCTAGGCAACATTTTTGGGCAGTTTTACCATTTGCACTCTGTACCATGTCTTGTAGAGTCCCACCACCTGAGAAGTTGTTGGTCAAAAATGTAGGAATGGATTAATAGTTTACGTTTTTTTCCATATTTACATAAAAGGTTTTTTTCAATTGTAGTTTTCCAATGGCTGTGTTTTGTTGCGAAAATGTTAATAGATGAAGTGGTCAATTACAGTTTTTATTATTATTACTACATTTAGTCAGTTAGTTTGGTTTGCTTCTCTCATCTTCCAAGGAACTATCCTGTAATAAGAAAAATCATACTTGAAATATTTTTTTATTCTGTATCTCTCGATCAAGGACTACAGTAGATACTTTGTAAGGTATTTTGTGTATGTGTGTGTGTGTGCACAGCCAGCCACATGTAATCAGGACCATGGAAACATATACAGATAAAAACCACTCAGGTAAACACATGCAAACTCGTGGCTCTGGACATACTGAAGAATTTGGCCTATTGTTCTCTCAGGAAAAAAAAAAAATCTCTAATAAATTAAAAATAATTTTCCTACTAATTCTTACTTCAAAATAAATGAAATAATTTCTATGCTGGGAGAGTTTATTCCTCTCCATTATTTATGTTATGTTTAATTTATTTTTTTAAATAGGAATTAATTTATATATCAGTGAGTCATCGGTCTCCTTGCTGGTCTTCCTGAGCTTTTTCAATTAACCTTGCATTAACATCAGTAAAGTAAAATCATGAGAAGACCATGATTTTCTTCCTGTAAAAATACACTCTGAACTAAAATGCTGATTTACTCCACACTTAGGAAAGCTAAGCACATGCATATATATTTGCAGCATTAGGATTTAAGTGTGAATCATTTTTTTTGAAATGAACCTCTGAGACTAATATACAAAGATTATTTACAATCTGAAAGGTTATTAAAGAAATTGAATATATTGAATTGATTTGCTTTGGTAAGCATCCATTGTTAAATTCTATAAATTTTAGTTTTTTAAGAGACTTCTTAATCTAATTGCACATAGTTGGGGAACAAAACTCAAAATATAAAGTTAATTCAAATCTATGCATTTATAGCATAAGGGGTTTTGGCCCCTTGTGGTTTACCTTCAAAAAGTTAAAACATTCCTTAAGTAAAATATTTTAAGGATTAAAAAATTATGACCCTTTTTATAAAGTATTATTTTTAATTTTACAGGATTACACTAATAAATCTAAATCATATTATAAAATATTTAAAAGAGATCCTGTTAATTATATTTAATTTTCAGACAGATGAAAGTACATATGAATGCATGTAAATATCAGGATTTCCTCTACACATTTAAGAAAAAGTGTTTTGTAAATATTTCCACTTTGTGGAGGTATAAAGTCTTTGCCCTAGAAAAGAATGATATGAAATCTACATTATTAATATGAACACATCTTACAGAGATATTTCTCAGAATAAAATCTAAGTAGAAGTGTTGTTTGGGGCTACTGGAATCCAAAGAATAAATTATTTCTTACACCTGAATTTTATCTTAAAAATTCAATAGCAAATTAACAATCTAAAAAGGTAATCTCGGAAATATAAATATTTTCTGCATAGCCCTTGAAAATGAAAGATGTAACATCTAAAAATGGTTTTAAGAACCTGACATTCTGGATCTTTCAAAGAGAAGCTCATCCTAGTCACCTTTTTCATTAAATAAATGGAAAAGAACTGGTGGGATTTCTGAAGCCTTGAAAATATATATTCCATTGTAATTTATGGTGCTTGATGACTTAACTCAGGAAGTTCTGGAAATCCCATTAAAATAGTCTGAATAGATGGGACATTGCAAGGAAAAAAAAAAAAAAGAGATGGAGAGAAACTTATTGTGTTTCCCTTAACTTAGAGAAATTAAGATCTTTTTAACGCAACACTAGGAGTACAGATATTTTGCCCCCATGCCTGTCACTCCTCTTCCAAACACAGTTTTAACACAGAAACCACACACTTGTTTGCTAGGAAGAACACAAATATGAAGCGCATTCACTTCCCTACTTCCTGATCAAGTAGAGGCTCCAGAGGCCTCCATGTTACACCAGGCATGTAGGACACAAGTAGGTACTTTAAGAACCGGCCAAGTTAGTGATTACTGCACAAAAAGTGACTGCCCTGGATCTGAACATCCATG
Source organism: Urocolius indicus (assembly GCA_013401255.1). Taxonomy (NCBI): domain Eukaryota; kingdom Metazoa; phylum Chordata; class Aves; order Coliiformes; family Coliidae; genus Urocolius; species Urocolius indicus. The sequence goes on along the minus strand of WBNH01012072.1, from coordinate 100,540 downwards.
AGTGCCAAGTACTTGTACTACATCTGCCTGTGCTGTTTTCCACCCAGAATCGTCCAAAACTGCTTTAGGCACATCCAAGGCTTTCAGATCTCTGCTCACAGGCATGACAGACAGGGCAGATAAGGGAACAGATAAGGGAATGACTTGAAACATTTCCAGAAAGAGCCAAGGCTTCTGTGACCTAGTACGGAAACATATTACAAACTCCAGATGTCTTGAGAGAGAATATTTTGCCAGTGGTTTGTACCAGTTCTCAAATGACTGCTGAACTCAGTGAGACTGAAGAGGTTTCTCCCTCTGGAAACACATGGTGCCTGGAAGCCTCTTTTATTTATTACCAGGTAGAGCTGAACCAAATGCAATTTTCCATTCTCTCAAAAATGAACGGTGAGGTAGAAACAAAAAAATAGCAGTCCATGTAGAGATTAAAAAATTGCCTTTTCCCTTATAGGAGAAAAAGTGATTATGGTGAATTGTGTAGGAGTAGGGAGTTCATGACTCATGATTTGTTATTGTAGTGCAGCAGGGAGGCAGAGCTACAGAGAAAGCAGAAAGGAAAAAAGCAATGCTTCCTAAACCAACAGTTTACATTGTTGTTTGGGCTTATGGTTTGCTTGAGGGGCATTTTTCACCTTTTATCAAGCTGTGATTTGGAGGAATTGACATGAAAGCCTTCACAATTTTTGTAGATCATACATGTAACTTATGTTCTGGGATACAGTATAAAATTACACAGGAAAAAATAAAACAATGTCCCTTGCCCAAGAAATCATTAAGGATATACTCAATACAGAGCATAAGAGCATCTGACTGAAGTCATTAAAGTTGAGGACCAAAAGGAGCCCTGGTCAATCACTGCCCTCCCAGCAAATCTCTCTTTATAACAAAACTTTCAGGTTGTGGCTGGAATAAAATGTCTTTTTAACTGCACCTATGTTCATTCTTGATTTTTCTGTTTTGCTACAGAGGAGTCCAAAAGCATTGTGTGCATGGTGCTACCATGAGATTACCACGTCGCCAGACAACAGGGAAAAAAAAAAAAGTCAGCATATACAGAACATAGTAGCACCCTCTCAGATACACATAAACACTGATGGTGAAACTGTGGTTATCAGAGGGAAGAATTTGACCCATATTTCTAAATTAGCACCAAGTAAAAGAAAAAAAAAAAAAAGCAAACTCAGTACAAGCACAACTGTGTGTTAAAGATGGGATGCTTGTGTCTTCTGATGGCTGCAATTCTGCAGCTTTCACCAATAATGGCAAGTTGGTTTATGTCCATTTAATTTCTCAGAATTTCACAAGGTGAAATATTTGGAAATTTTAGTCCTCACAAATGTTGAAAAGGTTTCTTGTCAGTGAAGCTCAGAGAAAAGTCAAACTTTAAAACTCAAAGCTTATGATCAGCAAAAGACTGGCATTCAACCAACTATGTGATGACTTGTTTGCTTCCTTATTTCATGTTCTTCATGTGACCTTTCAAAGAGATTTTGTGAAAACATCCTGCAGTTATTCACGAATCTTCAAGGTGAACCACCTTCCCACAAATGGGGAAACACCTGGGAAGGGACAAGATACCCACGGTGAAGGGATCAAACCAGGCAATTGCCAAGGCAAGAGTGCAAGCACAGCTCAGGAGAAAACTAACTGAGATCTCAAGCAATATTGAGACACACAGGAAAAAGGAGACAGAACTAGATGAGAGGCACTACAGAAAGAAGTGCCTTAGAAATAACAAATGGAATAAGCTACAGCATGTAATACTTTGTAGGCAACAAAATGAAATAACTCTGCTTATAAAGCCACAATGGTTCTATAAGAGACCTTTTTGTGGAGACCCACAGCTATATAAAAACATCTGACATTACAGGCATAGACTAACCCAAGTCTCTCTTTACTTCCACAGCTGCTACTCTACCCCTCAAAGTCTAACAAACATTACAGTGAGGATCATGAGGTAGGTCAGAGTAAACAACAGGATAAAAAAAGGTACCCAAGAGAAACAGAGGCAAAGATGCTTGGAGCAGGGGATCTGTACTGACAGGGTAACAAATTATTTGCAATAAGCTGTAGCATCCTGGCAGCCAAAGGGAGGGGAGACCTTGGTCAATGTTCCTGTCTGTCCAAATAGAATTAGTAGCTGACTTGCTTCTATGTGGAGGCAAGGCTGAATCAAGGCCAACAGGTTAATAAGATTTATGTTCTTTCAGCCCTGTGAGCTGCTAGGTCCTATTAATTTTCAGGTAAATAATGTCAGTGGCAGACAGGTCCACTATTATGTTATTTCTATAAAAAAAGCCGAGTCTCCGGGAATAGAAGCCTACTTCAATATCCGGAGCCGCTCAGCCCTTTACTAAATAATACATGGAGATTAGAGATCAATCACAGTGAGTTTTTCTTACATTAACTCTAGACTGTATAGAATCAGGATTTCATGAAAATAGTTTTTAAATTACTGTCACAAGCTAGAACAAATCTAAAAAGAAATAATAAATAGCCATTTTTAAAAATGAGTAAATAAATACACCAAGATTTCTGGGTCTTTTGGTCAGCAGGACATCTACTGTCAAAATTAATCTTCATGCAAATTGTTAAGTACAAGACATCTCTACAAACACACTAACATTAAAAAAAAAAGGGTTTATTAAACCTAAATCCTCAGCTACTGCATCACATTTGGTATTATACTAGTGATGTTTATTTCCTAATTTAGCTTGAAGTCTTTTGTGACTTTCAGTAATCATATAATATAAGCTTTGTCAAAAGTGTCAGAATGTGTATTCTGATGTATAATGATGTATACACTGGATACAGAGGTTTATGTGTCCTGAGAGATGTAAAAGACGATTTCCCATGAGACAAATTTTTCCCACATTACTTAGGCAAATAAAATGTTTGAACCATAAAAAACTTAAGCAAAATTTTTACTTCTCTGAATCAAGGATAATTTTGTGATTTTTCTCCAACAGAGGCAGAATTCATGCCTGGACCTTAACCTACCTAACAATCCTATCTCTAGCCATCTCCCTATTGAAGCTGTTTCTAAAACCAGGCCTCAGTAATACCCACAGCAGTTCTGAAATCCTGCCACAAATCCAGGATCTGCAGCTAACCACCTCTAGCGAGGACAGCCATTTTCAGTCATTTTCACATTCAGCTGATACAGTGGGCATAAGCAAAAGACCTTAGTCAGAGTACACTTAGTGAACAATCCTTTTGCATATCTATATAGTTCAAAGTCTCAGCACATGATCTGAGAGACTCTGAAATCTCCATACATGTACACATCAATCCAAATATTTTTAATATGTGAGAGAAAAGAATAGGTATATCCACTTTGTCTGAAATTTTTTACTACTGAATGTGCACTGAAGCAATGGCAGATGGCCGGGGAAAACATAGAGTAAACTGGCTGAAGTGTAACTGTCTGTTGATGTGCACATAACTGCTCCTTGTACAGGTACATGTACAACCTCTCATTTTGTAATTATGTACTTCAGTATCCAAAATCAGTGCCCAATTCTCGTTTAGGAATTCCAGTAATAAAAATAAGAGCATGTTTCTTTCGGTAGGAATTTTTTGTATACACACACATTGAAAGATAACATGCAAAATATGGGAACATATGCATGGGACATGGGGTTCTTGTTTTGCTTTTAGAAATGCTTTCTATGTCCCTTCCTTAGCAAAACCATCAGACAAATGACCTGTTTGGTACCAGTGACTGATCTTGACCTTACCACTCAGGAAAAATTAATTACGTGGAAAAATAATTCATGCTGAAAATCTGAATATTAAAGCTCTGCAAACAATCCACCTAGTACTATGAAGCTTAAAAGAAGCAATCTGAAGTACACATTGCAAGTATCATTACTGGCACTAAGACAAGCAACACGTCTGTTCCCTTAAGGACTGCAGTTCCTGTGTTGTCTCCCCAAATTTTTACTATACTGGTCAGGGAAAGAAAATACTGATCTAAAAAGACTGTGAAAAATTCTGATCCTGTGGATGCTCTTTCAGGCAGCATTAATCACCATGATAATTCCAATAAGAGATGTATTTGCCATAGATTTATGAAGTGCTGCCCCAAAACTTGCAAAATACAAGCATTTGCTGGGCCAAGAAATTTCAGATGGAATTTTTAGTAAACATTTAGAGAAGTGTTTCTGACATTTGAATGCAGATAGCCTAAAATTTAAAAATAGCAAAATACTTACTATTTTAAGTTTTAATTGAAAGAACATAAATACTGATTTTCATATTTAAACAACCTTTATTTCTTAATACACATTGCAGGTTTTGAAATGTTGCTGATATGGTGCTATTGAAACTTAAACCCTGTCAAAACTAGTCTTTGCTAGAATATTCAACAACTAGCTATTTACATTTTTAAAACATAAACCAAATTAAATCTCTGTCAAAGAGCTAATTGCATAATACATACTAATTATCTAATTATATGATTCTTAGTATGGTATGCAATTACCACCTGATTATATAATTTCATATTTTATAGTTGTTATGTCATTAGGAATAGGTAAGTTTTCATCAAAACCCAACACAATGTACATTGAGTAAGAATATGACACTGACGTTTGTGAGCCACATTCACTGTTTCTAATGGAAAAGTGCCTGGGTGTGCTGCAAAACAAATGAACAAGCTATTAACAGAAAGTACATATTAAAATTTACCGTCTCTTAAAATCTTTTTATGTCACTTGGTATTTCTGGATGCAGTCATTATATATTTAAAGACACACTGATCTGATCTGATTTTGGAGTTGACATGAAATGTATCTGCATAAACTAAATGCATTATAAAGTATTCTGTATTGAATAATTATTTTGTTAGAACATTATGAAACAGTGTGATATTATTTTAAAGAAAAGCAGACTCATTGGCTAAAAACAGATTTTTTTCAGTGTTCTAAGCAATTTAATAGAATAGAAACAATAGAAAGAAGGAAGGGTCACTGTCATGTTCTGATTTCTATTGATAACATTCTAGGAGTAGATTTGTGAAAGAATATTTTCACTGATACTTCACTGGAGCAACTCTGCACATACAGGATGATGGGATCAAATATCACAGATTAAAATTACAAACTTCGTCAGATTTTGAGATCAGGCTTTAGGTTCCATGTAGGAACATCATAGTAATTATGATTGTTTTAACACTTAAACATTGACAGCCATTTAGCCCTGAATACACCAAAACTCTAAATGCCACCCTGGAAGCATCATACCTGAGATATACCATTGCACATGCTCAGATCTGCCCTAGATTGAGCAGTGAGCTACGTATCTCATACATGCTACACTGCATGACATTTTACATCCTATGAGAGACTCTCTCATACATGCTAACACAGCCAAGCTCCTTTCAAAATGCAGCCACATCTCCTTTTTGAGGCACTGCTGAGGGAAGCAGTAAAAGAAAGTAGCTTTGTATCAAATTGACATTCGTGTGAAATCATCAATATGGCTATCACACAGCAGAGAAAACAAAATTCAGACAGCCAGAGAAAAAAGGGGAAAAAATGATGAAGTAATCAAAAGGTAGGCTTTTAGAAAGCTCAGGTTCATGAACAGATTGAGATACCTCTCTTTAGATCCAAGACAGGTAATTTTTGAGATGTAGGATGTAGAAATACACCCCAGATCTTATAATTTCTTTTCGCTACTTCCTGTGGCTCTATATGACAAAGACAAGAACCTTCCATGCCCTACCACAGGAAACTAACAATTAAAATCAGCAAGTTCCAGTCTCAGTGATGGGGTATAGTATGGGCAACAGAAATTCCGTTTCATCCGATAATTGACTTGTGGAGTTTCACAATCCAGTGCAAGAGTGTCAGTAGTAACCAGAATAAGTTTTGGATCCACTAAACAATTGAAATGCAACTCTTTCAGTGTCTAAATTATTAGAACAATATCATAAAGCTAATCAGAATTATTAGGCCTATAAGACAGTTCTCACAACTTATCACTTTCCTCTACATGGTGATATCAGGTGGTTTCTGCAGCATCTATTATGAAGTATCTGTCCAATCTGTGACACACCACAATGTTTTTATTCAGTTGAAGATGTGGCTAGGCAAGTACAGGAGGACTGCAAAGCAAGTGCAGAAGCCATTATAAGTACTAAATCGTCAATCCTGCTTGCATTTACTTATTTGAAAGCTTAAAGGTAAAAAGATTTAACTGAAGACAAGATTTACAAGATTTGATTATAGATCACAGAAACTAGTAAACTCTTTCCATCATCTTCTATATCTGAGCACTGCTGTAAGAAAAGAGTAATATTTCTCTATTTTAAATGAATTATGAGATTCTACTCCCTTGCTCACTCTCTTTGCATCCTTGCTCAAACTATGAGTTTACACATTGGAATTGCATTTCAGTATTTTCAGAACAGACAATTCTGATGCACAGAAAAATAATCTCTCACCTTCTAGATCTTCCTTTTCAAAATGTGTTTTGAGGATGGAGCGAGTTCCACCTCTATCCACAACAGCCTCTTCATCATTTCTCTGCAAAACAGAAAAAAAGGACGGGTAAGCTGCTGCTTATTTGGAAACTATTGGCAAGATTGTACAGTACTATGAAATAAAGATACTTTTATTTTTTTTTTTCATTTACTCTTCCAAATCAAGAATAAAAAAGTTTTTAGGAATTTATATTTTAATATATTTCATTAAAATATATTTGTTATATATCAGGTTTTATTGTGGTATGATTACAGCTAAATTTGACAAGAAGTTGTCCTAAAACCTGCAGGATGAACAGTAAGTACTGTTTACTGGGAACTAAGGAAGACATGAGTCAACAGGACAACAAAAGAGGTGAGAGAAGAAATGTCTGGCTGAAGCAGCTTTATTCCTGTACCCTTGAAGAAAGGGACTGCACATGGATTTTTGTCTTCAGACCAGGATCCAGAGCTACATGCAGAAGTTCCAAATTCTTAGCACTAACACTCCTTACACTTTGGCAATACTAGAGAATTATATATGGTGACAATATGAAAAGAAATATTTTATACCATGAAAATGAAATGAATTGCACAGCTTTTGCTTTTCTTCACAAACACCAAGCCATAGTTACAGTAAAAGAAGATAGCATACACTAATAGCAGAAAACATGAAAGCTATTCTTCCTCAGTAACGTATACTTCACGTTGAGTTTTATACTGGTCTGCACTGTAAATGTACTATGTGATGAATGAGTGTAGTGCTTAGGCTAAAAAAGCTACAGAAATTAGTGATTTTGGTCACTGCTGGCATGAGGAAAAATATCCACATTTCCCTAAGTAGAGAAGTCTTTTAGGAGTTCAGCATCAGGACACAGGATGTTGTACTAAAATGAATATTGGCTTCACTGTGAGTTTGATGTCACAATTGTGAAAAAGAGTTGCTAAATCCAGCCTATATTTCACAATATGATTTAGAGTTGTTTCAGGTAAATGATGATGAGGAAAAAAAGATGAATTATAGAAAAAAAATTCAATATATCATGAATATATATTTACCAAAACCTTTCAAGAATTAAAAGTGATATTAGAACTAGAACTGTTTGGTTTAAATACATTAAATTGGTACCTTATTAGAAGTCTGAAGCAAGGGGATTCTAACACCAATGTTACATGCTAAATATCTATCTATATATAGAATGCAATAGAATGTAACAAGAAATTAAATTACGTGAGCAACTCTCCTTGAACAGTAGATGCCCCAGCAAAAAGATTCAAATCTAGAGCTGGATGTCGTGCATTCTGGATGTAAGTTTTTGTTTCAGGCTCCTCTCTTTTTTAAAAATAGCTGCCATGATGTAGTTATATAGAAAAATCTTAAGAATGTGTCGGCATGAAGCATCTGGGCTGTTGAAGAGAGACTGTGAGTGTTACACTGTCTCTATTAGACTAAAATCTGAAAATGAGAAAAGGCTTTCCATTAAAACTTTTGTCTTCTAATAATTTAGAATTAGCTAATACTCTGTTAAAATGTGCCAGAGCAGTATAATTTCACATAAACCATTTGATTATCTTAGGTAAAATGAATCCATTATTTTAAGTAGTTAGACATAACTGGGTGTGTTTGTCACTTTGGCGTGATGCCATGCCCCTGGGTGAATGATTAGGCCAAGTATTACAGCCACATCAACAGTAGTGCTATTGTAGTGTAAGACATAACCATCAGTATTCTACTGATCTTGAAAAGGCCTTAGGGAAGCAATATTAGGGGAAATGTACAATGGAGAAAAAATTAAATTTTAGGACACTCTAAAGCCTTTACAGATCATCTAAGTAAACTAAATACAAATTAATTCATTAATATTTATCAAAATATGCTCATACACTTTGACTTCTCCTTTCCCATGTGTTCAATTTTCTGCTTCTGGCAATCTTTTTCTTCCTTGTCTCCTCTTCCTATAATGTCACAGCAAGTTCCAGCCTTGCCTCATTCTCAGAAGTGGGTTTATCCATTAATATTGCAATGAAAAACAGCTTAATTGAGGGTACTGTGTTGTTGCCAATTCACTTGTCAAACCCTGAGCAAAGTCCAATTAAACAAGCCTTGCACTGTACACTCTCATTTCCCAGGGAGTCACACTGCATTTAGCCTAGAAGTCATTTCTGTGATTCCTGTACTGCTTCCTTGGAGGAAGGGAGAAGGGAGAGAAGAGCTCGCTAGTAGTTTAGTGCCTTAATCTCATTTGGAGGTAAGCACTATCAAAATACAAGCAAAAATCATGGCAAAGCCATTCTATGACAACTAGAGGCTAGAAAATTTCAAATGGTAATATTCTGCTTTTTATCTGGCATGTCAGAAAAACTATGGAATTATTATTTTTAAGTGTCGCAAGAGAATTTGAAAGTGAAATTATAGGCAAGATTAACCCTAAAACAGTCATGGAAGACAGAATTCACTCTCTGGATGACTTTTAATGAACCAAGCAGACACCATCCTCCATTCTAACATCCTCAAAACCATGAATCCACTGCAGTTTTGACTATCAGTTTCAGCAGCATCAGAATAAGGTGTGGAAAACTAAGTGCTTTTCATTGCCATGCCATGTATATAACAGAATTCTACTACTTATTCTTTTCACTCCATCTGAAGATGATGAAGGTCACAGATGTTGCATAGTGCACAAATCTGCCAGGAGTGAGGTATTAAAACCATACTGACATACTGCAGCTGATTGCAACAAACACACTGACCAGGTATGAGTCCTTGGAACTGTCCATTATTGCAGTGAGTTGATTGCTGATTCCAGTGAACACTGTGCTCTACTGTTTTAAGAATGGAAGAGGGATCCAGAAAGTCCCCGAGTGCTAATCCTGGATCTGCACTGACTTGCTGTGTGGCCTTGGGAAAGTCATTTAATCTCTATGCCTCAGCTTCCCCATCTGTAAAACAGGGATAATAATACTCATCTACCTTCCTCACTGGGTGCTCTGTGCCCATAGTTACTATTCACACAGCAACTGTAAAGCACTAGAGAAGTGCTATATCATACAATTTAGGAAAGTACGCAGTTTACCCAGGTGAAGAGATGACATTAGAAAACAACAGATTGATAAAAATCAACATTTAGGCATAAAATCTTTTTTTGACATCAAACCAACATATATTCATACTTTGTAATCATTTTACAGTGCACAGCTTTGACAACTTAACTGGACAAAGTTTACACTAGGCTCACTTTCTGTTGGCCTAATTCAATAGCCAGAAGAATTATATTTCTGTGAAGCTGTGATCAGAGCACAATAAATCTGTCATATATTTATAAACAACCTAATATTTGTCTCTTTTTAAATTATACTTGTTAATATTTTATAGTTTTATATAGTTAGCACATAACAATTTGCCTAAAATGTAGACACAAAATAAAGCAATAAAGTACCAGCAAATACACAGTAGAAGAAATAATGTATTTGGGATAAAAGTGTAAGAAAAAGCTGAGGCTTTCATGTGGAAACCATAAGCTCCTTAGAGACCAGGGCTCAGCAACTCAACTCAGTCCATGGTTTCACCTCTTACATTTTCCAACTGAATGCTGAAATGACTTTCACCACACAGCAGCATCAGCTGTACCTATTCCACAGGAAACATTATTTTAATGACAGTCGGATAAATACAGTTGTCACTTTTTCTTGCCACTTTGCACTGTAAGTTTAAATTCAGTGTACAGAAAGCAGACAGTAGAGTTGTCTTCTGCACCCTTTACAGTGTAACCACATGTTAGAGAAACAAGTATTTGAAACTGAAGAAAACTGAAAGGAAGTAAAGTGCCTCCAGAGACATTTGGCTTCCTTTTGCAGTCATGAAGGAAGAAGGTCACCGTGAGTGCTAGGAATACTGATTTTCAACACTTATATCTACAACCTGTTTATCAGAGTACAAAAGTGAGGCTGCACCTGTTGCCAGGAATTTTAAATGTGCTGGTTAGAAGGAATAAAAGGTCCATGGTTTAGAAACCTAAAACAAATGTCTAAAGTGTCCTTTCCAACAATTTACTGATAAAGGTCACCATCCAGGATATTTCATAGCTAAACGATCTCCTGGAAAGATTCCCAAATTGACCTTCTTTAGCTGTGACACAGTCCTAACTGCGATTCGTATTATGTCATGAAGAGGTTAATCCTTAAACCAGTCACTTCCCAGAACCATGTACTGCCCTTCCACACCTGAAATAAACTTCTTTAATGGAGAAACTACATACTTAGAAAAGCTGAGAAACATAATTTTATGAAAGATGCTTATGGATGTTTTTAGTTATAGCTCTTATGAACTGTCCATGCTTTCACCATGTGGTATATGATTGGAAAGTTGATGAAAGTAAAAGTTTAGTATATTTCTGGATGATGTAATTGGGATATATTCCTCATATTCTGGATGCAAATACAGCAGATTAAAGTCTAAGGGACAAAATACAGATCTGAAGTTATTCATATGTTTATTATATGTATTTACTAAAAAAGGAAAACCAGTACATGAACTTAAAAGACCATGTTGCAAACATCACAAAAGCTACCTCAAGGCTGAACAAACATTCATCCAAGATCATCTGTGATGATGGCTAGAGTAAATGAAATAATAGTGTAGCAATAAACACACATTAGGAAACAGGATATTTGTTAGGACAATAGGAAGTTATGAAAGAGTTGCAATGAATATGTCCTGCTGGCAGGTACTCTGCTCCACTGGTATAATATTTGGTGCTAGTATATTTTTAACAGGTAAGTCAAAAGGCACAACACTAAAATTTTCATTATGTATGGAAAACTAGATCTTGTTTCTTTTCTTCACCATTTCTAATTTTATTTATACTTGGCTGTTTTTATATTCTGTCTCTGGTATTTGGTCAGTGTTTTCAATAAAATAGATGACTGATTTTCTTTGAAATTCAACACAAAAATCAGCTACAGATGTTATTAATATTCCTGAAAAATTTTCAAGGTTTTTAAAACTTAAGATAAAATCCTTTCATTTTTAATTACATTCTTATTGCACTCACAGCATAAATCACAACATAACCAAAAAAGAATCCTTTTTCAGTGCCTTCCTTTCTGTAAAATCCATAGCAGACCAGAAGCCATTTTGGTTTTTTCTGCACTAGGAAATATGTATACGACACACCTGCTGACTCATAAGGAAAACAATCATGGTATTAATTACTTCTCCACATAAGCCACTTATTGACGATTAGACAACCTACATAATTCTGAAACACCATCTGGAACTCAGGAACGCCTGTCAGCATAAAACATTAAATACTGCACTCCTATAAACAACAAAAAGCTGCAATATTATTTTATTTTATTAGTAACTAGATAAAAGATTGAACTATGTAATATATTCATTTCTGTTTATATCTTTTATCATATAGTGGTCTAAACCATAGGTTTTCACTTTTCAAATGGTCTGTAAGGAAACTAAATGATCACATACACACCATGATCTCAGTCTAAAGATATTCCAGCATTATCACTTGCTGTTGTGTTTATTTCACAGGTCTATTACACAATACTTGCATTTTTAAGATCATTTTTGTTAAGTTCAGCTTGACATTTCATAAAGACGGCATTACTAAAGATACAGAAAAGTGAGTTATTTGAAATCTTGAGCTGCCAAGAGCATATTGGAAATATCTTGTAAAGACAATTAACCTAAATGTCTAAAAAGCTGTTATACATAGATGGATGCCTCCCTGTGCAGGAGGCAAATCACTGGTGACTGCCATGTTCAGTCTTGCCCTTTAAACAGTCCTTGAGCAGACACAGTCACATAAAACAGATTTAACGCACAATGTGTATGCCCACAGTGTAGATGCTACAATTCTTTTTCTTTCTGAAGACAAGAGAAAAAACACACTTCTTCAATATTATTTTGTTTAATTGCTTATATTACGTATAATCATATTTAGCAATATTTTCATGTGGAAAGTGCAGAAAATTATATTTTTTGATGAAATATAATTGCTTTTCCCTTCCACTAGCTACATTGTATCATCGTTTTCCCCTCTATCCACCTATTGAGGAAGACCCATCAAGACACATTCATAACACAATAAGGTCTGTTCTGTAAGGTCTGAAAAAATAAGTTTTTTAAAAGTCTCCTTTTAATTGTACTGGTTTTGTGGCACCTTTCTGCAGCAATCGCTGCTAGTTAACGAAGTACATATTCCTTTTGGTCAGCTCTATTCCAAATAGTTCAGGCTATGCAAGAAAGTAGAAAGCAATTAGTTTTCATTCCAGATTTGCAACTTCCCCAGGGCTACATGTTGTATGCATAAAAGCCTCTTTCTCTGTCTCTTCTTCCTTCTTTTCTCCTTTTATAGCAAAAGTCAGGATACTGCTTAGCATGCCTCAATAAAGAAATACCATCTTCTGCAACACTGCTAAAAATTCCACAAATCAGCACTGGCTCCCAAGAACTGATTTGCTACTGAGACTGACCTGAGACTTGTACATGTTTAATGTAATAATGTAATTCCTGTAACATATAAACACAGATAATCACTGCAGACATTAAGTTTAAGCACATACTATCATTACAAATCTAATGAGATAAAACACAAGCAGATATTGTGCACACAGATAAAGCAGTTTTACGGACAAGTAAATGCTCACTAATACATGTAATTCCTATGTTTATCTACATTGAATCATTCTGTGATGGTTATATGCCACTATGCACAATACAGCAACTGTGAAACAATGCATAAATGACTGCATAATCACCAAAATATTTCCTTTTAGGAATTTCTATTTTAGGTAGAGACAATACTCTTCTTACATTTCCAAGACAGATATGTTACTTTATCTATTCTTTATACACCTATCCAATTGAAAACAAGATTTCTGTTAAACGAAGATAAAACAGAAAAAACAAAATAGAAACTTATTCTATTGCAGCAGCTAGATGCCCCATTTTCTCTATCTGCAATCCCTCACCAGAAACGGACTCTGTTGTGCTAATAGCTGCAGCAACAAAAGAGAGAGGAATGGGGAAAGAAAAAAAAAATCAAAACCAACATTCCCACTTGATAAACCTGCTGGAGCATTGGCTATAATATTGAAATAATGAACTCTTAAACTATTTCAGGCAGTCTCCTTCTCTGGAGATATTCAAAACTCATCTGGATGAGTTCCTGTGTGACCTACTCTAGGAGGTCGTGCTGTGGCAGGAGGGTTGGACTAGATGATCCTTCAAGATCCCTTCCAACCCTTAAGATTGTGTGAATCTAGTACCTGTTATAAGCACCTGTCCTTAATCACAGCCACACTTGCCATGTTTTGTATGCCTCAGTGTAAAATGGTCAGAAATGGCTAAATGGTATGAGTGCCTTACAAACTCCAAACAAGGCACTTAGGTTATTGTGCTCCTTTGAACATTTTCAGCCATGTTAAGATTCTTGTAACTTCTCCCCTTCCTTCCTATCGTATCACGTCTGCCGGATATGTAAGCTACTCTATTCAACTGGTAGTCTCAGACAGATCTCTGAATAAATAAGACAGCATTCCTTGCTGCTAGTTAAGGAAAGCAGAAGTTGGGTCATATCTGTATGACTGAGATTTCTATTTGCTTCATATTTTTCTTTACTACATTGTCAAATACTTAAAAGCTATGGAAGTGAAAACAGCACAGATTTCAAGCTGAGGCATGGTTATTTTTTCCTCTGTAGTTATTATTTGAATGTCTCCTGTCATCCTAGTGCAGTCCAATTAGCTGAATTTCCCATTTCTTGCTTCACAGCAACAGCTATGTCAATCACTAAAGAGAAGTTCAACAGCATGAAGACGGATGTGAAGAATTTATCCAAAGGCCAAATGAGATTTACTTTTAGCTTGTCTGGGGTCTTTTGGCCCAATGCCAGATGAGGATAGATCCAGGATAACAGCATTATTTAGGCATAGCTCGAAGTTAAACCTGCTGAGTTCAGCCCAGTGTGCAATAGGATATTAGCTGCTGGGCAGCAAATGGAAAAAAGTAAATTGTATCAATTGCTAGTTTCTTAATCAGCAGTAAGATGTACTATGCTTTAAACTGGATACACTTCTCATCTCAAAAGATCTGCTTTCAGCCTCAGAAAAGATGACATGTTTTCAGATTTGTTTCCAAAATCATCATTAACTTTCCAAGTAAGTCTGCTAACACTAGTAATATTGTTCCTCTACTAGCAGGGAAGGCATCTTGACTGAACCAAATCTAACTGCAGTGCTAAAAAACAGTATGGCACTTCGTCATGCATTGTCAGGGAAAAACTGACTTAGAATACCATACAATGTTCTGTTCCATGCATCAAGATTAAATTGAATTCCTTGTGGTCATGCAGAGTTGTTTTCTATATGATCTGTTACCCTCCAGAACAGAAGACTGTGTTTGGCTGGTTTGTTGTTTATTGTTTTTTTTTTAAACTGAAACTTGTAAATAACTTGAAGTCAATGGACAAGTATTTCTTGACCAAAACATATCAACTCAAATGTAAAGTTTAGTCTGAAGAGTTCTCAAATCATCTATATCTTCAGAGAATAACTTTAGCAGAAAATCCATGTAATGGATGACCCAGATCTCCAATGATCTCAACAATTTTGTTGTCATAGGTGATTTTTGTTATCAAGGCAACTGTAATTGATACGACTGAAAAACAGATTTGTTTCACCCAGAAACGTTCTGTTACATGCAAATGAACAGCTACTCTAATGGAAACTAAGAGACCTCTACATAGCCACAGCATAAGACAAGAAAAGCTCTTCATCTCATAATTAAGACAATAACATTCTGATTATCTTTGCTGTCACTCTATACCTTTCTCTGGTCATCAGTAGGCCATGGTGATCAGGGAGGGCAATGCCTCTTCATAAACAAGATAAAAAAATAAATGTGTTCTCCAAGCCACTGATGATATGATTTGCTATCTGAAATTTCAGATAATCTAATTATTTCAAAAAGGGATTAAGAAAAGCAGCACACAGTGTAAAAGCAGTGAGAGGAAAGAAAAAGGATAGGCAATAAGCAAGATAATTAAATTGATAATGTGTTCCAAGAAACAGCAGGGCAAAGAAACAGATTCCAGATATCAAGTTTGAAGTTACTTGTCACTTCTGCCCTGGGAAAGAAATTCATATCAGACTCAAAATATATTGAGAAAGAGATCATGACAGTGGACTAGGTAAGAAAGTATTCATATAGTTTAAAAAACAAGACAGCACAAATGCACAAGATACATATTCAGCAATTTCAAAATGTGCTGAGAAAGAATCAAAGGCAAATATGAAGTAAAAATAGATCAACTGGTCTTCCTATCTCTTACAGACCTAAAAATTAGACTTGTACAGACTGATTGTCTGTTGTAATCTGGAAACTTTAAACATCATCACTTCCATGACCTCATTGTTACTATACTAGTCAAGATATTTGACGAAAACAAGATAAAAGTTAGAAACAACTGATATGAACCCTCAGCAAGTTCACTGATGACACCAAAATGGGAGGACTGGCTGATTCACCAGAAGTCTGTACTGTCATTCAGAGGGATCTCAGCCAGCTTGAGAGATGAGCAGAGAGGATCCTCATGAGGTTCAACAAGGGCAAGTGCAGAGGTCTGCACCTCCATGAAAAACAACACCATGCACTAGGAACAGGCTGGAGAGCAGCTCTGCAGAGAGTGACCTGGGAGTTCCAGTTGACAGTAAACTAAATATGAGCCAGCAACGTGCCCTCATGGGCAAGAAGGCCAATGGCATTCTGGGATGCACAAGAAGAGTGTGACCAGTAGATATAGGGAGGTTCTGTATCCCCTCTACTCTGGTGAGGCCTCATCTGGAGTCCTGTGTCCAGTTCTGCGCTCCACAGCTCAAGAGGGATGGGAAACTGCTGGAGACAGTTCAGCACAGGGCCACCAAGATGATCAGGGGACTGGAGCATCTTTCTTATGAGGAAAGGCTGCGGAAACTGAAGCTGTTCAGCTTGGAGAGGAGGAGACTGAGGGGAGACCTCATTAATACTTACAAGTATTTGAAAGGTGTATGTCAAGAGGATGGAGCAAAGCTTTTTTCTGCAGCGTTCAGTGATACGACAAGGGGTAATGGACAAAAGCTGGAACACAAAAAGTTCCACTTAAACTTAAGGAAAAACTTCTTTCCTGTTCAGGTGAGGGAGCCTTAGCACAGGCTGCCCAGTCAGGTTGCGAAGTCTCCTTCTCTGGAGGTTTTCAGAATCCTCTTGGGTGAGTTCCTGAGTGAACTGATCTAGGTAGACCTGCTTTATTCTAGTTGATCTTTAGAGGTTCCTTCCAACCCATATAATTCTGTGTTTCTGTGACTTTAACACTATGCAGTATATTGAAATTACAGAACATAATTTTGGGAAGGGAAAGGCAACGAGTATTACTATAGAGCAGAAAGTAAACGAGAACAAAAAATTACCAGTTTATACATGTTTTGTCAGTGCTTCTATATGAAATGATTTTATTGTTAAATAAGAGTGTTATTTGCACTGTTAACTTTCTCAAAATGCCACTAAATTGAGTGACCCATAGGCAGCCTTACAGAACAGCAAGACAAAATACAGCCATCTCCATCAGAGCTTTGAAGAATATTAGCTAACCTTTAACTGTTTTCTACCTCAGGAACTTGGGAGTATTTTTAGTGGTGGTAGCTATGATATTTAACACAGAAAAGTTGTCAGAATTGCATTCCTGTTTTGGTAGGAAATCTCTTCCAAAGCAACTTTGTTTTTTAAACCTGTCATAGTATTTATGTTTATTTCTTTACTAGATAACTAGTATCACATTAAATTTCACTTTTCAAACTCCATCTCCTTGATCTAGATGTCACCAGTGTTTAGTATTTTGAGGAAATGGCAGAAATTACCAGATATAAAGTTTTAATGGCACAAGTAATGAAATTTTTGAATTACATCTCACTACTTCATTCTCACTTCAGAGCGTTATAATGAAATACATTACAACCATAATGATGAAAAAAAAATCCAGCAGATGCTCTTCACACCTTTCCTTGCCAAGATAAAACCATTTCCCTTTTATTAAAGAACAGATCTTTTAGTGGTGAACACAAATTCATATAAATTATTTTATAACTATTTTAATTGTTATATAAAAGACACATTACAACTTGTAGGTATACAAGCAATAAATAGCCTTGCGTCAAGAATACTTGCCAACCTAAGTGTGACAACATGCGTGCAACTAACATAGCTGCCCAGTTAGTAACAGGTTATATTTCACTTTATAGGCTACAGCAGGAGTTCTGAGGCTTAGTTTCAACAAAGACTGGTCAGAGTCAGAAAAAGTACACTAATGACTGCAAGAAGAACAGAAACTGGGAAATCACAAGCAATACTGCCAGGGCAAATACAAAATTCATCTTTGTGGTAAGATCTGTTTCTTGAAAGGTAAAGAAGACAAACTGTAAATCTTTTAAAAGAAATATTAGAAGTTTATATTTGAGAAGATACAGACTTTAAAAAGCAAGTGATGCAGGCAGAGTGATAAGCAATGATATAATGCCAGTAATCACGTGAAGCAAAGCTAGGTCATAACAGTCAGGGTGTTGAGATGAGCAAGCTTTCAATCTGATTTATGGCTGTGTGGACAAACAGGAACTGTCAGACCTCTCAACTGCACAGACCAAGAAAGAAACAGGAAAGAAAAGAAAACCCAGAAATTGTTGCTGACATGACCATATTCAGGTCACCACCAAAGACCAATAAAATTTTCCAAGATAGGTAGTGTTGAAGATGAGTGGAGGAAGGACACTGAAAAATTAAGCAGTGATGCCTTCATAAAGATTATGCTTACGGCTACGTTATCTGAAGTAAGGTGTGGAGGTGGATGCAAAGGCTGAGGATGGATACCTGAGAGATCTAAACACACACCTACGTACAGAAAGAGGAGGATGGTGAGAGGAAGACCCATCCAATAAGAAGCTGAGTCTGAAAAGAGAGAGAATCAACATGGACAAAATAACAAATGTCTAAGAACAACAACATTTAGTGAAGCCTATAACATAGCATAGCAGAGAGATAACAGATGGAGTGGAGGAGAATAAAGGACTATCCTGGAATTCCTCCAGGAAGAAGTCAAGTGGAACACTAGCGAGACAAATTTTAGTGCAAAAGACGGAAACCAGAAGTGAGCAGTTCTAGAAAGGCACTGGAAGAGACAAAATGAAGACAAATGTACAAAACATACTAAGGAGGTGAGGAGATG
This sequence comes from Urocolius indicus, assembly GCA_013401255.1. NCBI lineage: Eukaryota > Metazoa > Chordata > Aves > Coliiformes > Coliidae > Urocolius > Urocolius indicus. The sequence goes on along the minus strand of WBNH01012072.1, from coordinate 81,802 downwards.
AGGGAGGTCTAGGGATAGGAAATAGATCTGCTGCAGAAAAACTTCCAAAGTTGAGGGGTTTCTATTGGGTTTTTTTAACATGGAAAAATTTGGACATATTTCTTGTATATGGGAAGGAATTCAAGGAGAGAAACAAATGAAAAAAAAAGAACAGCAGAAGGTCAGAAGGTGGATAGGGACAGGGATAGGTTCTTTGGAACAGGTTCAAAGACTACCCAAAAAAATCTTAATCTCTGTTCCAGTCAATGGAGACTAAGCTTGATTTTTTTACCTTAGTTATAAAATGTTCACAGGGAGAGAGGGTTGAATAGGTAAACTGAAAGGAGGGCTATATGATAAATAAAAAATACAAAACAGGCAAAACTGCAAGCAAAGATACTCATGACAATAATCCCATAGATTAAGAAATACAGAAAGCCAGCAGAATCAGAAGATTTTCATCAGAGATAGTCATCAATATCTCTGAAGCATGGCAGATGGCATTAGGAGCTGAGAAAGAGGTACTGGGAGTCAGCCAGAACCATGAATTGTCAGAAGGGTTTGGAGATGTATGAGAAAAAAAAATAGAGCCTAAAATGAACAGATAGGCTAATACAGGAAAGCATAAGGGAATAAAGGAAATAAGAGCAGAAAAGTCATTCAAGATTGACAAAATATAAGTTTTACAAAGTCCTATTCTTGGAGAGAGAATAAAAGTGTTTTAAAAGAAAATTATGACAGAAAAGTAACTCAGAGGACACCATGCACAGAGAAGACCAACTCAAGTGCGTAGCTGATTTGGCACATGGTATACCATTCAAACAAGAAACAGCACCGGTGTAGCTACAGAGCTACCCATATGGAAACTGAGGGGTGAGAAACTTTGAACGGAAAAAGGTCACACTTAAAAAATAATGAGTCACCAACACTTAGAAAAGGATTAAAATTATGTGGTTTAGTTTTGTTTTATTTGAAACATTTATGCTTTAGTATCCTTTCATCTCCTGATGTAAACATGACAGAAAACTCAACGAAGCGGGTCTGTAATCCATCAGGGTTACAAATCCATTACCAAGTGGTGGAATTCTCAGTAGATTGGACCGTGACAGAGACATTACTCCCCAAAAGCTATATGAAATCCTACATTAACTTGCACCTTGCACAAGTCCTGTGTAGTCAATAGGAATCCTTCTGGATGTGGGCTGGGTTAAGATTCCAGACAATTTTAATTTTGAACTATAAAAGTGCCACAGAACACCTTTAAAAGTGCATCTCATAAGAGCTTTCCTCTGCTTAGAGAAAGAACAACCATATTTTAAACTGAGATAGAGCACAGAAAAAGTCAACAAGAGACCAGAATTAACAATAGGAAGTCAGAAGAACAGAACTGAAATATTCCTTGAACCTTTGTCTATCCCTCAAACAAAAAAAGCCCAAAGCTTTTTTAAGACTCCTAAAGACTGAAACTGTGTCTCCCTATACAGCTTATATTTCAACTAAAGAATTTTTCATAGAGGGGAAAAAAGAAGAGAGAACCAGAAAAAGTCAATGTTCCCATTTCTTATAGCAGTATATCTGACTTGCACAGCGCAGTCAGGAAGCCTGTCCATTCACCTCACAATAACTGGAATGGACAGTTTAGCACTCCTTCTATTACTGAGCTAAGAAACATCTCCTTTTCAAAAGCATAGCAATCAAGTCAATAAATCGTGTTCATAGCTTCATTAATAGATACTTCTATTATTATATTGAAAATTTTAGTCATGATTATTCTCATTCTTGTTCACGCTTCATCACCCTGAATCACAAAGGTAATGCTCATGCCAAAGAACAGAAAAAGATGAGCAAAGGTGTGATAACTTCTTTAATCTCTTTGAGAAAAAATGGAAACTCTGTGTGATATTATTATCTTGTATTTGTCTGCTGTGTGTTTTAAACACATTCTGAATGTTCCTGCTTCCTCAGTTTTATAGTTACTGTTATGCTGCATCACACGTGGAAATCTAGCCTTTCTAAAAGTAAAGAGGTATCAAGTTTGCACATGCTTCCAAAAGATTTACTCTCAAGATATTTTAGTCAACACAACCCAGTTTATAATCCCAAATTCCACAGGCTAGACACTCAATGCAGTACATAACATCCTAACTTGACATCATCTCTGGAAATTGATTACTTTAATTCACCTTTGATGTGGAGGACAACACATATGATGTTGACTTCTAAAAAGATTTACAAAAAGTATCTGTAAACAGTCAACCAGTAAGCCTGTTGCCAGCAACAGACAGATGTACAGAAACTATTGTAAAGAATAAAATTCAGGAGGAAATATGATACAATGGAAAACAGTTGAATCTGGAATCTTCCAGGGAAAGACATGGTGACTGAGATGGCAAGGAGATCTGCAGTCCCATGCTGAGATTGATCAAGAGATCTCCTGACAAGTGACCAAAAAGCTATAAATACACATAAGTTCAAACTGAGCAGAACTGGCAATCTTCCAGGGTGAGAGTTTACGAAGCATGGGTGCTTCTTATCTTGAAAACTTCTCGTAACTCCCTGCTGTTTTCTGAGAAGAAACGTGTTGTTCCACAATTATCTGCTACATCAGTGTACATCATCATGCCTGTCCCAGCTAGGTAAACTGTAAACCAAGAGAGGAAGATACATGATGATGAACATGCTGGGAATGCAAAAGCATCCACTATGGGAACAACATCAGCTCCAGTGATTAACCAATTTACTTTATAGGATCCCTACTGCCCAGCTCTGTAGAGAAGTAGGTGCCAAAATTGTCCAAAGCCAAAGAGCCTGACTCTTGTTTGCCATGACTGAATAAACAGCATAAAAGATTCTCAGCTCACTTGAAGAAAAGTCATGCTTTGCATACTGGAAGATAAAGGTGCTATTCTTTATGTTCCTATATTAAGTTAGTAGTCTACAGGTGTGTATAGCGTAATGTAGCAAAGACAGGAAAATTAAAAAGAAATTAAAGTAGATATTGATAATGACACTTCTATGGACATAAAAGGAGACCCATGAGAGAAATAAAGTCTAAGCAATTACCAGGGAAATTTGTTTACAGCTGACGATACAGACATTGCTAAAAATGTAAATGTAATCCCTGTCTCAGCAGTTGCATAGAAGACTAAAAAGGAAACAATTTAAAACTTCCTATCTCTTGAAGCAGGCAAGAAAATGACCCAGAGCATGTCTCAGATCCGTGCTGAGGTTACTGTTACTATAGATGTTGAGGACACAGGGCAGTACTAGAAACTACTTTTGACAGCACAGATTACATCTCTCACTGGCATCCACAGTAAATATGTATCTTTGCATTAGAAGTTAGATGGCTGAGAAATTTCAGCACATCTGCACCCTACAACATAGAAAATCACTCAGGAAAGAGGAGGAGGAGAGCAGAAGGCAGACTGGGCAATAATCAAGCCCAGTGAGTCACTACAAGACACTCACTAGCAGCAATGAGAAATTCACTCACGACTATGCACAGAAGGACTGATGATGGTACATTGAGATCTAGCAGAGGGGACAAGTCTGGCAAAGGCAACAAGGCAACCAAGTTCCTGGAAAGAGGTCATTATTGCCTTCCGGAGCAAAAGAGGAATGTCAAGGCAGCTTTTCATTTTCCTGTGTTTCACATTTCATACGTTACGTAAACTTTACTGGCAATATCCAGCCACGTCTGTTAAATACTGTGCCCTGGTGATCTAAGAAGTCATATTTTTGACACATATTAGCCCAACTACCATAACTGATATTGTAAAAGATAAGATCCCATCACAGGTACTAGACACTGAGCTTCATCCCTAGTAGCACTCACAGAACTAGGCCTACGCTTGTCAAGTGTAATCTAAGCATCCAGGAATATTTTCTAGCAGAATATACAACATCGTAAGAAATCACTATATTACTGTCAGTGTAACAAAACTATTGGCTTGTATTTTCCATAGGTATTAGATTTTTCTAAAGATAATTTAGTGCACTCCATTAAAAATCTTACATGGCAGTCTGATTTTCTTTTTTTCTTCTTTTTTTCTTTTTTTTTTTCAAGTTTAAAGTATTTCAGATAACCTAAACAGGAAAACAGAAAATAAGCACTTACATACCTTTAAAAACTGAACCAAAGAGTGACATCAGCTAGTGTACCCAACAGAAATGGCTAACTCTCAGTGCTAACGCTCCTGAGGCAGACTTAACCTCCTCATATAATAAACCTCCTGTCAGGTCTCCACCATGTAAATTCCAAACAGACTGCACTTCTGAATGTAATACCCAATTGCAGCTCCCCTTAAAAAATGCAAGAACAACATATTTCTCTACTGTTCTACTTGCAGGATTCAGGCATCAAAGCGACATTGCTTTTCCTGTAAAATTTTAATTGCAGGATTGAGACATTAAACTGATACTGCTTTTGATAGAAAAGCTTTAATTGCGTTAAACATGAATGGAAACCATATGGGTATGATTCCTTGCACATATTTTAATGACTCTCTGTGCCTGCATAACATCTTTAATAAAGAGAATTTAAACAAGTGAACTCATGTTATCAGGAGAGAAATAGATGAATCTGAAATCACTGAAGGCTTCTATAAGCATTCTTGTTTTCTTTAAGCAGCCTGGGGAAAAATGAGGAAGCTATTATAAAAATGAGTAAGTTTTCACAATACCTCAAAACTCCCTCATGTCATTTAATGCCTGTTTTACAATACACCAAGCTGAATATTTTCTATCAGTTGATGGTTGCTGCATCAACTGAAAATATTTGAAAGCTCTGTGTGTGCTCTGGGTTTCCACTAGAAATTAACAAATCATTGTTGGTGAGTTGATTAGAAACACACTTTATTAATCTCTGGAGTTCATGTTCCCCATAATTTACTTTTCTTCTTCTTTTTTTTTTTAATTAGTGGTATGATTTCTTTTTATTCAGTTATTTTACAATTTGCTTATCTTAAAATATTAAATATTAACCTTTCTCTTTAGAAGTCATTCTCCGCCTATGCCAACTGGTATTGGGGGACAGATTCCACATAAGACATTCCAAAACTACAGGAGGTTTCATCATTAAAACAACTGCCATGAATTAGAAAAAGTTATTTTCAAAGCTCTTCTTCTCCACAAGACTACTAACAACCATTAGTATTTATAATTTTCGGTGCACTCAGTCCTCATTTTTCAAGGAAATCTGTCCAAAGTTTCCCATACTTGATTGACTAGTTGACAGACAATCCAAATTTCCTTTACCAGATAATGTGATTCTGCTCCTCTACGCAGCCCTGGTGAGACACAACTGGAGGACTCTGTCCAGTTCTGAGCCTCTTTCTTACAAGAGAGACCTGGACATACTGGGGCAAGCCCATTAAAGGGACATGATCATTCTTTCTTAAAAACAATAACATCGTCACCTTCTCTACTTCTTCTTCTTAGGCAGTCTCATCTCTACAGGAATTGGTTGTGGCTAATTGTGATTATTTTTTTGTTAACAGTGGCATTACTGTTGTGATATACCCATATTTTCATATTTCATATGAGTAAAACTTCTTCAAGAAGTCATTATTCAGAATGATCATGTGGTGATGTTCTTGGAGCACTAAATGGAACTCAGCATTCTTAGAACGCTAGCCATTTAGTTATGCATTTTTTTACCCTGCAAGTAGCTATTACATATTTACGCTATGTTACTTTATGTCTTAGACCTTTCTGACACATTTATATGAAAAGTCTTGCCTAATTTAGGTTATTAGGCCCAATGACTCAGTATATGAATTTAAGTACTAAACAAGGAGAATTTGACCAGAGAATAGGATCATCTCTTGGGAGGAAGGCTAATGTAGGACAAAAGGACTCAAATTCCTTCAACTTTCTCTGAAAGTACTCCTTGTTTCAAGTATTGTTTTACCACTTGCGAATGTTTGGCCACAATTTTCTATTTGTCCTAGTGTTGCCAGTTCCTAAAAAATTGGCTGTGTATCATATTGAAAAAAGTCAACAGTATGGAATCAGAATGGCAATCAGTAAAAAGTAAAAACACTATACAATTGAGTATGTGCAAGAGTGTGAGCACTCATGTTTAGAACTGGTGACTGACACAAATACTGCATTCACTTGCCCAACTTGCTAGTTAATACTGTTCCTAAAACATCCATAAAGAGACAAAGCGCTGGTGTAAGATAAGGTTTCAGAGTGCATAAGGAACCTGAAGGTGCACAAACCCATGGCATTTGATGAAATGCATCTATAGATCCTGAGGGAACTGGTAGATGAAGTTGCTATCGTATTTCAGAAGTTATGGCAGCCCAGTTCAGTTTCCACTGACTGAAAAAGGGGAAACATAACCCCTATTTTTAAAAAGAGAACAAAGGAAGACTTGGAAAACTACATGTCAGTCAGTCTCACCTCCGTGCCCGACAAGATCATGGAGCAGATCCTCCTGAAAACTATGCTAAGGTACACGGAAAATGAGGATATGACTGGTGACAGTCAATATGGGTCAATTGTACCTAACAGATTAGGTGGCCTCCAGTGGGGTTACACTACTGATGCATAAGAGCAAATAATATCATCTACTTGAACTTGTGCAAAGCATTTGACAGTCTTGCACAACATCCTTGTCTCTAAATCCAAGAAAGATGGATTTGACAGATGGATCATTTGGTAGATAAGGAACTGAGAGGAAGATCACACTCACAGTCAACAGCTCAATGCCCAAGAAGAGACTGGTGATGAGTGGCATTTCTCAGGGGTCAGTATTGGGACCTGCACTGGGACACCCTTGTCAGCAACATGGACAATGGGATTGAGTGTACCTTCAGCAAGTTTGATGAGAACACCAAGCCACATGATGAATGTGACATGCTAGAGGGAAAGGATACCATCCAGACGGATCTTGACAGGCTCAGGAGGCAGGCCCATGCAAACTTCATAAAGTTCATTAAGGTCTAGTGCAAGGTCCTGAACATGGCTCAGGGGAATGCCAAGCAGAGATCCAGGCTGGGCAGCAAGGGAATTAATAGCAGTCCTCCAGAGAAGGACTCAGGGTTGTTGGCGAGTGAAAAACTGAACATGATACAGCAATGTGCACTTGCAACTCAGAAAGCCAACAACGTCCTGAGCTGCATCAAGGCAAGTGTGGCCAGCAGGTCAAAGGAGGTGATTCTCCCCCTATGCTTTGTTCTTGGGAGACCCCCCTGCAGTGCTGCATTCAGCTCTGGAGGCCCCAACATAAGAAGGACATGGATCTGTTGGAGTGAGTCAGAGCAGGACTATGAAGATGACCAAAGGGCTGGAGCACCTCTCCTACGAGGACAGGCCGACAGAGTTGGAGTTGTTCAGCCTGGAGAAGAGAAGGTTCTGGGAACACATTACAATACCCTTCCAGTACCTAAGGAGGGTGGAGAGAAAGCTGGCCTTTTCACAAGGGTGTATAGTGACAGGACAAGGGGCAATGGCTTAAATCTGAAAGAGGGTAGACTTAAATTAGGTATGAGGTATTCACTGTGAGAGCGGCCAGGCATCTGACAGATTGCCCACAGAAGTTGTGGATGCCTTGTGCCTGGAAGTGTTTATGGCCAGGTTGGATGGGGCTTTGAGGAACGTAGTCTAGTAGAAGGTGTCCCTGCCCATGGCAGGGGGTTTGGAAGTAGCTGATCTTAAGGTCTCTTCCCACCGAAACCATTCTACAATTCTATGATAAGATCTTTATGAGGATGTTCTGTAAATAGGAATGCTTAAAGACATGAACACACATATGCACAGACGTGTATTCATTAAGCATAGTTAAGGGGAAAGAACTCTTTAGTTAGAGAGTTCCTTCTTTACACAGCATTGACAGCTGCAATCAACTTGAAGAAGGATAGTATATTTTTAAAGAAGGCATTAAAAAAACCTTCTTATTGATACCAACACTCTACCACTGGATTCAATGACTCCAAATATGTGCAACATGTACAAATACCAGCAAATATATTTTAAACATGTCTTTTTTTAGGTGACAGGGTTAAACAAGCAAAACAGTTTGTAATTTTAAGTTTTCAGATCACTTCAGTCGGATTCCCTGCTCCCATGTGTATATCTCTACCTTGCTGTATCTCTCTTACACAAGCACTTCCTTAACACACTCCTTTTGGGTATTATTCTCATTAGTCCTCGAAATAAAGAGGGATCTATAATGGGACTCTGTCCTTTGAGTGAAAGAACATATTCAAACTTACTTGTAATACTCAGTGATATCATTGTTTCAAAATGGAGTGACCTAAACACACAATTCCTCAAGAAAGCATTCCTCATCAGTTTGTTTTCCCCTGTAGATACAGTTTCTATCCTAAACAGGCTGCAATGGATGCCTATTGCAATATTTGGAGATTACTATCAACGATGCATTTAAAAAACATGTACTGAACAGTTTGCAGAATTAATATAAGCAATGGCATGGACTCTAGGATAAATATGTGACATATTGCTACAGCTTTCAGTTACACAAAATTCCAGAGAGTTATAATTATTTTAAAGCAGCACAGACTTCAGGAACAACTTCAAAATGCAGGTAAGCCAAGATTTTAAATTATATTTGAATAAAGAAAACAGAGAAGCTAGAAGGAGGGTTGATCCTATTAAAAAGTCCATAAATACCCTGCAAAGCACTAAAATACCATGAAACCAATACTTTCAGGAATTTCATTCCAATGCCAAGAAACAGAATGTACTCATTGTGACTAACATATTAAAATACTGAAAATAAATTCTAACAGATTCAAAAGACCTTGTAGCAAGAGAAAGGTTGCAGTTAAATCATTCAAACCTAATCAAGCTTAAGAGCAAGGCAGCCTTTCCCCAATTTTAATAAGAATATAAACTGCACAAGTAGACTGAGAAACTATAAATTGTGGCCAGTAAAAGAAATCCAATATTTTTTTCAAATATCTTTCTAATTAAAAACTGAAAAGACAGACATTTTTACTGAAGTAATTTGCTGCATATTCTCAAGTTTTGTGTTCTGTAGTCTGCCACACAAACATTTCCAACAAAATGTTAATGGGCGTGAAACCAAAATACAGGTCCAAATGTAAAATCAAATCCATGTTTTACATGTTTCTATTTCTAGGTGAAAATATGAAAATACTACTTAAACCTATGCTTTGGGGGTCAGGAAATACCGTTCAGCCCTGCCAATCTGCAGTCCAAAAATATGTGAAAATTGTTGCTCCACAAGGGTAAAGCAAGCGACAGAAAAATTGCACACTACTTTCAGGCTTCAGTTGAGCTTTTAAAACACATGGCTAAACATGTTGCCATGGAAATGTTCTGCAAATACATCTAGAATTTCTTAAGATGGAGCTGAAAATAATTTTTTAAATAAACGTCTCCTACAATTTCAAATATAATTGCTCTATAATGTATTCAAGAGACACAATGACTGTTACGGAGCATTTATAACACCTAAAGTGATAACAGTATCTCCAATTCCATTTTGTGCTCCATACATTAAAGCAGGACACTATCTCCCTATGTAAAATACCCACATAGTCAATGCACGTACTCTGACTTTCCTGTCCATCACAACATTAGCAGATACGTAAGTATTATCCTTGCAATCAAGTTGGTAACAGTTAAAACTAAAAAGGATGAGACATGTTTCAGTTAAATTATTTTGGTTTTAAACAACATTCTAAATATTTATTAATCTTCTCTTTTGCAATCCATTAGTATTAGTACATGTCACTCAGTGTAATAATTAAAAAGGGGAGAGTTATCTTGCCAAACTTTCACTGTTGTGATCAGTGAGCTATTTTTAAAACTGATTTGAAATGAAGCAAAAAAAAAAATCTACTACTGCAAAATGGAGCAAAATCTATTCCTGCAGAATAGCTCAGTCCTGTTATACAACATGAAAACGTTGTTTTAAATAACCTGCCACTGTAGGTAAACAGTTGCCTTATACTGTATTTCATATGACAAACACAGACATCCACAATAGCTTTGTATGTCATGCAAAGATAAAGCAAAATATAAATACAATACAATCTTGGTATTTTACTTACATCAAAGGAATAACCTTCTGCCATGAATTAGTTAAAAGAATGCATTTTTGCCATAGAAAAAAGGTTGAAAATATAGATGGAATAACCTTACATCATTCAAACAGCAATTAACAACACATTAGATTTCTAAGGTATATATTACTCTGCTTATGTAAACAGTCTATCCTATAAATCCTGTAGCAAATCCACCATGAAGCATGTACACAGACAAAGAGATCATAAATGACCTAAAACCATAAAACAAACCTTTACGTTAGAAATATTAATATAAACCATGAGGTCATACCTGATGACTTAGAGACTCTAACGTCTCACCGGTTCCAAGCTGCATGACCTTTCTATTTCCAGAGACCCCCAAAAATTGCATTTCCTGTCTTAGAAAAGTACATCACAGACCCATCTATCTTTCAGAATCTTCTGGGCTAGTGAAGAAAGCATTAACAGCCATTCTGTCCATCAGTAAGTGCTGCAGTCATTACCCTCATATCAGATCTTAAATGCAGTTTCCTCCGTGCGATTACAGACATCCAGTAGTCAAGGAGGCTGACACAGCTATATCACTGATGCTGCTAATGCCATCTGAAAACAGTAAGCTTACTGCTTAAAGCAATCCTGCATCATCCAAACAGAACAAGCCACATCCTTCAACTCCTCACTTGCGTTTTTTATAAAACCTAGCACTGCCATTATAGATCTTGTTTTCATCTGTGGTCAGCTAAAGGAGAAATTAGATATTATGCAACCAGCTTCGCATTAACAAAAGAAAAACGGCAGATGAAGTGACATATCGAGGTTATCAAATTTTGCTTGCATGACCACTCCTCAACAAGCACTATCACCATTCAGACACAGCATCACAATCTGATCCAAAGGAAAATTACCAGAAAGAAATTACAAACAATTCACAGGCAGCAAGGCATTTAAATACCTCAGTGGTACTGAAACAGCTCTTTTATGCAGACTTACGAATCCTTCTCCCTATTAAATTAGAAACATTACTTGCCTATGTATATTTTGTGCTTATTTTCAATAAAATGCATGATCACTGCATTGTTTCCATTACTGTCTGCTAGCAGTCAGAAAACAGCATGCCTTGAAAATGTGCCAGTATTATGACAGCAAAAATGTGCTTTGATATCAAACAAAACAATCATGCATTTTTTTTTCTGATATGAGAGACCTTTCAATCTAACAAACATGCAGTATCCTCCTTAGTAATTTTTAAATTATTAAAACTACAAAGTAATAACTGAACTCTTTATTAAAACACATACTTGATGCAAGAAAAATCTGTAATAATAAATCATTATTTACATGTATTGTTGCCATCATTATGGCAATAAATTTAAGCAAACAAAAAAAAATGCCTTCACAGAACTGAAACAAAACAGTACTATCACAAAACTTGAAAAAAGTTATGATTTAATAATTCCTCAGAATTCTAGAACCATAGAAAAATTACTCGTGCTCACATAGTAATAAAGTCCTATTCAGGCACTCAGTCTGTATCCTTAAACATATAGGAACATCCCCTCAATACATAGTGCTACCAGTTGAATTTTACAGACAAATAAAACTTGGAGGAAAAAAAAATTCTTCCCTAGTTTAACTACAGCTTGCATGTTATTCAAATGAATTTGGATGCCCTTCTTTACTTTGAAATATAAGCAGAAGTTGAGTGTAGAAGTAAGTGGTTCTAAATTAATTCACCCAGATCTTATTCTGTTAGTTTAACATTGCTGTTATTATACAGTTGTAGTAATTGCTCTTTTGAGTAACTTCGAGGTAATCATATTTGGCTTATAGTCATTCATATTATGGCAGTGATAAAAGCAAACTGGCCTCACCCATAAATACCACATATTTCACCTTACAGCGTGCAACTGCCTCATAATAAGGACTCAACATCTAAACAGAAAGAGAACTCAGCCTCACAATCACCTGAGTGCCTAGTGACGTGTCCAGTAGCCTGGAAGAGGCCAGTCAGTGCTGCCCTAAGCGGCTTTTAAGTGTAGTAGGGAACCAGATGGGGCCAGACCTGTTGATGCTTTTTGTGTTCTCCAAGAGAGTTAATCATGAGGTCCAATGACCTGATACTACATCTTACTGCAGATGATAGTGGCAGTCAGGGTGCCACTTTGAACATTATGAATGTTCTTGAAAGCTGCCACTTTTATTTTTTTCCTGGAATAACTCTTAGATTCACTTCACTTTCAACTTCACTTTCAACCTGCAATATATTACTAAATCTATGTGCACAGGAGTTAAATGCATACTCACGAGGAAAGAAAATGCCCTTCAAAAAATAGACAACAGTGATTCAGCAGAAAAAGAAGGGGGAAAGAGCTTCTCCCAAATCAATGTGAAATGGGAATCTCCCAATCAAATATCAAAATTACAAGGGAAGATACTGCTAGTATCATAGAATCATAGAACAGGTTGGGTTGGAAGGGACCTTAAAGACCATCTGGTTCAAATCTCCCCGCCATGGGAAGGGACGCATCAGATTGCTCAAAGCCTCACCCAACTTGGCCCTGAAAACTTTCAGGGATGGGAAGTGTACATAGAGTACATAGGGAACAATATTAATGCAATAACGTTGCTCTAGTAAAATCTTTCTTGTTCTTGATTCTGATCATCTGTGCCTAAAAAAAGAAATTCAAATTCCAAGAGATAAAAGCTTCTAAAATGGTGTGGGAAATTTGAGAAGAAACAGAAAGCATTTACTTTGTTTAACTTAGTAAATGAAAGACAAAGGGGGAGACTAATGTAGATGTCAAGATGGAAGAGGCAAGAAAGAGTAAAAATATTCCACAATGATTTTGGAACAAGTACAAGTCCATACAAAGTCATCATTAACATTTGGGGATTTTTTTAACTATGGTAAGTTGAAAGTCTGCAAAAGTAAAAATTAAACTCAGAGATCAAGAGTGTGTCTTTCAATTCTATATTTCTACAAGGGATGGTCATGAAAACACAAACAAGCGGAAAAAAAAAGCAGAAACTTAAGGTACAGTAGAACTGGTACCAAGAGCAGGACCTAAGGATAATCAGGAGATGGCCCTTGAGCTCAACACTGATTGGAAATAAGATTCGAAACTCAAAAGAAAACCCCAAACAACAAACAAACAATGACTGGGTAACAGTTGGTTTCTGCTGTATTGAAGACACTAGGCTTTCATCTCAATACGTGGAGTGGTATTAACGGTATAAATAGCTCAGCAATTTCTTTTTACCAAAGTTAATACATCAGTTCTTAAGTTTTAGCTGATTGCTCAGATCAACACAGATTAAAAAATACCTTGGTGCTTGAGTGGAATAAGCTGAAAAGTAATTAATGATAGGCAACTCCCCTTTAATCCTAATGACAGAACATTTCTATTACCTTTCTCTAGTCTAGATGTACATAGCTTATTTAAATTCCCCAATAAATTGATTGTTATAAATACCCTTCTCTAGGCAAAAAGGAAAATAATTCAGAAAAGATGTTTCAATTTATTAGCTCAGAAAAACTTAAGTCTATTTTATGGACATACTATGTTCTCCCAAATTATACACTGTTCAAAGACTCTACTTTTGTGATTATTTCAACAGGCATTACATAAGCCTAATCAGTTCATCTACAGATAATCGTGACTGGGGTTAAAAGAAACTAAAATGTTTCTAAAAACCAAAATAGGAAACAAGCAGTGCCAGACCTGAACCATGGCTGCATAGTCAAAAATTTGAAAAATAACTGCTTGATTCCAACTCTGTCTAAAGGTTAATGTAGCCACATCAACACCTGCCTTTCCAAATACTTCGCTGTTAGTGTTGCTGTAGCTTGGCACTAAAACTCCAGCTTGTAACTCAGGCTGGTCCCTAATGACCTGGATCACTGTACTACATGCTGCCAACAAAGTAGAATCAATGTCTAATAAACAGCTTTTTTAAAAAAGAAAATAAAGGAAGCTTTCTATCCAGTATTTCACCTTCAAATACAATTGCAAAATGTCTGGCATCCTATTTTCCAGAAGATAATGCAGGAGACGGCAGACATCTCTTTTCTCTCAAACTACTGAGGAGCAACCCTACACTTACAGTGTTGTTTATATTTGTTCTTGAAAAAAAATACAGAAAATAAAAAGCACAAAATCCCATCAGAGTTTGCAATTGTACATTATGCACATAACGTAAAATATGGAATCAGACTGAAATGATAAATTTTAATCATATATCTAGAAGATTAATAGGTTATATTTAAAGTGACCATGTTTCCTTTTCTAACTTTAGAAGAAAGCAAATCTTTCTACCTTTGATTCTGTGATCTTAACTGCAATGTAACCTGTGAAAACCAACGTAAACTGGGAAAACCTTTCTTCTTTTTTTCATTGCCTATGGATATGTCTGACTAAGGGCCTAAGTCACAACCACTGGGGATGCTAGAATTACAGGAAAATAATTTCCCCTCCTCAAAAAAGTGATGATGGAATTCAGACTCCATGTTGTATAGCAGAACAGAAAATTATTTTCCTGATAAATGAGGAAATAACAATTTAATAAAAAATTAGTGGAACCCGTTAGCAAAGCAAGTGCTTTTCCACAGACAAAACAGCGACAGGTGATGCTGCTCTGGGTTATCTCCCAATTATTACACAATATCAAAGCTGCAGCCTGGTTATATTGCACATCTCACACCTCTATTTCTTCTGATCTTTTTCATTTCTATCTTGTCCCTGAAGAGGAAGAAGAGCTCCTTTTTCTTAAGAAAAATTTGTCAGTTCACTAATCCCAGCTTCTTATCTGCCCCAGAATAGATCTAACTTTTCTAAATATTTTGCATTAAAAAGTTCTCTTTCAAAGAAGAGAAATGTTAAATTTTGACATATAATTACCATTATCCTCTCAGCTAGCAGAAAATGATGGCAAAATGCCAACTTGCTTGTCTGCTACAGATAAGACATTTCCAAGCTTCCATCCTTCCCTTTAGAGAAAACAGAAGGGGAAGACCAGCCAGGAGTAAGCCTACCCTGTCAGCTGATCCTGTAAGAAATAAAATTAATATTCTCCTAGCAGAAATCATTTTCCTCCAAGCCTGAGGTAAATGATATGCTTTACCATATGTTATGATGGTCCTTTCAAGAATGACAAATTTGATGAATTTTTCCTGGATGGTCTTTCTCTCATCCAATCTCTTCTCATCACCTCCAGCTTCTGCTGCAGGCAAACTCTCAAGAGGCATAAATCAGCATAGCATCACCAAATTATATAACTTGTATCCACTGGGGATTTAGCCCATTCTATTCCAGAATTAGCATTAAAAAAAAAGTGTCTATGCATTCTTTAATAATCTTTTCGATCTGTGCAGAGCTTTAGAGAATTACCCTGACACATTGCTGAGCTTCAACACCAACACACCCATTGTCAGGAAAGAACCCAGTCGTTTTTCTTAAAGGAAGAACTCTAAAAGATTATGTCCAATTGCCATATATTCAGAACTAGCTCTAAATCAGATGAAACTCTGCTGCAGTTCAAACGAGTGGGAAAAAAAAATGTTAGAAGACATGTTCAGGCAAGTTTCTTCACTGTATGTAAAAACTACCAGTATATTGAATACACATTCGGCTGTGCACTCGTTAGTTTACCTTTACTTACAAACAATCAGAATGTCTGAATACTTCTTGCAAATCCTCAGATGCCAGTTTATTTGCACATCATTTGTGCATCAAGGTCCTTTAAAAGTTTTACTTTTATCAATAAAATATCAACAGGCAAGATGTTTTAAAAATCCATCTATCCACACACTCAAAATTTTCTTCTTCACCATCAAATTTATTGATCCTAAATGAGAATGACAAAAAAGATAAATATTAGCCAATATTACTGAGTCAAAGCTCATCCAGAAACAAAAATGGATAGACAGAGCAGTTCCCTCAAATTTTCCAGGCTGCTTTAAATGCCTATTTCAGTCATGTAAAAAACAAGTAGCTTTCTACGCTTAAATACCAGAGCACAAACCTAACATTGGTCCTATGCAAAACAGACTTTGAGCCTTAAAAGACTGTACCATGGGATGACAATTTCAAAGGTTGAGAGGGGAAGTCACTGCTTTGAAGGGGGGCAATGGGGGAAAAGGGCTGTTACAGGAGCATAACCTAGGATTAGGTTAGTAGTCTTGACAAAAATCATACAATGGGTAAGACAGTAAAAAGTGCTTTGCAAAAGCAATTTACCACACAAATGTCATATATCAGACAGACTACTAATTTTACCATCCTGCAGCTAGAAAAATAATTAATATTTAATAATTAATATATAATAATTAATATTTAATGATTAATAATTAATTTATCAAGTACTTTATTCCAAAATTTATTCTGAAATGTGAGCTCTGAAACACATATTTGCTTCCTTGCAAAGTTAACAAAACGGTGTACATGGAAAGCAAACAGACTAAGATTAACTGCTTCAACTCTGTCTTGTCATCCTTTCTCTGGGAGGGGATACGCAAAAACTACTGAAGCAGCACATACTTCGCTAAACCCTAAATGTCTTATTTTTGACTATGGAAGGCCAGGCATTCATAACCTAAACAGTAACTGAATTGCGGGCAGCCTCCCCTCTGGTTGATGCAGGATGAACACAGAAAGAGGAGAATAAATAAAGGTCCCCCCCAAACTTAAGAGTGGGCCCCAAAGCTAATATTGAGATGCTCTGAATTAAATTTTAAAATTTGAGATATAAATAAATAATATATATCAAAAAATTAGAGATATAAACTATATCAACTAGACAAATTCACATGTATTTATATACAAAAATAGGGGGGGCATTGGACTAGATTATCTCTAAAGGTCCCTTCCAATCCCTACTATTCTATGAGTCTATGAAAAATGGAGAAAAATATAATACATATATAAAAACATAAAACTATACAGGAAATCTTAGAACAATTCGAGATGCTTTTAAAATCTATATGCTTTTTTTTCAATTGAAAACAGAGTTTTGCACCCAATAATGCAAGGACATAGATAAAAATGGTAAGATATCAAGAAAATAATCTAGTCAATGACTGCTTGAAAGATAGAAAACTGGGACAAAATGCCCATTGAAATACACAGAGTCTCCCACAGGAGCTTCACAAGCCAGACATTACCTGCTTTTATATTTAAACTGTCTTTCAGCTACCTACTTCAATACAAGACACTTGTGAAAAAGTAAAAGCATAAAGGACAAAAGAAGATAAAAGAACACTGAAATGTATAAAATTTAATACATAGTCACATTCCAGTCATGAGAACCTTTCTGGTTTTAAAAGGGATTTGGTGATTTTATGGACACTTGTCTTATAATGATAAGCAACAGTAAATAAAAAAAAAAATCTATTCAAATAGTGTCCTACTTCAAGTAAAAAGTATATAGTAAACACCATACTGAAATAATAGTTGGAGTGCAATAGCAGGAGTTCTAGAATAGCCACACTGTAGAGACTTTTTACCCTTAAATAAAAAAATGAACTGTGGCACAATGTTACTGTTAACTTTTTTTTTGTCCTCCAAAAAAAGGTGCAAATGTTTTTATTTACTTGGTTTTTCATATAGTCTTCATAGGAGAGATAACTTTGGCCTCTTCAAAGATCTGCTTGGAGGAATCTCACAGGATAGGATTCTAGACAGTAGAAGTACCCAAGAAAGCTGTTTAGTCTTCAAGCATCACTTGAAAATACATGAGTTTGAAAGGAAACCCAAGGCTGAGACAGAAAAGATGTCAGTCTGCTTCTGCAAGCAGGCAGACATTACATTCCTTCATAATCTCCCCTGCTCAAAACCTTTTTAAAATTTCCTCTTACGTTACAGCTATGAGCCAATTTCCACAAGAATTTCAGAGAAAAGTGTAACAATAAAGCATTCTCACCATACTTGCCTAGTCACTTGTCCAGCAGCCTCATAGTACTGCTCAGAGGGTACATGGCTGAAGCCTGAGCTATCTCCACTGTTTCAAAAGATATTATCATATGTACTTGGACTAAAATCTGACCACTGAGCTCTCAGACCCAATTCAGTAACTAAGGCCTGTAGCAATATTGAATTTGTATTTACAAAACGACAGAGAAATATTCAATTAAAGGATTCCCATTCTTTCCTTCATTTTCCATCATTTGAAAAAATGCTTCCCAATTTGATACAAAAATGTTATTTTCCCTTTGTTAGAAGAAATATTGATGTTTAATACCGTGAAATTCACAATAGCACATTGCTAAAAACTGCTTTTGAGCTATGCCACCTGTAGAACAGTCTCATATGGGAAATGGTGCCAACTCTACTATCTGAGACTTCCAAAACTCATCTGGACAAAAAACTGTGGATCTTCTGTAGAGAGCAATCTTTGCACTGTATAATCAATGCACTAAAAAATATACTTAGAGTCACCCTTATTACCTGTTTTCTTACATGAAGATGGACCACATCATTGTAACACCACCAATCCAGATAAACTGTTTAAATTATTTTGAATCTTGGATTGGCTTAAGGTACACAGTAATCAAGGTAAAAATAGTAAATACAGTCCACTATGAAAAAACTTGGAGGAAAATAACACAAATTGTAACTGCCTGTTGCTTGCAGTTACAGGTTAACAATACAATGAAGATAGTAACAGTAGCATTGAATATTATAGTTATCAAGATTGTTTTATATAGAATCACAGAATGGTAGGGGTTGGAAGGGACCTTTAGAGAACATCTAGTCCAACACCCCTGCAGAAGCAGGTCCACCTAGATCAGGTCGCATAGGAACTTGTCCAGGTGGATCTTGAAGACCTCCAAGGAAGGACACTCCACAACCCCTCTGGGCAGCCTGTCCCAGTGCTCCATCACCCTNCTGGACACAGAACTCCAGATGAGGCCTCACCAGGGCAGAGTAGAGGGGGAGCAGAACCTCCCTTGGCGCTGGCCACACTCTTCTTGATGCATCCTAGGATGCCATCAGGCTTCTTTGCACATTGCTGGCTCATGGTCAGTTTACTGTCAACTAAGACTCCCAGGTGTCTCTCCACAGAGCTGCTCTCTGGCAGGTCAATCCCCAGGCTAATCATATAAATGAATCATATAAATAATTTGAGTTCTAACAGATGGCCTCCAAATTTTAGACTTGTTCCTACTTTTATTATGTAAAACCAAAATGTAATGAAACATTAAAGGACATATTCATTAATTTGAAAAGTTCTCAGATAAATTACTAAAAAGTTAGGGTTTGCAGAAAGGAAGTAGAATATTAGAAAACATGTGAAGATTTTAGTTAGTTTTAAATACCTGGAATTCTAACTTGATTGTGTGCAGGTAAGGAGCAATATTTTGGTTAGTTACTTATCTTTCAAGATAACATATGACACCAAAAATTCCACCTCAGATATAATCCAAGAACACTTGTCTTATTTCAATAGTCTGACTTTTCTGAAATTTTTACATAGTACTTCTACATAGTGATTCTTCATCAAGTTACCAACTCAGTTTTTGGTTTAAAGGTAAAGTTCTGCAGCTTAACATGCTCAGTGTTGTGTGCAAACTCAAAGGAGAATAGCTTGTAAAAGAAGAATCATGAAAAGAATCATTCAAATATGGTACCTGACACAAACAACTAGTAAAAGTTTTGAACATTTCAGCTATCTTCAGCTTTTTCCAATTACTAGCCAGAGACAACATAAATCTCAACTGCAGCCTCCTCCCTATCCTATGAAGAAATTTGAAAACAAATATATGGCAGTCTGTACCCACTTGGTAGCAAGATGATGACAGACTTCTATAGAAATGTTCCTCATTGTTCAAGTTCTCACATAACTCATGCAGAAGTCAGTTTACCATAAATCATTTTAAATACCACAGCTATAAGATTAATCTCTATTACTAGCTCATGCAAGAAAGTAATTAGCAACAAAAGATTACAAAATCCACTCAATGATAGCAGAGGTATTTAGAATAAACACAAAATAAATAGTTCCTGCTAGTGTAAAAGACAATACTTTGCATTATGAGCCAAGAAAAGCTGTTCAGACCGTATCATAAAAAGAAAATTCTCATTAAAATTTCATTTTTTTAAATTGCTTTCTTACTTCACTTAGCCTACAGCAGTTGATGGACCGCAGGCTTATACATATTCTAACACCTCAGAAACCACTTGACAAGGAAGACAGAAAGGTGGCTAGAACTTGAATTTAAGGTAATATTATATCTGGGCCTGTTGTTTTTTTTCCACCTTGAAAACAAACAAGCAAAAAAACCACCATATTTCACCATCAGAAGAAACAGAATAGTCTGACTAGAGAAAATGTGTTCTCTGCTAAAGCAGATGCTCTATGTACTTATCTCATTACCTCTCCCAACACCTAAAAATGCATTGTAAGTATAAAACTGAATCTCTTATTCCTAGCACAGTCATAATCTATTTCAAGAAAAATGCATTGCTCTCCCTTGCTCATGCTCTCAAGCCCCTCTACCAACCTGACATTCCTAAATGTAAGCCTGTTTTCCAGGTCATCAGTATGACCTTTGTGCAAAGCCTTACAGCCAGTGCTGTAATGCTAGATGGCATTATGCCCACACAGAAACTTACACTGTCTATCACTTCTGTTACTAGAAAGGCAGTCTTTTAGTCTTCTAAGAAGTAGTTCGAGACAATTTCAAGCTTTGTAGACACATCTTCAGTATGTCTTAATCATACAGGATATTTTGGAGCACTAAGTGGTGAACAAGCAATACCAAAGGCTAACCACCAGCTTCTCAAATGTTAAGAAAGCCAAAATATCTCATATATTCTACCAAGCACAACTTAACATTCTGGTCAGAGAAAATAGAAAACACATTGACATGACAAACAGAAAGGCCTGTTTCTACTCAGCTCAACCATTGTTGAAGTTTTGTAGTTTTTCTTGTGCGCAATTTCATTTCTCA
This sequence comes from Urocolius indicus, assembly GCA_013401255.1. Taxonomy (NCBI): domain Eukaryota; kingdom Metazoa; phylum Chordata; class Aves; order Coliiformes; family Coliidae; genus Urocolius; species Urocolius indicus. The sequence continues at coordinate 60,847 of WBNH01012072.1, read as the reverse complement.
TAACTCAAGACACACTGAACCCAAGTTTAGCCAGATATCAGAAGTATTAAAATAGAGGTTCTTTTGAAAATTCATTTTTCAAGCAGCTTTAAAAAATGGTATTCAACAGTTACCTTTGTGATTTTAATAGCTCAAGTGCAGGGTTGGGTATTTTTAAGGAATACAAGTATTGCATTTTACATCTATTATTGTTGTTAAGCACTTCTGGTTTGAATCAGTGCTACTAGCAAAGCAACAAAATGAGGTGAAAGGCACAAAAAGCAGAAGACAGAGCCAAGGATTTCTTCTGCATCCGCTCAGCAGGGCACCCTGGACAGGCTCAGAGACACCTGGCATCAGCAGGGTCCTAATTTCTGTTCAGGTTCTTCCATTCTTTTGCCCCAAGGCAGAGCCATCCCAGGGTGCTACTCCTGCTTCTTTCCCAGCAGACTGCTGCCTGACCCACGGTGTCGAGCACCAGCCCTCTTCCCAGTCTGTCAAGTGAGTCTGTATACTAAATGAATAAATATGGACTGTATTAATTATTCATACAGTCCAGTCTGACACATTAGATTGAATGTCATGGTTATCCTGAAGGTAGAAAATGTTGAGTTTTACATAACATATTCATTAAATGTAGTGAACTAATTAAAGTATGTTAATTAGGTAATACACAAAAAGAACTTAGTATTTGGTAAAGACTGGCCACTGTTAATACCTTGTATTGTGTTAATATCTTGGCTGTATTTTTATGCTTAATGAGCAAAAGGAAAAGCTGATTATTCAGAAAATAGAAAAAAAAAATCACATGTTGGAAAAATAGCCTCAGGTGACAGAGGAAATACATACCAAAGGAACTGGCACTCTAACAAAGAAAGTATCATTTCAAAGGCCATAAACAACATGCTGTCACTGGCAATTTTACATATTCTGATTCTAGGAAGCAAGACTTAATTGTTAACATTGTTAATAAAATGGCAAAAATCTGATTTTATTTGTACAAGTTATCTGTTCTCCCTGTACTATGTAAACATTTTTTCCCACTTTTTCACATTTACTTTGTGAGAATTAAGGTTAAAGCTTTTATATGAAATGCTTTGGGTTTAGAAAAACAACTGAAAAGCAAGAAATTATTAATTAATCTCCTACTCATACAAGGCAAATGTTGCTGGCGAATATACATTCATACATCTGGCCCTGGGAATAAAGCCTAGGTAAAGCTTTTATATACAATTAAATTTGGGCTTATGTTATTTATTTTTTTAAACTCCGTATCTCATCTTCCTGCTTTTCACTTGATTTGAAAGGGCATGGCCAAACCTAGAAAGAATTTTGATGTACATTTTATCAGAAAGAAAAAAATCAGTTTGCAATCTCAATAAAACAAAGGTCTGAAGACAACTGGAATAATTACAGTTACAAAAGAGAACATATTTTGGCAAATAGTAAACTATGCAGGACAACAGCAAAATACCTAACTTTCTTCTTAAGCTCAGCAGCATACATTGGGGATACTCTGACTCAGTCATTAAAAAGCCAATCCTAATACAAATGACTAAGACAGACAGATTCAGAAAGACAACATTGTACGCACAATGAAATCTAGATGCAATTTGAACATTTCAAAGTAAGTTTTAAGCTTAAAAAACCTCACAAACATACAAACAGAAATAAAACAATCCAGACAGATCAGACAGGTCGACAGCCACCCAGGCCTAGAGGTCCTTTCATTTTTTATTATACTAAAGTTCCATTTGTAGCTAAAATTCTGTCATGAGACATCATTAACTAACCATGAGCCAGCAACATGCCCTCATGGCAAAGGCGGCTGATGGCATCCTGGGATACATTAAGAAGAGTGTGGCCAGCGCCAAGGGAGGTTCTGCTCCCCCTCTACTCTGCCCTGGTGAAGCCTCATCTGGAGCCCTGTGTCCAGTTCTGGGCTCCCCAGCTCAAAAGGGACAGGGAGCTGTTGGAGAGAGTCCAGCACAGGGCCACCAAGATGATCAGGGGACTGGAGCACCTTCCTTGTGAGGAAAGGCTGCAGTAACTGGGGCTGTTTAGTCTAGAGAAGAGGAGACTGAGGGGGGATCTCATTAATGTTTATAAATATCTAATTGTTAGATGTCAGGAGGTTGGAGCATCTATTTTCTCTGTGGTAGATAGCAACAGGACAAGGGGTAATGGGATGAAGCTGGAACACAAGAAGTTCCATTTAAACATCAGAAAAAACTATTTCACTGTGAGGGTGATGGAGCACTGGGACAGGCTGCCCAGGGAGTGTGTGGAGTCTCCTTCCTTAGAGGTCTTCAAGACCCGCCTGGACAAGTTCCTATGCGACCTGATCTAGGTGGACCTGCTTCTGCAGGGGGGTTGGACTAGATGTTTTCTAAATGCCCCTTCCAACCCCTACCATTCTATGATTCTATGATCTCAGAACTCGATGCCTAACCAGAGCCTAAAGCCAATCAGGGCCTGGGCTCAGGTGCTGCTCTCACCTCACATGTGTTCACTCACCTTTTTCTGTTGTTCTGTGAAAAATGCATGTCCACTGCCACCTAAAATACAGAAATGATCACTGCTTTGTTTTCTAGCAATGCTGTATTGCCATCCACCCTTGTTTATTCCACTTTAATATGGGAGATAGAGGCCCGTTTCTCCTCTCTGCTTGAGAGAAGTCAGGCACTTTCTTTCCACACATATAGAAATTGGCCTCAATGGGAGAGGGAGGTAAGAGCTGCTTCACAGTTGCAACACTTTTTAGTAACAACAGAAAGTGGTTTATTCTGTTTATGGGAAGGGAGCTGAACTCAGGTCTCCTCATGTCCTGTGTAGTTATATTAACCAGCAAACCACTGATACCTAGGAAAGCCATGAGCGTGGCCATCATTTTCCTACAGGAGAGGATTGGGAAGCTGTGGAAGGAAGCTGACACTCAGACACCCTGCCCAGGCACCTAACCCTGACTCTCACACCGAACACGAACACCTGCACCAAGTTCAGGAGTGGTGAGGCCCAAAACTTTCACAAATGCCCGGGAAAATTAGAAGATTTAGTCCTGTCATACATCAGACACCTGGGTGATTTCAGGTGAGTTGGGGTATTTTTCCGCACCAAGACGGCCGCTGTCCCTCCAGGCAAGGCCTGAAGAGAATTGCTGGAACCCACTCAAACTCTCGAAATGCTGTAAGGTTCACAAACATTATTATCCCTAATGCTCACTGCTTAAGTGTAAGCTTATTAACGTCAGCTTCTGAGCACTCAGTTTCAAGGTCTTTCACCTCTCCCTAGTTATGACCTTGCTGAGAAAAGTCTCAAGTAAACTTCCTTCAGAAACATACCACATTTGTTAGTGCCCAGCACTAACCAATATCTACTTAGAGAGGATAACACATCAAGTATGTAGGGCAGACCACATTAATGTGAGTTACACCCAAATTCACAAGAACCACAACCACCATGTAAAGTTTCTTACCCTAAAAATTAACTGAGGTATCCAAAGAAATAGCTTTTTTTGGTCTTAGTTTACCCTCCAGAATAATTCACAGCCTTTTAACAGCAGACTTTTGTTTGGAGAAAGTTGCAACATTTTTTTTACCACATTTCTGTAATACACGACTAGCATCAAACACAACTGCTCTACCAAGAGTTCATGTATCTCTACTGGCCATACATTTCCCTTGGTCCTTTCTCATCTGCACTTCACATAGATACCTGCAAAAGATTTCCTATGAGTCCAATCATGTATACAAGTATTTTCAAACAAGGGTGTTGATTTAATTAAGATCTGTAAATTCCCAAAAAGTAGAACCTGAAGCAAAATCTATTTCCCCAATGCATTTTCCCTGATATATGAACTAAAACGCAATGAGTCGGTGTTTTACTCCTCAGCTGTGCAAAATAACTGCAAGAGATTTTTGTTTCAATTTTCAAACTCTCTTTAACAAGAACCCAGGGAATTCAACAAGGAGTCTATCATCATCATCACATAGCATATTTTCTGGAATAAGTTAAATAAATGAAAGAACAATGGTTCTGCTTTTGAGAAACAATGACTTTAACATCATCCCTGCAAGGAGCTCAGGTACTAAGATTATTTGTACAACAATACTTGAAAAATGTTAAATGTAGCAAATAATCTTTTAGGGAAAGGATGGATCATTTGTATTTCCATTTCTGTCCATGTTTTGCCAGTCCAAGTCCTTTGACAATTTTTAAGAGTCATAAAAACATTTTACAAATCTGAATAACATAGGCTGAAGGCCAGGATGTTATTTTGATTCATATTTTGAATTTGGCTTGAAGAGCCTAAGCAGGTAAAGAGAAGTGTATTCAAAAGCTCCCCAAAACTTTCATGAAATCCAGACAGTTAAGTGGTCAAGTAATGTTTTTATTTGAAAAAGAAGAAATTAAGAACATAAAGTTTAAATGGTTTAAGGAGAAATTATAACAAAGTACTATTTAAACTGAGGGTTGAGGAGTATTATTTAGGATGGTTTAAGAGAGTGTAATTAAAAACAACATGCATAAGTTTTCCATTGTAGAATTCAAGTTAAAACTTCAGCAAGAACTTTCAAGCAACAAGATTATTGAAGACTGAAAACTTTACAAATTAAATAAAATTAAAAGCCCAACTTACCAGACAACCAGAAGTGGTAGACTGAACAAAATACAAGTTAACAGCTGACTCTTTCCTGGTACAATTGATAGAAAAAAATAAAGAAATCCTCTGCATTGTCAGGAAGCAAATAACCTCACTCATCCATTTCCCAGATAATGGCTTACAGCTAAATTAGTTTTTAACTATAAAGAGAAAGAACATTTCTGGCTAAAGGAATCAGGTAAAGCTACTCAATCAAATAACAATCAAGCAGACTTTTCTTTGTTCATTCCCCCACAGGAGATAACTACATAAGGAGAGAAAAATCTTCCTTGATAGGTGACAACAACTAATCTTGTCAACAAGACAAGAAAATGGAAATAAAAAAGAACTGCCACAAGGATTTGTATGAGGTTCCACAACTTCAGAAAGAAAATTAAATGTTAAGTATTTTTGAATGGTAATAAAATAAAATATGGAAATAAGGAGATGAAGTTACATATTCAGGAGATTTTCAGATGTCATTAAAAATCAATAAACATCAAAATCACTTAGGCAACATTAAAAAAAACCAGTCCATCTTAATTTTTTATCATCTAAATTTTATAATGGGGTGTGAAGAATACACCAAATCTCTCTTACTACTGTATCAGAACAATTACTGAGATGATTCTTCCACTGAAAAATTACAACTGTGATATTTATAACACAGAGACTAAATATAAGTAAGTCTCCAAGAAAAAAATACATTATTCAGATGATTAATGTCTTTCACTACATTTTTTTTCATTTATTCTAATAACAGTTGCCCTATTTTGAGAAACTTTATATCATTCAGATTTAACAAGTCTTTTCCAGAGGGAGAAAGACTATTAAATCCATTTTCCAATCATAACTAGTTGGAGAAAATTCTGGTTCCTTAAGTGTGTATAGTCCTTTGCTATGTGATTTTTTTTTAATGCCCTGATATTTATGCTAGGAAAATGATCATATTTTCCCTACATGAAATAAGAATTAAGCCAATGTTTCATTCCTATTTCAAAACTACAGTCAATAAACTGGTATCATGTTATGAACAGCGAAAAAACTATCAGTTAGCAAAATAAATCTATGAACACAACAAGCACGTAAGAACTATATACTAGGAACTTGGAAACGCTGACCTTTCCTTCCATTGCAGAATTTTACTACAGTCAAGGTATTAAATTTTCTCCATCTAGGTAGGTTACTGTAATTTAAAGCAACTGATGATGCATGGGTGCAACACTCTTTTTTTTGCCAGCCATCTCTGACTATCTTCATTTAGATCATCCTGAGCATCCTCAGCCCATGATCAAGATCGTCAAAATATTTACAGTCTAACTGAAGACCGTGAACCTAATCAAATATGGGTAGATCAAAGACTGAATGGCAGTCTATGAACAGTGCAAAGGCTTCACCATTCTCTCCTAACCCAGATCACTGTTTCAGGAGTGAAAAAATAATTGTGTTTGGAGAGAATCTGGTGCCAAATCATGTACCGTTACAAAATCTGCAAAGTGATCTTGTTTAGCTAAAGCCTCTACTCTAAATTATAGCACCACACCTCCCTCATGTAATCTGCCAACATGAAACACAGAAAAAAATTAAAATAAAAGAAATTTTCAAAAAACTAAACACAATCTTAACAGGTTGATATATATATCAGGTATTCAATTATGCTGTAAGACTTCAGGGAAGGAAGATTCCATGAATTACTATACTAACTAGATGAAATTCTGTGAATTAAAGAGAAACTAATTAGGCAAATTAACATGAAAAGAATCTCAACTCTCATGTACTCTATTAAACAACTTCTTTCAATGCATGATGCAACAACTTGAAACCTCTGCAATGCACCAGTATCCTCTTCTTCTGCATGGTACTGTAGAGGTCCACTAGCAAGACCATTTGAGATTCACTGAGATGGATCAATTATTCATCTTGGAGATACATGTTCAAGCACTCTGACAGCTCCTGGAAAGAAACAGCAACTAGATAACCCATACTTTAAGAGAATATTGTGGGGTTAAAAATGAAGTTCCCCTACTTTTTTTTCTTGGTTGTTTTAGAAGTCCCCAAAAGGCATTTTGGAAACAGCAGCACAAATTTCAAGAGCAATTCAGATCTTATATTTCAGCCACATGACCTGAAATTTCCCTACACTCCATAGAGAATTATGAAATACAGAAGCTAATTATCTAGAATGTAAAGTCTGTCATATTGATCTATTCTTGTTACAGTGATCCAGAAGATGTTCTTATAAGTCTCTTCCAGCTGAAATGATCCTATGATTCTATGTTCTCTAGCCATAAATCAACCATCTAGAGTATGCTCCTATTTTAGTCTATGCTCATCTTTGTTACTTCTGACTTATACCTCTAAATATACAAAGTAGTAAATGGCAGAACAGTAACTTTTTTTTTCCCCAATGAAAATCAGTAGCAGAAAGTATCCCATTAGAGGGATCACAAAGAAAATAGAGTTTGAGAACAGACAACTCATTGCTGAAGGGTATGAAAGCTAAAAGGTACCTAGAGAAACAAGCATCTTTAAGCATCCGACTAACCAAATGTACAGCAGACTTTGCCACAGGCACCTCGCCTGCACAGAGCTCTCTCTCCAGGTTCTGCCCTTTTGTACTGTGCCGTAGGCAAAGCAAATCAATTTAAAACAAAATTGATATAACCATTATTTAAATAGAGCTCGTAGGTTGTTTCTCATTTTAATTAAATAGTCTATTTTAATCTTGTTTTGCAGTTAGATTTTTAGATATTTTCAAAAAGAAGAGCTCTCTTCTCATCTGTCAGGATAACACTGCAAGCATACTGAAGTGGAAACCATGATGTATCAGATCAGTTTTTAAAAGCTGAGATGACTTAATGCATGTTTACACAGTTCTTTAGGTGACTGTATGTTCATTAATATATCATTTTTTCAAATGTTAATTTTTCATTATTGTAAAAAAAATATGGTATTTAATTGCTAGGGGGTTTTTGTTGTTGTTGTTTTTTCTTTAATCAGGTAAGTTACCCAAGAGACTAGTTCAGTGACAATAATATGCCCAACCTAGTTACACAATTGTTTTAAAATCTCAGTAGGAGCTTCCAAGTTATTTTGATGTCTAAAGGTCTTTTTAAAATTGTGTACATATCCTTTAAATTTCAAAAGTTAGATCTCATCTTGTCCAATATATTCCATGTACGTGGAAGAAAGGCTTTCTTTCCAACTCCCAGCTGGGTCCTCAAATTTGAATGAATCCTGAATTGACCCATCAATTACACTTACACATCTGCAAGTAATACAGTCTTGGTTTAGCTGGCTGAAAGTGCAGACAGCTGAAGTAGCACAAAACCCAATGATTAAGATCCTGAGTTTCCAAGTTAATTTCAGACCGCTGCTGTTGTAGTTCTCAGCTGTCAGGATCAGAAAACTAGAATTGTAGAGAACCATATGCAAAATGACAACAAGAGATAATCTGCTGCTGCTGATGAGGAACAATGGACAAAGGGAGAACCAAAAAAGAAAAAAAAAAGAGAAAAACAGAAAGGGACAATGATGTTAGCATAATGAAAACATGATGCTATTAGTTGTTTGTGTAAACTGTAAGACTGCTATAGAAATATCCTAAAAGAGAAATTCCATTTTCAGCTCTTGATGATCTTATCTTGGACAACTCCATCAGTTTCATACAAGTTACACAGTATTGCACCTTTCTGAATAAAAATTGGCCAAGTCTTACCATCCAAATAAACATAAAGTATGTATGGAAAAAAATACATTTGGACATTTCTTTGTTACAGAATAGATTCAAACCTAAAAACTTAAATTCAAGTATCTATTACAAATGTCGAAATCTTTTAAGCCTAAACCTCTAAACCTGACCATTAACCTTTAAAATAGAAGTCAAGCTCCATTTCTCAGCAAAATGCAATCCAAAACTGAGAACTTAATTCCTTAATCCTGACGCAGAGAATATTTTCTTAGATTTCCTTATTACAAACGTTTCAAGACAGCATCTAGTCTTGATAAGTTCTGCAAGGAAAACATTTCAAAAACATCCATTCCATTTTTATTCTAGCATCACTGCACACTGTTTTAAATGTTATTTTTAAATATTTGCAGGGGTGTAAATTAGAAACCTGCTTGGTTTTATGTCTCTTCTGATCCATCTAAAGATATATGCTGAGCTTTGCATGCAGTGAAACTGTCAAAACAATCACAGGGAAAAAATGCTGATCTTCCAACATAGTGACCATTTATGCATCTGAAAAATAGATCTTACTAAGAGTGTGCATCACTATATCAGAGACAGAGAAAGAATTATTACAGTTGGAAAAGACTTCACACTACCAAAACTAAACCAAACCATATCCCTCAGCACCTCATCTACACAGATTCTCTTATGTCAAATTGCAGAGTAAATGGAGACCAAAAACTTATTTCAATTTCAGTATCCAAAGATTGAAGCACCAAAACTAGTAAGCGCCTTTGAAGTCAACAAATTTTGTAACTCCCAGAAATTCTACAGTGTTGTTTTTCTATAACAACCATCAAGCACTGTCATCATACAGGCAAGGAGCAATCTTCACTTGCCAAAGTAAAGCAAAGATAAAAAAAAAAGGTGCAGAGAGCAGCAGAGACAAACTAGACGCCATCTAGGGCCCATCCGTTGAATTGCACAGTTAGTAACAAATCAACCAAGCAAAGTCCAATACAATAGTCTGTCATTAATACAATTACACTGAAAGCACTTGGCATCCATCATCATCTCCTTCAGTGAGTGTCCCTGGCTCAGTAGCAGCCTTTGTGCCCCCCTTTGAAGCTCATAAAGGAATCTGTAAAAGAATATACAACTATTTGCCCATTGTAAAAAGCAAGTATTCAGTGTGTCCTGCCAAGTTGTAGCTTATAAATTGCTGGGCAACACACTCACAATGACTGTTGAAACTGCTTGAAAACAATCTGGATTTAAAAAAAAAAAATCAAATGTGTGATGACAACGAGAGCTATGACATTAACAAAACTCCAGAAATTCAGCAGAGGGAGGTGTTTTGGGGAAGGACGGCAGTTTGCAAGCCCATGAAGATGTCCACATACAGATGGCTCATTTGTTACAAAGAAAATGAGAGTATATAGGCAGAGCGCAACAAGGTTCCTCTTCAGTTACTACTGAATTTGGCAAGAACAGTCTTCACAGATCTCTCCCAGGTCACTGCTGCTGACTGCAAAACCAGCAAACATTTGACAAATGCTACATTTTCCTTGTCTGGAACTCCTCAATCAGGAACAAAAATGTACATGGTCAGAAAAAAATGCCCTCTTTGGCACAAAAAAGTAAAGACAGTGTACAAGCAACCCCAACTCATTTTGAGTCAGCTGCTATTTTTAAATTATCTCATCTACAGATGAACAAGTCATTGATATACAAAGTGAATTATTTCTTTCCACAAAAAATATCTGAGACATAACCCTTCATTGTGAAGCTCACAATGAAAAATCCTGTTTCATGGAAGAAAAACAAAAGCAGAACTGCAGAAATCTTTGAAATCTAGTATGTTGTCTCAGGCTGTCCCATTACTTGGTTCTCACAGTACAAGAAAAAACAAGGAACTAGCAAATGGTCTTTTCTCTGATATTCAGTCCCAGTTTCTGGTAATCAGTAGTTTAAAATTTTCCTAAGCTGGTGATTGCGTCTGTTGATTAGGATCATTGCGCTTAATTACCTAATTCCTTTTTAACCTATTTACACTTATAGCCTCCACAACATCCCACATCACAAAGTTTTGCACTTGAACTCTATCCTTTGTGGAAGAAGTGTTTCATGGTTTTATCTTGGTGACTGATAATTGTATTGAAATTCATTATTTCTGCTACAATGACATAGGATTTATTCTGTATTCACTTTTTCTTTAAACAGAATCACACCTCCTGTCTTTTTCAGAACTCATCTACACAGCTTTCGTTTGAACAGAAACTATCTCCTCACTGGTCAGGAAACGCTGAGTGACACAACTTCAGAATATGAACCAGGCTTTACAGTTCTGAAATGTAAAGCTCAGTGAAAGCCCTGTCCCAGGCTGGTAGCACTCACTATCGTCAATGACATTATCTGAGACAATTCTAGGTGGTCACTATCACTACCACATGAAACCCGTGGACGGGTCAGAGAACATTTAGTATTCCTCATTCTTTCTTTACAATAGAAAGAAAAAAAATAGTAGAAGGTACTCTGAAAGGGCTTTTGTTTATTTTTATTGTGTCCACCACAGTAAACACTTAATGCTCACCTCCCTTTAAACACAGGCATACACTTGTGTGAGGCACAAGCAACAGAAGTGCAGGAAGAAATGCCCGAGTAGTTTTGAAAAGGAGCACAACCTGGATAACAAGCATCCCAAATGACCGAGCGAAAAACACTAGGGAGAGATGGAATTAGTACACAAAAATGATCTGAGAGATAGCAGTAGGACTGAAAAATCAAGACATTGGCTCAAAAGATGAGATTTTTTTAAAGCAGCACACAGAGGATGGTTTTTGCCTTCTGAATTATCAAAGACTGCTGTTTTAACCTTTTCCATCTCTACTGCAAAAACTAAAATCAAACATGAATTAATTAATAGCTTCTGATGAGTGCCACGGTTAGCAATTTCAGTAGCTTAAGAGTCAACAAGAACTGGTTTTGTAGAGATTATCTTTTCCTAATATTGTCATTGAAACACTACTCAGAATATTTATACAAGTATCAGACCACTTCTGGAAATATAATTTCTAGAATTTAAGATTTTAAAAATGGTTTCAGAATAAGAACACTACTTTCCCAACAGTCTTTCTCAGATTCTACATTGGATGCTTCACCAAAACCTACATTCTTTTGCGTTGAAATACCCAAGACACGTAAGTAGTATGAATGTACACAAGACTAGACTGAACAGGTCTAAGTCCCTCACAGAAGAATAAACAAAAGTCAAATAAAAATTTATTTAGTCAATTTTTACATATTTATACTTCCTGGTAATAACTTTCACTAGATTTCTTGACTTCAATACTTCCATATTTTAATTTGAAAGATTCTTTTAAGAAGTTATATCTGTTCTCTCTAGCTTAAATTTTCTCATAGACATATATGCAGTAAAAAGTTTCATATTTATGGAGAAATTTGGGGGAAGGAGGCAAGGCGACCTAAGCTTTGGGATTAGGACTTTGTTGGCTGTCCTGTATTGGGACTTATGAGCTATAATCCTGTTACCACACACATCTCATGGTAACTGCTAATGAGAACACAGTTCCCATGGCAGAAGTTGGCCCAAGGCAAATCTCTCATCATGGGTACAGCAGAGATATCCAGATCACACAACCAATTCTTTGCCTCCACAAACTTGTTTCCAGTCAGCTGTACACCTTGTTAATGCACGCATAGTCTTCAGTGACAGTATTTCACAGGGCAAAAAAAAAAAATCTTTGTTGCTTCTGTTATTTTTGCCCAAATTTAGCCAAGGTAGAAGCATTGGACAGAGAAGTGGTTAAAAAAAAAAAAAAAAAAAAAAAAAAAAACAACCCATAGCTCACAAATATTCAGTGGAGAGATACTAAGTGTTTGTACATTTATTTCTTAAGTTTCTCTTCAATGAGTCTTCACCACCCCAGAGGTAACAGCAGTTTACTGCTGCTCTGAGCAATACTGGCTTACATTTAGAAACCTTTCAACTACTTTGAGTTGTGGCTGGGTGAACAGAAAACAAATTTCATGTATTTGCTGGCCAAAGTAAATCAATTCAGATATAGAGCTCACAGAGCACTTTTACACAAGATTAAGTGAAACAAATACAATCACACTACAGATCACTTAAAAACACCCTATCCTCTCTAAAATGGGAAGTGATTTTTTTCATTAAAAGCATTTAAACTTTTCTTCCAATGTCATTTTAGAGCAAAGTCCTGCAAGTTACGTGAGGTTTCAGTAGGTACTCCATAGCATAGTTTTTCTCAATCCATTCCCCTACAAGATAAGGACTATGGAGGTTACTCCAAAAGCAAGAGGCACGTTTGATGTTGATGAAGAAATGGCTACAAAAAAAAGCCCTCCTTCCTGTGAAACTGATAAGCATAGATGCTTCTGCACTGTTGAGTAATATTTTTTAAAGTATGTTCATCTATTGGGTTATTGGGTATGTTCATCTATTGACTATTCAGATATGTCTTTCAAAAAAAAAGATAGAAATTCACTTATAATTTTCACATGAGAAGGTTCTCATATGAGTATGAAACAGAGCTTTACGAGTGCTTTTACAGCTCATTGCCACATTTAATTTCAAAAGCCATTACAATATTGCAATAAAAGCAAGTGGACTTAACTAAGTATTTCACTATAACAATCATTAAGAGGAAAAGCAGAATAAAGTGGAAGCTTTCAAAAAGATAATTATGTAGTCAGTCAAGTCATGTTTGAACATTTCTATCTTGTCTTCAAATAAAGGGGAAGGAGATGGATAATATGGGTTACAATCTTAGTTATGAGATTTTCTGGGAAAAAAAGAAGTATGGTATGTTAAAATCTCATAACACAGAAAACTTGCAGACACTGCATGAATATTTGTATTGATTATGGTAGTTCTGGAACATACAGGGGTCTCAAACAATGTAGCCAGTAGCTTCAAAACATCTGCAAACTAAGTTGCTTCTGAGAACAGCATTAAAATAGCTGGCAGCAACCACTGCATAGATTCACGGTGAGGAGATGGAAAGGAACACTACTTTTATTTTACGCATTCATTTGAAACACCAAGACACACAATATACCTTCTGTCAGCACAATAATGTACTGTTCTGGGACATTCTGGTTCTATTTTAGTACTTACCTAAATAGGTCACAAAAATTATTAAAATAAATTCTTAAAGCACACTGATTTTTCTGGAAAAGTATACAGATTATCCACATTTTCATGAAGCCAAAGGTAGAATACTCCCTTCTCCATAGGCAATATGAAATCACGATTGTTGTTACATTCTTCATACTGTAGAGCACAGCAGGAGAACATACCCTCTTCCTTAGCTCATAAAGTTCCAATCTTTTCAATTTCGCATCAACATACTTGCAATGCCGGTAGTGCAATCTCATGAAAAAAAAAACCATACTGCATTTTTAGTAGATCACATCAAACTTTATCCATTTCCCACTTGGGTAGAATAGGTAAGAAATCTTTTGTTAATAGGAACAATAGTGGTTCACCTGTTTCTGCATGGCTATTTAACAGTCCTTGGGAAGAATGTCTCTATTAAGCTCAACCTTGAAACTTAAGGTAAAAAACAAACCTCCAGAGCACATGAGTGGCTAATACTTGCCATGAAAATTTTCATCTTATTGTTGCCATCACTTAGCTGCAGTTCAAATGAAAATATCAACTTCCTACTTCTAGCAGCAGAGTATATAATTTATAAATTTAGCTAAAAGCCCAAGATTCATTTTTGGTTTACAGCTGTTGTAATAGGCTTTATCTTATGAGATAAGCGGATTAAATAAACAAGACTGCGAATGACATCTTCTGTGTCTGGCCATTTCCAGATTTGCACTTAGACTCCATTGACTGTCACATGGGAATTCTGGCAACTTCTTCAAGCTGACTTTAGACATCATTATGCTGCTTAATTCCAAATAAAAAGCTTTTCTATTTTTCTGTATGCTTTTGGTACACATTTCCAAAAAAAAAAAATGAACATCTTAATTAGGGAAGAAATATATTGATGTTTTTCTTAGTTTAATTTTAACAATATGACTGATAGGATTCCTGTTTGGCCCTTGGGGTCAAAGAAATGGCTGGCTGCCTGGCTGGGAGGGTACTGAAAGCAAAATCCTCTTTCTAGAAATACACTGTAGCACAACGTATCAATTGCATGTTTGGTCCAATCAGATATAGTAGAGACTGCAGGATCTTATCCCCTGAATTTTGGGTTTTTTTCTGCTTCATTTTACAACAGAAATATAGCTTTACAGAATTAAGTAGTTCCATCTTAGTATTCAGAAGCTTGATGTTTCATTCCAGTAATAAAACACAAAATTGAAAATTTTCCTGAATCTTACAAATACTGAGCACATCAATATAATGCACCACTTCTTAATTCCTACTTTCTGTTCTACAATCGTAAACCAAATTATTCAAAATTGCCAGTAGCATTTTCCTGAATCCCAAAATTAAAATGCCTGAGAAGAAAGAATAATCCTAGAGTTATTTTTAGTCCACTTTGGATTCTATAAAGAAAAATCAAGAAAGTTACTAGTCAGTATCAATAACTAAAAAATTTTAAGCACTTACAATTTGATGCACAATTCCCCTAATTTTACCTTTATTTCCTCTTGACGTTTACAACAATATAAACATCCTTAACACCATACAACCACCACAGAATTTTCAGTATTTCTCTGGGAAAGATTTGCCAAGAAATCACATTCTTGCTGATTGCTGCTTACTTCTAAAATAAAACCCTTGTACGCATTCATATGTTGAAAAAGAAGTTTTCATGTACATATCATCTTTCTCTCCAGAAATGACAGTATTTTGCTATTGAATTTAATGACATCGTTTGCCAGACTAATTACAGTCTAAGTACCCATTTTCTATATTTACCAGAATCTAATAGCAGGGTTGGGGGCTTTTTTTTTTTTCCACCCTTACATAGTTTCAGTCACTATGAATGCCTCTAGAAAGAATCTAGCACAATTTTCAGTGACCACTATTTGAAACAATTCTCAGAACAATGGTTTCAGATCAATTTTTCTTATTTTATAGCATGTTGACTACTTTTAATACAAGTTTCCAGAAAAAAGTACAAACAAATCTCAATCTCTCTCCAAAAAGCAGCACAAGTGTGCAATATTTTCGGGCATTTTTGAGTATGACAGCCAGAAAGTGATTGCTTCTGATGAAATTTGTCCTGGAATTTCTTGCAGCTGCACTAATGCAGACTCCTACATTCCTCAGAACATCAAAAGGACTCCATGAAAGCTTAAAAATCGACATTTAAAATTAGTATTTTGCATATATAAATTCATAAATAACGTTACATTCATATTCTTGCTTGGTTTAAGACCTGCTTTTAATCACAAAATTGGATAAACAGCAGGCATCTATCTTCTAATACACTCTTTGAATGTGTTTGTAGTAAATGTTTACAGTAAATTCAATATTTGGGTGGACTTAATTGACAGTATCAATATTTTTAATCCAGGTAAAATGCTCCTTTCCCTTCAGTTTCAGCATAATATATCATCCACCTATTAAACAGTCTTTCCAAAAAGACAAAAGTGAGCCCTAGTCACAGAATGACAGAATTAAAAGAGATCTCATGAGGTCTTGCAGTCTGCCACTCCTAAAGTAGCAATAACTGTATACACATTTTTCCTGTCAGATATTTGTCTCATTTTTACAGATGGATAACGTAGATTTCACGAACGTACTAGAGAATTTGTTTCACTGCTTCATTATCCTTAGCATTAGATAACTTTTCTTAGCATCCTCTTCATATTGTCCCATAATATTTTCTTCTTTTCCTATTCAGTCAACACATTAAAATGAAATTGGACTTTTTTGCAGCAGCAGCCATTTAGAAACTAACAATGCATGTCTCCATGGCTGGGCTAAAGTATTGCTGTTTTTTCAAAACTTCTTTCATATTTTTTAGACCCATGACAATTTCTGTTGCTCTTCTCAAATTGCTCTGCAATTGCTGTTCCCTTCTTGCAACACGGCACATAGTAGTGTACTAATCAGCTATTACCTTACAAACGTCAAATACATCACATACCTTGTAGACTTTATTTCTCCTAAATGTGTTACAATGCCTGTTTCTTTGCAGTACATTTCTGCTGTTTGATTGAAAATTAGAATCTGCAAATTTTGACATATCTTTTACATCTCCATTAAATTCCAAAATATTTATAATCAACTTTGCAATGTCTCATAAATAGATATTTAAACAAAGAGAAAAGTCTCTAGTAAGCAGACAGGAAAATCAGTAAAGAGGTGAAAGAATCAGGATTCAAAATCCTATTTCACACCAGCTGTATAAGGCCATGAGCTGGTCTTCCTGCTTCCATTGCTCAGTTTCTTTCCCTGTGCCATAACCAAATCAATTCTTGTTGTGCAACTTAATCAGCTCCCTCTTTCCTTTCATACCACAATGAGCCATAGCATCCTCAGTTCTCCAAATTTTCACAAATCTCTCCACACACTATTTTAGCCTTGCTTCACCCTGCAACTTCTCCTTTCCCTACCAAGAAACTTCTTTCAACTTTTAGCAATTGCCCTTATCATCTTTTCCAACTTTCGCCTTGCCTATCATAATCAACAACCTTGTAAAAGTGGGGTGGGTTTTAATAATCTTTAAATAAGCTAAGCTTATTTTTTATTTCATGAGAAATGAAACAACTTTTAAACTTCACCAACACTTAAAATTGTGTTGAACACATTCAGTTCTCCATTAATTTGGATGACATAAAAATGGCATTATTATTGCAAAGGGGTCACAATGGCATGATTCTTCCAAAGCCTGAGGTTTACACAATGCAGATCTGAAGAGAAAATAGCCTCAAGTTGCACCAGGGGAGGTTTAGATTAGACATTAGGAAAAATTTCTTCACTGAAAGGGTTGTCGTGCATTGGAACAAGCTGTCCAGGGAAGTGGATGAGTCACCATCCCTGGAGGTATTTAAAAGACATGTAGACATGTTGCTTAGGGATATGATTTAGAGGTGGACGTGGTAGTGTGAGGTCAACGGTCAGACTTGATCATCTTAAAGATCTTTTCCCATCTCAACAACTCTATGATTATACATATACATATATATACACACACACGCGTATGTATGTTTTATGTGTATATATATATATATTCTATATATGTCTCAGTGTATTACAGAAATGAAAGGAACGCGATATGTCTATGACTTTCTCTTATATCAGATACACAACTAATTGTTCAAGACGATTTACACTGGATTAAGTTTTCCCTCACCTGCTTAAATCCTCTCATCCACTGAGGCTGTAAACATTACTTATTTAAGAAGCATTAAAAGGTGTCAGTGGAAGTATTCTGGTTTACAATTGATGGCGGTTTTTTTCCCCTCAAAGGCAAAAAAAAAGGTAAGATGCAATTATTAACAGAGGAAATTGAAAGCATATATTTAACAAGTAGAAATTGCGGGAAGGACTCAAACCAGACAGAGATGCATTAGAGTGGGATAATTTCCACACAGTACTCATATTTTTCTTAATTTTGCACAAATATGTATCAGGCTGTCAATTCTTCTTAAATCGTAACACCACAGCATACCGTATGACCTATAGAAATCTTTTTTAGTCATTAAATTGGCAAAGATAAGGAGGTTGGGGGAGTGGAGGGCAGGTTTTTTTAATTAAACATGTGTCTGATTGTTCATTCTATCATTTTACTGGAAAAAAAAAACCTTTTTTTTTTTTTCACTCAGAACTTGGAAGCAGGCAGTAAAAAAGAAAATACCCAAAGCAGTAATTCAATCCGAAATGTATACTTACAACTAGGTTTTGGGGGGTTATTTTCAATGGTGCAATTATCCCAGTATTCCTGACTTGAAAATATTACTGCCTCTGTATTTTTTCAAAAGAATCACAACATTCCTGTAGTCCCTATAAACTTGCCTATACTGTTGCTATAATGCCAAATTTTGGTTAAGCGAACTGGGAATTAGTACCATTATACAAACTGTGGGCTCAGGCTCTGCCATCCATTCTCATAATGAGCAATACATTTCATCTGCAAGTCTCATCGGAGGTCCCACTCAGCATTAACAAAAGCAAAAGAATTTGGCCTGTTAGTGCGAGCAGCTTCCCACACTCACCTGCTACGTTAAAAATAGTCACTATGCAAGATCTCGCTATACCGTTCTCCCACATACAGAGGCCTAAGCAGTAATAGCTGCGTGCCATTTGCAGCCGTGACAGGAGTACTCAACATAAACAGTATCTTACCTAGTGCACGCATACCATACCATACCATAGCGCATGCATAAGCCTTATATATCTCTATGGACAAGTACCAGCAATGTCATGCTTTAAGGTCTTGCATCTACCAGATTTGAAACAATACAGCTTCAGAATTTTAAGACTGAATGAGGAAGAGAAGAAAATATTAAGTTAGAAAGGAAGAGTCCATTTGGCTTTACATACATGGGGTTTACTGTTACTTTCAGAAAACACAGGAAATCAACATGCTAAGCCTAAACATAGTTAACAAAAACATCAGCACTTTGTCTACACATGTTCCTTATAGCTGACATATCAAACCTCTGTTGGGTAACAATCTGTTTTGTAAGCAAATTTTTACTTGCATACAAGAGATACCCAGAATGGGCAGAAAGAAATATTCCACAAATAACTTGCTACTAATACACTGCCATAAATGACAACTTGCAAAATCATTTACATGCAATGAGATAGACATGTATACAGACAAACTAACAATATCTGGTCCTTTGATTAGAAACCAGTAAAAGATCTTTGCAGAGAAGCTCTGCAGATCGTTTCTCCCATTCTGTAAACAAATGATGACTCCTCGGCAATCTTTCAATTACTCACGACTATTTTAAAGCACTCTGAATAATCATATTGAAAAAAATATGCTTGATGACTGATAAATAAAATATCAGATGACACAGAAAGCACACAAGTCTGCATTTTGTTACCATATTAGTATATGTACTGAACAGTAAAAATAGAACTAAATATGTGTTTTCAAGAGCAGCTTGCACAAATTGTTTCCAGGTGAACAACTTCCTTTTTCATTTATTTCTATCATATTGCACTTGCAGACAATTTGCAACAGATTTCTAATAATTTTCACAAAAATTGGCCCACACTGAAAAAAATTGTCAAGCAGCAGCCTAACTCTTAATAAAGTTGCTGTCTCTGTGTAAGAACTCTTTCCACAAGGAGTTTGTGAAAAGAGATTGATAAGGAAATGATTTAACTCCTCAAAACCACAAGCAACAATGTATTTAATCATTTTGGCAAAATGCTAGTGATTGGGGTTTTAATTAAAAGCTTGTATGAGAAATCAATAACATCATATGACTAACACTACAATAAAAATAGATTCCACTTGGTAGAGACTAGGCATTTTGGTGGGAAATTACATTGAGGCTTCACAATCTCTGAGCACCATTAGAAGATAAAATTAATCAAGGATGACATTTTATATCTTTCTACTATAAATAACAATTAAAACGTATCATGTGTTAGACAAATAAAATATTAACTCTGTGGCGTATACCAAACCCATTAGACTAAGCACTTGAAGAGAACAAGCTCAACTAGGACCCTTTTTCTTCATCACAGTCCACCAAATTGTATCCTTTTTACAGCCTGCACTCCTGTTCCATTTCTTTACAGACGAGGACTGATCCCTAAAAGAGGGACGCTAAAGATACTGCTGTATCACAGCATTACCTCCCAGGCTAACAGCATGAAGTTAGCACCAATTCCTGCTCTTTAATCTATGCCATGACTCCCACCATGCAAAAGACATTTTTGCCTTACCACATGCAGGGCTCTAGACACCATCCACGATGAGACTGCCAGAGTACACACACACGCACTTTATTGTTTGACACACAAAAACAAAATACCACCAAGAGACAGAGAAATCTTGAAGACTCAAGGAACTGTGTCTTTACTATGGTTGTGGCAGGAAAGAAACATTGCCTCGTTGACCTGCCCAGGCCCTCTCAGAAACAGGGTGACAGAGGAAGAGGATTCACCATAATGTATCTTACATGGAGTGTAGAAGCTTCCTCTCCCTACTTGAAGCAAACACAACAGCTGCTGAACTAGTTAGCCATAGTAAACAGAGATGGGAACCAGGTCACAAACTTAGCAAGCTACAGCACTGACAGGGACCTGCAATTCTGCAGACAGGTACTGCATCAGGGCAGGACTCTGCCAGTCAGGGCTGCAAAGAGAACTAAGGACAATTGCCCCTCATCACTACACAAGAGATAACATCTTCTTTGCTCCTCTCAATCACAACAACAGCTTTTTTTGCTGTGTGCAGCATTGCAGGAACAAAACTTAAAAGCCAGACAGCACAAGGCAATCCTGTATGTTGAATCCTCTCAAAGCTCACTTCCAGTGCAGTGGCAATTGCACAACCAGGGACAACACATTGACAAATCCAGACTAGCACATAGGCTAGCAAGGGAAAGACTGCTACCAACCACAGACTACCGCCCTGGTGTGAAACATTGAGGACTAAGCCTTCCACAGAATCGTTGATCACGAGTTACAGATGGAAACCGGATTTACACTGAGCTCTCTGAAGCAAGGAACTGGGTAGCCAGTCAGTGAAAAAGACAAGACCTTCTTCTACTCCGGTGCCAGAAACTGCAAAAGCAGCAAGTAACAGGAATTAGAAATCTTAAAAGGTATCCAGACAGCAACAAGGAAAATTGTCCCCACCTGGAGAAAGGACATGCCAGAGATAACCTCACGCTGTGTAGCAATCTCCCACCCGACTGCAAAATGGACCACATCAACATATGATGGGAACAGACCCTATAAAAAACTGGCTTGCCACAAGTACATCTCATCAACCTGCAGCAGCTGAGACTTGGCTGTTTCAAGCTTTGTCAACGTTGTGCAGCTTGTCGTGCTAACACAGAGCCATTTCAGGAGCTGGCGGAGCCTCTGCAGACCTATGCAGTGTGTTCACAGGGATGTGTACACACTGTCAGACACTTGCATATGCACACGGGAAGCTTCTCCCTGCCCTAGACAGAATGATTTCCAGGGCAAGGCAGGAACCACCATTCACAAACAGAATCTCAGTGTGAGGTCAAACTCAACACCTTGTGTGTGCCAGCAAAATCCTGTGTTTGGGGGAGGCCAGATAGGAAAGATGATTCAACAGTGTAAAAAAGTCCCTCACCAACTAATTGACCCCTTTCCTGATTGCTGGGGAAACAGTGCCCAGCCGTTACTGTGCAGCCACACTGTGCTCAGAAGCAAGGGTGCCTGGCGTACCCTTCACTCTCACTCCAGACACCAACAACCAATAACACAGACTACTAGCTCCGTGTTTAAGCACAAGAAGCTGCGACCGGGATCCGGAGGGAGACAAGACTGCCGTGCGAGCGACGATTCATCTGCGGTGTGCAAGCAAGGGAGCGACGGAGACCTGCAGAGACAGAGACCCAGCCCCTGTTCCCCCACGGAACAGCCCACAGGTGCTCGCTCCCCAGCACTGCCCCACTGCCCGGGAGCAGGAGGACGAGGAGGAGTCTCTGAAAGATGTCGGAAGCAGGGAGATGGATACAGAGAGAGAGGGTACTGAGAAGAACAGCGTGCCCGATGCGGGGAGAGCCGAAGGACGGGGTGCTCGCCCCTGCGGGACACGCGTACACACACGAACGCAGACCGCTCCGTCCCCAGACATCCCCACCGCCGCCGCCGCCGCCGCATCTCCCGGCGCCGGAGCGAGCCAACCCGTTCCCCCCGCCGCATCGAAACACCGGCTCCGACCCACAGCACAGGCGGGCAGGAAGGCGCCCCCCTCCCCGGCAGCCTCCCCGCGGGGCGCCTCGCGCCCGCCGCGGCCGCGCTGCGGCAGCCGTACCGTGGGCAGCAGCGGCTCCATCTGCGCCCCTTGGTCCTGGGTCTCCATGCGGCGGCGGGCCCGCGGCGGCGCCCTCCCCGCG
>WBNH01012072.1:0-38262 GCA_013401255.1 Urocolius indicus | reverse complement strand
GGGTCGATCCCGCCGCCTCGCCTCCCGGATCCCTGCGGGCAGGCGGGCAGCGACCCTGCACGCAGACCGCCAGCGGAGAGCGCCGAGGCCGGGACGCGCTCCCGCCGGCCGGCTCTGCAGCTTCGGCTGCTCGGCCGAAGAGGAAGGGGCTCGTAGTGGAGAGACCGGACCTCAGCCTCGAGGGGTACCATCGCAAGCTTTCGGACCACGGCGCGGGAGTGCACCGCTTTGCGCCAGGCTTTGGCCACAGTCGCCCCAAGACTGTTGCTTCAGTGCAGTCTTGGACCAAGACTCGGCGTCAGAAGGACGCTGAAAAACAGTGATCCTCTGCACGCTCCTGCCAGGCTTTGAGGCTCAGCCGCAGACAGCACCTTCAGAATAGAGGTCCATCCCATTCTCCACTGAATTAATCCCACCGTCTCCTTTCATATGCAACTTATAAACGTGTATCTCCAGTTACCATATCCTTACGGGTACAGTGAATTTTAATAAGAGTCTTACTCACTTTTTCTCCCAATTTTATCATTCAAGCCTGCTGCACATTTAGCTATCAGGCTCAGCAACTCAGTGGTCTTATTCAGCCATACCAAAACCCCGACAAGCTACACAAATGACTGTCAAAGCGTCAATTTGGTTATCCAAGTTGGTGTAAGGACAACTGAGCCCTCACAATACTCAAATTACAAGATACAAGGGTGATTCTCCCAACCAAAACAGCTGAGCTATAGAACTTTCATATTCACTGCTGCCCAGCACATCTCCCCTAACTCTTCAAAAACATTGCCCATCCAAACCTGTGCATAAGAATCAAAATTAACACGACTAAGAAAAGTAAGCTAACAAGCAAGCCTCTGTCTCCCTGTTAACATTAATTTCCTTGGTGAAGCAGCAGGCCATGCCCTACATTTTGGATATCCTTTGCAGTAGATCAACACATAGTTCTGCTAAATCTGTTTTAATTTCATCTGCCACGAGCCATTTTCTTCAAGTGTCCTAGAGAAGTTGATTTATCTGAACATCAGCCAAGTGAGACACAGAGCTGGGGAGATGATATAAAAGGAAAGGGGAGTCAAAGCTGGTGCTTACAAAGAAGGGGGCCCAGTCACATCTGAGAATATGGTCTTTGTACAGAGTGATACTTACACATAACACTATACAGAAAGACAGTCAACACTATGGTCCAGATTCTGTTCTGGGACAGAAGCCAAATGCATATTTTTATAACATGATTACTGATCAGCAGTAATTAAGATAGGAGGCCATTCAGGTCACTAGAGGTAAGGCTGTGTCAGCATTTGCACAGTAAAACCCTATTTGTGGGAGCTTATAATTAAGCTACAAAAGTCATGATGAAGCTGGGAAAGGCATGTGTTCAAAAGCAGTTTTCCTTCTTTAAAGAAAAAATATTTTAAGTGAACATACCATTTGTGAAACCAGGAAGACCAAAACCCTCGGTCTACAGGCAGCTATTTCAATGAACATTAGCGTAGGCATCCTCTGTCTTCTCTGCCTAAATATATCCAAAAGCATTTTTTTAAATAAGGTAATGCAAGACGTCGTGTTCGATGGCATTTACACATCCTGTGTGTATCTCCAAAAGATTTTCCCAAAACACACTCATTCACACACACACACACACATCTAAAGCAAAGCCCAAGAGCAAATCAGATTGTACAAAGATCATGAGGAAGGGTAACAACTTATTGTGTACATGATGCTATTCCTCAACATTTCACAGCAGGTAACAGGATCATGACCACAACCACCATTCATACCAGCTACAAATGAGTTATTGAATGGGCCATCAGGAGAGTTAGGATCAGTCATAATTGTTTTTGCAAAAGTTCTCTATCAGAGTGCTTTACAGTCAGGAGTCCACCATTACTGAATAATAGACAAAATGTGGAAAAAAATCTGTTAAATAACAAACCTCCCCAAATCATTCTCTATCAGCTTGCTCCACTCACACAAAAACCCCCACAGACCTCCATAGCTACAAAGCCCCAAACTAAAAGTCAAAGCCAAAGTGCGAGTCATTCCTTTAACATCTGTGACAAACATGTTTCAATACAAAAATCCAAAATGTTGAATCCAAAGGCTCCAAAGCCAAGTATAAAAGTGGAAGAACATAAAGGACTGAGCAGAAAGTTCTATTTTTAATCAAACATAACTAAGATTTTTTTTTTCAGTAACATCCTAGCAATATATCAAACCAAAGAGAGAACATAAAGTAAAATTTATTCTCTAATTTCTTTATAATTGAATATTATTTCAGTTTTACATTTCTTCTATTTGATTTCTTTCACTGTTGCATCTGATGTGAGCCATACTCCCAGGCACATACAGCAATTTTCAGTGCTGCAGTCACAGTGCACTTTGTCACGGTAGCAATGCCACTTCTCAGTCCAAAATAATTAGCTTTAAAATAATGAGATTCGGCAGGTTTTATTATCAAATTTGAACTTTTAGTACATAACTAGATGATATTTTCAATCTTCTGTACCTGAAGACTCAGGAAAAAAATTAAGAGGAGGTTCTCAAGCCATCACTGAACACAAGAAAAGCAGGTGTTATGAAATCACAATGTGTAGATACACTTAAGTTTTAAGAATACCTAGGATGTGCTGATGAAATAAATACTTGTGTGACATATTTATGTCAGATTCTAATTTTGTCTTTTTCTAATATTTCTAGTATGCTACATAAATGAAGTAGCAAGGGATTCTACATTTAGTTTTACAAGTATAAAGCTCCTAAAGCAAACTTCAATGGGAAAAAGGGGAAATATTTATCTTGTTCAGTAACATTCTGAATCTAGCTCAGAAACTGACCTGATCCCTGCCCAGTGTCATCTTTCTGACGAAAACAAAGATAGTGAAAATTGACTTTTATTTTTCTCCTTCCTAAAATTGCCTCTTATCCTTTTGGCCTGAAGCAAGCCAGTAACTCAGATGTTCTCCTGAATCACGGTTAATGTTTTAAACCCCACTGAACAGAGGTTTCATTCCTTAAAATCTGTTCACAAGGGTTATGTTTTATATATATTAGGGCAAATATGTTCAGAGGACTCAGCCAATTCTCAAAATACTTTGGAAGTATATAGTATAGATTTTGGAGGCATATGGCATATATCTACCTATCTGCATTCAATATAAAAACAGTTGCAGGCGTAAATACTTCCCACTGGCTTGAACATCACTGACTTGGCTGTGCATATACAAAAATGGATCTGTTGTAAGAAGCGGCTGCAAATAGCGACCTAAAAATTGCAAGACTTCGAGCTCATGAAAGGTCTTTCAATACTTCTCTTTTTATGTCTTTGTAATAAAAGTTCTGAGTTTCTGCCTGAAGAGTCATCCCTAATTATCAACAGTGACAGATACTTCCTCCATCTAAATCCCAAGAAGGTATTCTGATATAATAAGCAATGTTATTTGTATATGTATATTTTTACATATGCATAAAAGCTGTCACAGAAGCCTAGTATCACTTATTGGCCGGGTACCACTCAAATTTTTACTGTCATACCTTTCTGTCAGTTTTCATTTTGTGAGCAAAATATAGCTACAATTTTAAAGAAATGCTTTATTTAAACCATTTCTTCAAATACAATTCCTGTTCTAGGAAGACATCCTGGGTGTATTGGCTCTTCTCCCAGTTTAGCCATAAAATATGTCACTCTATCAGGAGAGGGGGGATGGGGGAGGAGGGGGGGAAGGATTGCTACTAAGCAAGAGTGAACTCTTGATTTCCACATAGCTGTAACTTACAAAATGGAACATGAGAACTACTTACTTTAAAATGTCGCCAGAGTATAAATACACCTGAAACCTAATTCAATCATTTACATCTATGTCCAATACTCTCACTATCTTTTTAATTGCAAAAAGAACCTGCATTCTGTCAGGCTTAACAAGGTTGCCAGTACATTTTAGCAGCATAGTGAACAATTTCACACAATATTCAAAATCAGAAAGGACTGGGGTTAGACCAATTTGACCTCTTTTGATTCCTCCCTAAGCTTGAGCCTCAAATACACTGGTAAATAAAATGCCCACAAATACCCATTAGTTGCAATGTTCATATTTGTGCATATTTATCATAAAAAGATTTCTTTAATGAAGAGAAACCATTTTTTAAAATTTCTATTTATTGTCAGCTTGTTACAGGTATTCTGTTTCAAGAAAATCTGTAAATTAATTTCTAAACCAGGTGAAAAAGAGACACTATCAAGCAGACAAAATGCTTTGCATTCTATTTTTGTCTTATTGATTGTACAAGATACAATAGTAATAGGTGGACCTCTCAAACTGCATTTCGTGCTAGTATGGAATAGTGGTATCTACCTTTAGATATCCAAAGGAATATTCCATCAATACAACCTATTCCTAGGTTGTTGTGGGGTTTTTTCCCTGTAATTAGGGAAACTATTCTTACAAGAAGGTAACAAAGGGGAGAGAAAAAAAAAACATAAATTCTGGCAATAGTTTTTCCTCTCTCCATTCTTCCTCCCTATCTGAAAATAAATAACCATCTGGAACATTGTACTGCCTTTGTGACAGGTGGTACTCAGTTATGGTTCTCATTTCATTGGAAAGCGGTAACAGCGCTTTCTTGCTAATATACTCTGTCTGAAATTATTTGACTCTGAGTTAATTCATTGGAAAGATGATCCAAAAAGTTTCAGTGCTGATTGGGATGTATTCCTTGATTGTGACATAATCTCTTTTTTTTTTTTTTCTATTGGCATGAGAACTGGAAAAAACTATTGTAATAATTGTTTCACTAATATAACTTCTCACATTCTTCTGCCAATAAAAAAATGCCAATGAAATACGTCTGTGTCCCAAAGCTCAGTCTTACAGCTCCTGTAACACAGTGAGACAATCTGTGTTGGTAAAGAACACCAAATATTTGTTGCTTCCTTAATTTTCGCAAAAATGGATAATCTACCAAGTTATGAATTTTACAGTATTCACATTCTAAGCTGAGCTCTTGATTTTTGTTATTTGCTAAGTTAGTATTAGAGAATATTAATTTAAAATCTAAAATAAAATTAAGAGCTGTTAAAGAGTCTTTACCTAATAACATAAAATAATACATAAAATGAATCCATACATTAGCTTGCTAATTATTAAGATAGCTGCCTTTCCGAGGCTTATTTTTCACATGAAAGAAATTCCTCAGACATACCATCCATATAATCCAACTGTCTAAATAAAATATGTTGAATCAGGCCCTTGTTAGCCAGTGACCTAAATAATCCTTCAAAAGGTTTAAGCTATCTTAATTTTAAACTTGCCAGTGAGGGATAATAAACTGTTTCTTGCTCAGTTATTCTAATAGTAAACTGTAACTAAACATCTATCTTACAGATGTAAGACAGCATTTGTTTAGACTGAGCTTCAAATCATTGGATTGTGATACTTTCTTATTTCTAGGCCAAGAAATCCTCTAACATCTGGAACAATTTCTTTACATAGGTAGGTACTGTGTTGATGTCTTAGTACCTGTCTTCCTTTACAATCTTTCTAATTCCTTACTGCAGGGGAAAACTTTGTACCATTTACTATGAAATTGGAATAGTTCAGAGGAGCCATGAATCATAGAATGGTTTGGGATGGAAGAGACCTTAAACATCATCCACTTCCAGCCCCCCTGCCACGAGGGCCACCTTCCACTAGACCAAGTTGCTCCATTTACACAGGCACACTACAATATTCCAAAACTTGGATTGACAATGTAGCCTTCAGAAACTAGACTACATGCCTTTGACCTCTGGATTATCCCTGTTTTCCACATAATGCAACATGATCTTGCTCTTAAGCGTTGCACCACATGGAGAGTTCCTAAAGGCTGCATCTGCAGGGAAAAAATGATAGTTATCAGGAAATATGAATAAGGTTGGCTGTGGGTTTGTTTGCAATATTTTTAAATTGCAAATATATACTAAAGAAATATTACGAAGTGCATGCACCCGCTTCGACCTTTTCAATTCTAATCATATCCTATGTCTGTCACTTGCCTTAGATTCTAAACAACTCAGCAGAGGGTCTGTCAGCCTCTCTAACAGACCACAGTGATCACGTGGCCTCACTGTAATTGAGCAAATAGAATAAAACTTCATCCAGAAGATTTTCCACGGGGATTCAGGTAGCTATATGCTTTGAGATGTCTAGAGTTTAGAAACAGTAATATTTTGTACATATACCTAAGACATCGAAGCTATCTGTCTTAACTGCAGAAAAAGGAGCGCTAAGCAGTAAGAACTAGTCTTATCTGCACCCAAGCCACATAGGTCCTTGAAGCAGTGCAGTTTACTTGGCATCATGCCTGAGCTGTTATATTTGGACAGGGAATTTACACAGATATTTGGCATCATGTCACCCAGATAGAAAGATTGTATATGAAAGGAATACCAGAACAGTATTTAGTTACTGTGTTGTCATAGTCACCACCCCTTCAGAGAGTCTCATGTATGGGCTCTTCTCATTCGTCCTAACACACATACACCTAAAATGAGTTCCTTAATTTAACTTAGCATAATGTCAGGCCAGATACTCCACTACTTGCTCCAAAATCAGATTAGCATGAGATTAACAATGAGATCCATACGGAAGGCACATTTAATGGCTTCTGTACACAAGAGTAAAATAGATTTTCAAAAAAAAAAAAGGTATTCAATATAGTAGTAATGTTTTTCAGAATTTGATCTTGAATCACATCTTCAGAGCTAAGATTTCTTAGTTATAAAACTGAATAAAAGAACTACCTACACGTTTTAAAGTGTCCTTATAGTGGAAAGGTTTGAGGTCTACCAAATCAATCATTTATTTTTGTCTGATGCTCTCTCCAACTTTCATAATTCAAAAGCCAAAATGCACTCAAAGTGTTGCAAATTTTAGCAGCAGAGTGAACAATTTCACACAATATTCAAAACCAGACAATAAGAGGACTAGGATTAGTGCAAATTTTTCAGAAAAAAAAAGATTCCTTTAATAAAGAGAAACCTTTAAAAGGTGGTTTACTTGAGACCTTTTATTGGTATTTGTATTTAAAGTAAAATTGTGACTTAATTTGAATGCTTCAAGAACAAGAAAACAACAAAAGAAAATATTTCTGTAAAATGTACTTATGTTGATATAAATGCAGACAAGCCTAGCAATACCAAACTAAAGATGGAAGTCTTAACTCTATGGAAATTCTGCTATCAACTTCTGTGGTACTAAGATCTCTCCTTTTTAAGTTTCCACTTGATTATGTTTTTTCCTGTTCCATTTTTTAAAATACAGTATGATATATGCTTTGGTACAGAAAACAAATAAAGCCCTAACTATTTTTTGCTTCCTTCCAATGTTGATGAACTGATTAAACTCATGTTTAGTCAAAGGGCTGCTGGCATGAAACTTTTGTAGCCTGGTCATATATAAAGGAAGGTACTTTTCACTGAGATGTAGATTAGACTGAAACTTAGGCAATTTGTGTTTTACTTGTAGTTATGCCATTGGTGAGCTTAGAACCTTATGTACTAATACAGCATTTCCCCCAGTCATTAAGTAACTTTCCAAAATGTTCCCCTTGTCAGATACTGAATGGTCCCCTCAAGACCGGAGAAAATATTGTATCCATTTTTCTTACTACACCTTGGGTAAGAAGCATTACCCCAACTGATGAGATTTTTAATTTTGTCATCATTTTAGGCAACCCAGGGGTGTGTTGGCAACACCACTTTGTCTAAGTCAATTACTCCTGGCAGAAAAAGCACCCGCCTCCTCCTCAAGGTTTCTGAATACAAAGGTCATTCCACACAGGTCATATCTAAAGAGGGAAGCAGAAAACAAGTCCACAGAAAGTGATTTCTTAAATAAAATTTTGAAAACAGAGCTACTAAAGTTACAAATACTCCAATAAAAAAGCCCACTTTAGATTGTTCATAACACTGAAGTTCCTCAGAGACCAAACCAGTGCTACAGGTAATTTATGGAGCTGTCAATCTAGCTCCCTCTCTACTCATCACCTTTGGTAAGAACCTGGCCCTAGTATCATGGGATTTCTTGTAGCAGGTGTGATTAATTTCTCCTCCTCTTGGAGCACACTCCGAGATACCAAATAAAAGTGAACAAGTACGAACTCTATTTTCTAATTATGCATTCCCTCCAGCCTGAGCGGCCTTCTTACCATATATCAGATTTTTATAACAAATACTTTAGAAATCATATAACATGAGGAGTGTTCATTCTAAGCATGTTTAACTAGTTTCGTAATTTCTAGCTCTCTACTGGCTCTTCACAAAAACTAATTCCACATGTAACACATTACTGACAAAGATGACAGCATTGGCTTTAAAAGAGCTTCCTATGTTTTAAAATACCACCTTTGTCAGTTTTTTGGCTCTAACCACTCTACACAGGAAAAACATTTGCTGTGTCTCCGTTTTCCTGCCTGTAAAATAATAATACTGACCTACTAGGGGAATAGAAATATATGTCCATTTTTATTTTTCCACACGCTACATTTCCAGAAAAAAAATATAGTACCTGAAATCTAGAATCCAGGATACTGACTGGCTTGTTATTTCACAAGATCAGCATCTGGTATAAACTCACACAGCTTAAATACAGATAAATGGTCTTTATGAGATGAAAGTGCATTTCTTACTGAAGAAAAAAAAAACAAGTGCATTTCTTACTGAAGCCAACTCAAATAAAAAAATAAGGATTTGAAAATAATTTCTGCTGATTTGCAATTGCCTTCTTTCATACACAGTGCAACAGTTACTACAAAGTAGTAACAATTGTCTTCAAAGAAAACTACTTTTCACTTGAGCTTTTAAATTGTGCAAAGAGAACAAATTCATTTATGTTCCCCAACAGGAAGATAAGGAGGACACAGAAAGTGAAATCTTTACTGAATTACTGGCCTTACTGAAACGAATAATAACAATTCCTTGGTTTTGTAAGACTTTCACAGCATTAGATTTCCCTTAGGAAACTATACAGTATGTGATAGGGCTGTGTTTCATTAAGTTTAGTAATAGAGACATTAATATAAAACTATTCTGGGAATCCCAATACACAACTTAGTGACATATATTCTGTAAGTGGTAACTATACTTAAAAGCATTTGTCCTAAAGCTCAGAATCAAACCAAGTATGTTGAGCCTAACCAACTTGAATACCTTCCATAAGGAAATGGCTGTATCTGTGGGAAAGGGGAGGGCAAGCAGAGTCATCTACGTTTACATTTGAAAGGCTTTCACTGCAGTTCCCCCATAGCATCCTTGCTGAGAAACGAGGGAGTAATGAACAGGATGGATGACTCACAAAGTCAGTGAGAAGCTGGATAAGCCTTTTTTCCCAAAGGCTAGTGGGCAATGGTTCAACATCCAATTGCAGTGGCATACAAATGGTGCCCATCTCCACTAATGCCTGAGGTGTTAAACATTGATGACCCAAATGATGGCAGAAAACAAGACTTCCTGAAGCCCATGGGGAGGCATCCAGCTGGGGCAGGTGACTGATACACTGGAGGACCAGGCAGCCATTCAAGGAGGTCTCAGCAAACTGGAGGAGTGGGCTGACAGAAACATCATGAAGTTTAACAAGAAGTGCAGAGTCCTGGACCTGGGATAGGCTAGCTCTCTGGGCTGAGTTAGCAAGATCACAGCCAGCATTTGATCAACACTCACAAAATCACATCTGAGATAACATGGCTCTCATTTTGGTCCCTCAGTACACAGACGAAGATCAACAAACTGAAGTCTGTTCAAATTACATATTCACAGCATTGACAGCCTAAATTTCCATGAGCAATCTAGACTCATTTTATAGTTTATAGAGAGCAAAAGACATTTCTCAGCTATAATTCAGCTCACTCTAAGGCAGACACTTAAGGTGAATAAGTACCCATTCCTCTCTAACGACTTCAAAAGGATTTCACATAAAATGCTGAGATACCAATAGCCACACTGGATGCACCTAACACTATCAGTAACTTCCCAAGGTGTCTTACATTACATCTGAAAAGAAGAAAAAAAGAGATAATTTACAGAGTAAATATCAGTATAGAGCCTGAAGTTTACTTTTATCCAATTTTGACCAAAGTTAAGCATATCGACCACAGAACTGAGCTCAAAACTTTTGTTTGGGAAAGGAAAAGAAGTTTAATTTTAACTTAAATACAATTGTACTTTGTTCCTTGAGATGAAAAAAATAAGATTAAAATTCCAAGCAGAAAGAGAAAGATGAGAAATACTAATATGTCAGTATACATAGGAGTAATTTTTGTTACATTAAACACATAGACAAAATTATTTGTACAAACTCAGATAAGAGGTCTTGAAAAAATTTTATCTGCATGTCTGTGGATCTCTAAGACAGTGAGCATGGGGTTTCTGTATCTCATCTATTTATAGGGCCTTTAAACCCATTAGCAGATTAAAAACAAGACACACAAGCCATTTAGTACGTGTAATCGCTTTGTCACTTCTGCAAATACCGTATGATTTGTAGATTTGCAAGTGTAAGGACACAGATGTGACTCCACTCTCTGGTCATTTCATTATTCCCACTAATGCTTTAGTATGAGGAATTATTGCCTGTTCCTAAAAAAACAAAGCCAATGTATTGCCACAGGTAGACATCTTACCACCTGCCAGCAGGACCAGAAGCTGTCAAAGGTTCCAGAATTCCTATAATACTTTCACTGCGCACATGAGAACACGTTAGAGTGAAAGTGTGAGGTTATCAGAATCAACTGAACCTTCAAACATAAATACCACGCTGACTGAACTGCACTACGGGAAATGTCCTTTGGACACTGACACATAATTTAACGTTGGTGTCAGCTTGTGCGTCTTGAAAACAATGATGGGCTGATTAAAAATTTCACCAGAATTATGTCAAAAACTGTGCTCAACATCTCAAACAACTTACACCATAGGACACTAAAATCTAAATTGTCTATCTAATGGACTAAAGACTCTTTCTCATCTCACACAGTTCTCACTCTGACATATTCATATCAAAACAAGACCATTGTACCATTTCTCCCCAAATGCCCTCATCCCCACATAAAGGGAACTATGACGTGGGGAAACTATACCGTGCCGCAGGTGAGACAAGTGGGACACCAAGACCATGGGCTTGACCCACGTACCCCACGAAGCCTGCAAAACAAAGAAACTAGAAAGTGTTTAGAAGCCAGAGCCAACTCACGACAACAAATAGCTCTGCCCTACGCCAAGAACTGATGGTCATCAGGATAATGGTACAGGTAACAGCTACAACAAATTCACATCTCAAATGTCTGGCATGATACTTTGACTACTTCTGTAAAACCTGTACTTTGCTTGAATTTTGCTGCCTCTTGCAAGGTGTAGTGAAAAGATTACAAGTTCAGAAATACACCCATTTTTTTCCCCACCACATTGAGAAAGGTGGTTCCTCTCCACAAAGATTTTGGTTTCCCTCACGTCTTTAGGCCAATCTACAACTGCACAACTGGAATAAGTCAAAAGTCATTTGAATTGTATTCAGGATTGGCATGAGGTTAACCTTTTCAAGGTAAAGAGCAATTTTTTGCATGTCAATGTGCCTTACATTTGAGAAAACTGATATTTTATTACCGTTCTTGCTGATATTTCAGATTTAACTGTATTTCTATTGTTGCATCACATACATTCATATCTGAGCCATGCCCAAATTTCTAAGCTATAATAATGCTGGCAGTGGAACTGTCGTAACACTAAGTACACTGTAAGTTTATTTAATAACTGTCTTCCTCTGAAGGAACTGGTAGTATTGAAAATCTAACTTCCATTTGCCTAATAATGATTATGACAGCCTAAGAAACTCAAGACATGCTGAGCATTTCTGAGGAGCACCTCCCTGTAAGGATGCTTTGGGTTTTGAAATCATTCAAAAGGAGCAAACAAAATGAAGATCATACGATGCATTTCCATGTGATTCTGTAGGTCATCTTCAAAAACTTCAAAAATTACTGGAAGGTGATTTAACAAATTCAGTATGGAAACTTGGCCATTTCCCTGTGACAAGAAAGACTGTAAGGATGTGATGATATGCGATTATTAACACGTATTTAATAATTAATTTTGATTACAAAATTTAAACAGATTTTCTAATAACAGCATAGGAAAATATGAAAAGCCTATATCTCAAAGTGAAGGCTAGCCCAAGATACTCTTGTAAGTACTATTGTCACAAGTTCTGCCATTTCTTTCATGAACAAGCCATCAGGTGAAAGGTGTACATTTTCACTTTAGCTCATTGCTGCTGTTTGTCCAAGTCACAAGGCAACAGTCAATCAGAAAGTAATATAATTTAAGGCCTAGAGGTATTAAAAAGCAATTTAATGTTCCTCTCCCCTGGGAAACATATGCAATAAATTACCCATTTTTCAGGCAGAACTATTCAGGAACAAAAATATATCACCAGGCTGGTTTAAATATGAGAAAATCATTCACACTGTGGAACTGTTTGGCAATATTAAATAGAAGAGAGGCAAATAAGATTCCCCCATTACTTATGGATTTTCAGAATTTGCTGATAGGAAAGAAAGATTTTGATATCCAAATTTTGTCTATAGAGGAGCATGAGGAACCTCCAAGACACAAGGAATACTGCCAGCCTCCAAGGTCATTTAAAGCAACTGTGATTACATCACAAGCACAGCTCACCCCAAATTTGCAAAACGTGTTTTTAACAGTTTATGGTAAGTGCGCAAAGCCACAAACCTTAGAGAGCAGAGCCTTAAAGTCATGTGAAAAGGCAATTCCACATTTGTCTGAAATTCCATACACTGGTGAATTATCTGAAGGATGACTGAAGACACAGAGCTATAAGAATATGGTAGTCCTGTAACCACAGATAGAGGCCTGATGAGTTCATTAGAACACTTGACATAGGAGTCCCTACAGTAACTCTTATCTGGCATTGCAGAAGAAGAAAATATCAAGAATGTTCCCCATTTTGAATAGAAACTCAATATGTTATTGAGTTATGCAGTAACAGCATATGAATGAGTTTTTCCATCATATATAACTGATCCTGAAACTTTCTCCAGAGAACAGTATAAATTAGGAACTATGTCTGGCATTCTCTAAGATCAAGACTTCCTATTTAACAGGGACCATACAACCAAGGTTAAATTTAATTACTGATTTATTTATTTTTAATTTTTTAATGTAGATATTTCTCCCTTTTATACCAGTAAAATGTAACAAAAAGTTAGAATCCTTGCAGTGTATGAATGCAAGGCATCAAGTTATTAACTGTTCTTCTTCCACAGCATCATTATGGGATGTTTTTGATAGAAAATAAATTGGACCCTGGTTGTGTTTATGATATTTGTTAGCTAGCAGACAGACACTGCAAGAGAGGTGGTCAGCATAGAAGGCCCTGAAACAAGTCTTATTTATTAGCTTCAAGACTAAATAAATAAGGCATGCCGCTTGTATACACACTTCAAGGGCTGAAGTAAATCTGATCAAGTAAGAAAAACAGTAAGAGCTGATATTACCACGTGTTATGTCACTCTCTAGGAAGGATTAAAAAGCCAATTTTGTGGGAAACTCAGAAATTCAGTGCACTGACCTTAAACAAGTTTCAACTGCTGCAAAGGCATAGGGAAAGATGGAAAATAAGTAAAGAGAGGAAAGGAAATTAGCTTTGTAGTTTGCTTAATTTGCCTGATATGTTTGCTGCAACCAAGTCACACTTTGAAACAGGACCAACACACTATATCTGAATTTGGTTGTTTTCTCCAGACTTTCACTTCTAAGCACATATGACAGCTACACCTCCAGCATTCCAGGCCAGAGTGGGTACAGTCCTGTCCTTAGCACTATGAATGAAGGCAATGTGCCAAATCTTTCTCAAACTTGAGCTCCCATAAAAATTGTCAAACACAATGTGCAGTGGTTTGAGGTAAAGTTCCAAGTTTTTTTCAAGTAAAGCACAGATATCTCGAACTCTTAAGAAGACTAAATGTCACGTCCATGTCATAAATGAGTCACAGAAACAGTATTCCTACAATGAAAGCAGGAGCTTTTTTTCAGAGGAAGATTAAAAGCATTTGATCAAATAGTATCTTTTGAATAGGTAGGACCTCGACCTCAACTAGCTTTAAATTTTATAAAATTTCAACAGAACGATGGGGTATTGCAATATAGTGGTTACTGCTCACCGTTTGTAGAGACTACATCAAGGTTCCTCCATAGCACTTGCAGCATTTTTCCACACCTTCTCTGACCTGAACAAACTGGGAAATTTTTTTGAACTCCACATTGCTGTAGGACTCACAGGAGAATGGCCTGCTTTTAATATATTGAACCTGCTTGAAGCTAAGAATTAAAGTCAATGATTTTTTTTTAACCAGTCAATATCACGGTTTGAAGAATCCTTCAAAAGTTTCCGAATGATCCCTTGAGAAAGTTAAGACAATTTTCTCCTCAAAAATAACTAGAGAGGAAACATGTTCAAGCTATGTATTGCCTGTTACAGATATTCATGTATAAAACCTCTCTTTATAGCCATACAAACCCCCTATAACACGTTATCTAGCTGTTTGCACCCCGTGAGTTGAAAGACCATGTTTTGGAACGCCTTGTGTTGTCAGTGACATGGGCTTTAGTGCCACTCAGTGTTCAAATGGCACAACTGCAGGGAGCTGCCGTACCGGAGCACTCAGTAGCGTGGTACGCCGTGGAATGATCCTTTTTTAATTAGTAGAAAATAGCTGAGTTTTAGAAGATAGTGTGATATTGATCATTCACTTGATCTCATCCTTAGCCTCAATAATTCTGTTTTGGAAAAGCACAAAAGTCACTATGGGGTTTTCAGAGGAAATGAACTTTCAACGTGAAGTGATACATGAACTGGTAAACTGTCACAGCCCTAAGAAGTAATCAACAGCAAAGAGGCAGAGAGAGTGAAAGAAGTTTGCAGAACACGGAAGATGCGACATAGCCAGAGGGAGCAAGAAGAGATGTTCAACAAATATATGCAAGTGAGAGGACAAAATGAACACAAAGAGAACAGGACAATGAAACAAGCTATCAGGAAAAGTCTAGGAGGCTATCAGTCTTTTGGCTCACCTGGGGAAAAAGTCATCTTCACAGAAATACAAATGTTGAATTCAGAGACATTGCAGCCTAACAAATGAGAAGCAATCCCATACATTATATTCCTTTTTTCCTGTCTCATTCTCCTTCCTGATCTGCAATAATTATTTTTGTTATTTTGTGTGTGCTTTTTCTGTCTTAATGTAAAAACCCCCTCAGGGAACGCACTTTGAAACACCTTGCCAAAACAAGAGTTTTGTTATCAATATCCTTTGTAAGTGAAAAGTAAACAAAGAACTCTCAGAGGATTAAAATAAAAGGTAATACTTTATCAGTTCTGTCAACAGTCATTCCCACAAAGAGAAATATCTTATGAAGCTTTCCACAGTATGAATAGGAGTTACAGTCAGACCAAGCAAGATATCCTTCCAGACCAATAAACATCAGAAAATCAGAAAATGTAAGTGGAGTAGGAGATACTGCATGTTGTAAAAGAAAGTATTATTTGCCCAATCAAAATAGGAAGAAGCTGAGAAATGTACAGAGAATCAGTCAAGTTAAGAACATCATCAGATACCAGAAATGGAGACGTTTTGCATGGCGATGCTAAGACTGTCCATAGTTAGACACTTACTCCTAGCCACATCTGACCTAAACAAACACTAACTCTTATGAGCAGCTGTAGTATGAAAAAGTATTATTTTTAATACACCAAGACTTCATTATCACACACAACAACCAGCATGCAACTTTACAATAAAGACAATTCCTTCAGTAGATTATGCCCGCAAAAATCTGTCAATCTCAGAAATACAAACTCCCCCTCAGCTGGCCTGAGAACAATATGTCTACTAGAGAAGGTGGGTTGCTGCAGTACAGCATCACAAAAGGGTGCTGAAGGAAAACAAACTGTTTGGGGCTTGTATTCTCTTTTTTGCTTGAATTTATGTAAAATCTCTAATGAATGGAAGTTAATTAGCTACATTTAAAACCAATATACAACTACAGCCATAGGGAATAAACAGGTTCACCAGCTGCTGTATTACTCTAACTACTCTGTAAATTGCTGCATGCTATTAACATGCTCTCCTGGCTTCAATAAAGAAAATCTTATTGAAATCAGTAGCACACATTTCCTATTTCAGTGAGACATTGCAAAATTAAAATGATATGTAGTAAAAACAATATGTGTGAGCCACCTGCTTACTGTATGATAGAATAGATTGGCATAGAATGACAGCTGCTGCACAGCCAACATTTCAGATACTGTACTACCTTGCCAACTGGACTTAAATTCACACATGATTTCCTTGACTAGCACTGAATGAATTTTTGCTGCTATAAATATGCATTGGCAATTGTGATGAATCATCCTGGATACTAAGGGTCACTGTTAATTCAAATTCATCAAGAACTGTATCCAGTGCAAAAAGCCACCAGAGCAAACGTTGGTGAGTCAGGACTGTTTTGATGACCTACATGTGAAGAACACGCCTTGACCCACGATAAAGAGTTGGCAGTAATAAAGATAGCCCCTGCAGAGCTTGTTGGATAGTCATAGCACAAAACGCTAGATGTTCAAACCAAAGAACTAATTAATCATTGCATGCTTCCTCATACTAGCTTGAAGTCTGTGAGAGCTACTATGACCGAGATCTTACAGCCCTATTTGGGCTCTTAGAGCCAGATGCAGGTATCCTAAATTCCACTAAGTTCTTCACTAAGACACCTATTGCAGGCCTATTCTGCATCTGCATTTTAGTTTTAGCAGACTCAAGGCAGGTCACAGCTCTACCCCTTAGCAAGGCTTTCTGAATCTCTCTGGAGGCTCATGTGGTTCTTAGCACTGCCCAGTCACCGAGGTTTAGCGGAAGGCAGGGTACTTGATATTGCTTCTAATTCTCATTGATTTCAATTAGAGCCATGTGCCTAATTATGTTTGCAGATCTGTTTTTGCTGGTTTTATATTAAGGAGATGCTTAGAAACAGTAAATGTTTCTTTTAATCGAACTTTCTGTGCTAGCAGCTTATGTCTAAAGTCAGTGCTGACTGGAGCTCTAACAAGGAACCACCTCTTTAGATTTTCCTAATAATAAAATATTCTTTGCACATGTAATGATAAATAGTCTGAGTCTGAAATGGGAAATAATTTTATAAGAGTGAATGTGATTTACAGTTCTTCAATAAGCAACAATACTGTCATTTCATAAAAAGGCCAGGTTTGGGGTAAAAATCAGTAATCTATTTTAACCAATTCAAATGCCAATATCCCATCTGCTAAGTCTCTTTATTTTATATCAGTCTGCCATTTTCTCTTAGTGGTAGCATCAATAAACATTGTTGGTAATCATCTGCTTGTGCTCTAATGTGGCATATTCCGTTTCATTGAACAAAGCCAGGATGAAGATCCCCGAAGGAGAAGAAAAAAAAAAAAAAAAGACTTGTTTAGCTGTGATTCATACCCATGTCTCTGATTTAAGAATGACTCAAAGTTGCATCATCACCAAACCTGAACACAAATAGTTTTTATCATATACAAAGATAAATGCTAATAGCAGCTATGTTTTATTTATTCCAAAGAAATTTTCAATTACATGTTTTGTTTCCTCATTTTGCCAAGTGCAGTAGAACATTTCAAAAAAAAGCAATCAATTTGAGGAGTTCACTAAAAACAATATTTGTATCTGGTGACATGTAACAGGATTCCAGCTGGAGAATACCACTAAGATTTAAGAAAGGA
This sequence comes from Urocolius indicus, assembly GCA_013401255.1. Classification (NCBI taxonomy): domain Eukaryota; kingdom Metazoa; phylum Chordata; class Aves; order Coliiformes; family Coliidae; genus Urocolius; species Urocolius indicus. The sequence continues at coordinate 20,440 of WBNH01012072.1, read as the reverse complement.
ATTGTTTTACTTTTTCTCCTTTCAGATATATTTGGAATTCACAGACATGAAAGGCTGGATTACAAAGCCTAGATTCAGGCTTCCTTTAGCCAATATTTGCCACAAAATTCTCCAATACATCTAGCAAATTCACAGTCTGCAGCCAGAGACAACCTACAACAGTTAGGCAGGTTTTGCTTCTCTGGCAAGGTAAAACTACAGGTGCAAAAATTAATCACAGCCATTCAAAGATCAAGGCAACAAGAAACTTGTGTCCTTCAGCCATAAGAGGCTTATCAATAAGACAGGAAGGATCTGAAACTGTTTATATATGAGATCAATCTGATACATAGGTAACCAAAAAGATGTAAGTTGGAATGCCAGGCTGGCAAGGAACCCTTTCGGGATCAACTAAGTTGCTTATCTTTTCTTGTTTCTTCAAACAAATTATCTACATTAACAGTGCCATTTTCAAAACATCTGTATTCTCTGATGTGAAGATATCCTGTTACATATCATCATCAGGACAGGCAACTTGTCTTATGGGTCACCAGTCTCTGAACAGCCCCATGCTCCTGGAGGTTGACACATACATGTGATGAACATAGAGCTCAGCACCACTGAGGAGCAGGAGCTTCAGGGTGGCTAGTGCAGGCAACAACCTGCCTGCAACCCTGATGCGAATTGGCTAGTTCTGCTGTCAGGACATACCCTGTAACACACAAGATTCTCATGACTGTCAGCTGATATTGTATCCTGTCGTGGCACCACAATGGCAATGACTGTGCTTTCTGAAGGCATCATCTTTGACATGACACATAAAATCATATGTTTGTTTTTTCTATATCTAACACACTGGACTTGAGTTTGGAGAGGAAACAGTAGCTTCTGCTAACAGAGATCAGAAACGTCTTTTGGGAGGTGGCATGTAAAAACATGTCCTCAGAAAAGAGTGAAAATTCTGATGTTAACAGCACTGTTCTCCCAAGTGACTAGAACTCACTTTTCAAATGAAAGACTGCAAAAGTACACATATACTAAGTTCACAAATTATATTCTTGTGCATTTTAATCACCTGTATAGTCACTGATGACAAACAATATACCACCTCAGCACAGAATTGCTGTTAAGGTACCAGAATCACCTACACAATCTATTACATTTATTCATCGAATACTAGTATTCAGTGTAACATTTATGCTGTGAATGATACTTGAATTTTAGATGATAATAAACGTTAAAAGCAAACAAATACCAACCCTTTGGAACAGAGCAAATGTACTTGATATTTTGAAGTAAAAGAATATTCAAATATTGTTGATATTATGGAATTAATTCTGTAATGTGGCTTAATAGTATACAACCTAACAGACTACTTAGAGTGCAGGCACTGGCAGGCCCCGCTGTGGTCCTGCAGCCTGGACTATACACCTTTTGTGAAAGAAATAAATTCTGCTTTAAAATAAGACTACATGGGCCTGAGATTTGCTATTTGGTAGTGTGGCCTCCACCAATGTTCACAGGCAATGGCACACCTCTACCCGGTGGCCACTGGAGTGAAGTTTGGTGGCAGGCCCCACCAGAGAGCCCGCTGGCACCCAGGAGGACTCCGGCAGCCATGGAAGAGAACAGCAGCTCCTACCAGAGCAACAGCAGAGGCACTTTTTCCCCATCCCCTCCCCAGTGAAAGGAATGTATCATTAGAAGCCAAAAAAGAAATCTATATTAAGATACTGCTAATGTTCTAACAAAGTGACACAAACAAGTTACACTGCTAACAACTCACCTTCTTCCTACACTAGGTATTTATAGCAATCTCTGAAATTTTACTGATGTACCACAGTCTATTAATTCTGCTGCCCACCCCCCCCCAAAAGAAAAAAAAAAAAAAGGAGAAAAAAAGAAGGATAAACATGGGACAAACTGAAATCTTTAAAATAGAATTTCCTCCCCACAGTTTATTTAATTTTGATATTTAGGACTGAGCCTATCAAGCCAACTGCTAGGCATCCTGCACATGGCATAGCACCTAGCACCGGCTCTCCGCGTGTGCTGAATCATGGCGGCTGATTTTACAGGAGCCAGTGGTACGTTCACATATTACAGAGCAGGAACAAACCTTTCATTATGACAGTCTCTTAAATAGAAAGATGCTAATAAACAAAGTTGAAAAACAAGTGATCAGTTATTCAATGACCTTAGAACAAAATGTGCAGTTACTGTACTTGAGCTAGTGCAGCACAAGTAAATATCTCTAAAAGAAAAAGCAAAGTCTTCTGTGACAGAAACCAATTTGATATGGAAATGGGTCAACAGTTGCTTAAGATGTAGCACAGTTTTGATTTGATCTGCTATATTTGGACTCTGTATGAGGCGCTTCCAGTAACATCGGTATTGCTTATACATGAGACTTTTGCATAATCACTGTATGAAGCATTAGAATTCTTCAAACCGAGAATGATTTTCCAAACAACTATACATATCTATGTTAATAATGTGGATACAACAGTATTTGCTGAAGAAAAAGAACAACTGTTTTCTAAAACAATTAGAATTCATGATACATTGCTTGGCAGACAATTGTTCAAAAGCCCACACAGTCCTTATCCAAGAGAAACCCAAACGCATCCATGGGCACCAAGTTATGCATAACACTGAGCTCAGAATACACTCTGGTCAAACAAGGAAAAGTATAAATATAACTGGACACACATTTATTTTACAGATGAAACCCTATATTTGTACCAAACTGGTTTTCATATTGTTGCTTTTCAGACATGATCACAGTGTGAGTTGCTCTCGCCTTAAAAATAACCCAACCAGATTCCATTTTAAGATTTTTCTTTTAAGGATATTGTATAACCTTGTACTTCCAAATACCTCAGCTGTTAGCTTTCCAGTCCACCTTGTTATTCCTATGCAATCCCTAGTAATCCTTTTGTCACCACAGGAATTAAGCTAATTTCCTTCCTGAAAACTACAAAAGATCACCATGCTTACCATCATGTTAGAAAACCTTCCCCAGCCAGCAGTGAATTCACCTTGTTTTCACTTGATTGCCCTCCTCTCATGTATGTTACCAATACAATCACATTGGTTCTTGTTTGCCCTTGCATTCTGCTGTCTGACCTTGGGAAGAACACCACACATATGCAATATTTTCCTTTCGGTATGTAACAAAAATAAATATAAGCGTTCACATCCTAAAAGCCAAGTGTATGCATTGAAGATTCTGCAGAGTGATCATACAAAAGAATGTTCCCTCAGTCACAGATGAGGTCCTGGCTGCCCTCACTGACAGGACAGAGCTATGATTAGCTGCTGGGCATAGGCAACCTTAACAAATAAAAATTGTAGTGACCATTTTCAGTCGACTTCTGTATGCTGTTTGACACTGAAAGAGAACACATTCAGACTATATTAGCATAGGTCATAACACTAGCATACTATCTCCAAAGAGACCTAAACAGGTTATTGTAGCCATAGTAAGCCCGAAGTTTGCTGAAATCTAGGGAAGTGGAAATGCTAGGTCTTCACCGGGCTATTTGTATTTAATAAGAATTACTCTAAAGATTGTCTGTTTCTGATAATAATGAATCTAAAACCAATATGAATTGTGTTATGGGGGTTACTAACCTTTACAGAGTCCATATGAATATCCATTGAATTCCACTGTCCATTTCTTGTCTTATATACTGATAAAGGTGACATTCTGAGAACAAAAGTCTCTACAATATATATCTCTACAAGAGTACAGCCTATTCAGTTGAAGCATGTTTTAACTTAATAATTCTTACAGCATATTGCAATCATTAGACTATATGCTATTAGTGAAAACCAAACTATTCAATCCTGTGTCTGACTCTGTAACAGATGTCATACATAATGTTTAACAAGTAGTTCATGTCTCTTGACACCATTTTACCACTTGTAAAATAAGAATGCTTTGAGATCATTGAATGGTAGACATTATAGAAGTAAAAAGCATTGACTATTATTTGTTGTATTATTATTATTTAATGTAACATATGGATGCAAAATTCTGGCTTGCTTGACCAGGAAGACAGCCCTATATGTTTAAAATTAAATTAGCATAGAAAAAAATTAAGCAAACAGACTATCTCAAATAGGAAATGAAATAAACAGTATGGAGCTCTTTAAATACATAACAAGTAATCAGCGAAAGGGCTGTGAACGGAACCTGAGTGGGAAGCTTGTGACCAGTGAGGCTGATATTGCTGGAAGCCTGAATGAAAGTTAAAAGGCTCCACGACTAGGCCAGACTATACAGGCAATTAGAAGTGCTGAATGTTGCCAAGGCATCAGGCCAACAAGAATTACAACTCAACAAACTGAATGAAGGAGAGTGGGGGGAAAAAAAAAAAAAAAAAGGAAAAAGGAAAGGCTTTAATTAAATATTTGAGATCTCACAAGGGATGGGGAAAGTGCCAGGTAACTGGAAGATGGTTAACTAAACAGAGGGGTTCTGCTCACTCATTATTGCGTGGGGGAATTTACAAGTGTAACTTCTACTACCATTAATTGGAGCTACAGTAAATGAATGATGCCAGCGTGTATTGGTGGGGAAAGGCAAGGCTCTTGTTACTTAGACTGATCTTACCTGCTAAGGGTTTATTGAATAGTTATGGGGTATATTTTTGGATCTGACTGAAAAAGGTCACCAAGATGGAACTTCTTGAAATAAAAATTTGTACTATTTTAAATATAGGATGATCCCAGAATAAAGCAATGTTTTTATAAGAACTTTTCAGCATTTTTTTTCAGAATTGTGCAAACATTCACTTCTCTCTGCCCTGCACCTCTGAAATCCCAAAATAATCCTGTAGGACATGCATGAGATACAAAGTGGATAAAGTAGCTTCATTTCTGCAGTTCCTTGTTAGAAAGGTCATCAGTTTGGATGATTTGATTGTGCCTGTGCCAAAATAGGACAGGGAAATGAAGCCAGCAGGTCACTCACTTGCAAAGAAACAGTAAGAAAGAGGAAAACAGAAGTACTTGTGAAAAGACGTAATGTTGGCGAAGACAGGGGAAGAACTGCAAGTGTGCTATGTCACTGGACCCAATTAGAAACTCTATAGATGTAATTACTTCAAATAAGCATATGTACATTTTTATGCAGCTACAAATTCTGTGGTTTTCACAACATCTATCACATGTTGAATTTTAAATGCATTTCAGTCACAATACACCATTTTGCTATCTGTTGTTCCTCCATTAAATCTGAAGCTTCCTTCAAAATGAAATTTTAGGCTTCATAGTTCCTATAGCACTACAATCAAGTCAGAAATTATTTACAGACTAAAAAGATTTTATTTTCTTCACAGATAATTTTTTAAATATGTAAAATATACTGTATTTTCAGAGCCTATGAATGCAAACCAGAAATAATAGCTTTGGAAACTGTTAGAAACGTAAATGGAAAAGTAAGGGCCAGGAATCTTAAATTAAGGTCCCATGTTGGGGTTTTTTTGGTATTTCCAACTCGAAAGGAGATACTATTGGAGATTCAGAGCACTGCATTAAAAAAGGGGAGAATTTGGCATCTGTTCTCCACATGATCATATATCATGGGGTAGTTTAGAATAAGGAATTTGTTTTGAAAAAGAACCAAAAAATCTAACAAAACCAAGAGCTGGTGAAGAAAAAGGTTATAGGCCTTCATAGTCATGAGGCCACATTACATCGTTTTTTTTAAAAAATCTTTTTAAAACTCAGACTGCCCTCAGATGTTCAAGAATTTGGTCCCTCGAGAGAAATAATGTACTATACAAGTACATTTTTTAAGACTTTGCATTCTCAACCTTTTAGTGATGCTTTACCAGAAAAGTGGTCATGTAGCCACCTCAATAAGCCCAGCACTTTTGAAACTTACAGACCATTGGACCGGGACTCTTATTTCATTACAGGAATAATACAATACAGCTTAAAGAGTAAAGGAGAGCTTTAGCAGAGTAAGTTAAAATTATTACTACAACTAACAGTAAAGGTGGGAGATAACCATTAAAGTATTTATGTCTTCAAGAACAGTAAAGCGTTTCATATCATCACCACAGAATTATCTTATAAACAGTAGCGGCCAAGAATGATTCGCTTTCTTCTCCTGCCTACCCTCGTGAAAATAGGGGCATCTGTAAAGGATAGAACAGATCCACCTCTACATTTCACAGCTCTGAAAGAGAGTTTACTTCAAAAGTTATGTCCTTTAAGGCCATAGGAGACCCTAATATTAGATAACAATCAATTCAGCCATTATTTCTATGTGCAACTCAAATGCTGACACAAAAGCCAAAATGAATATTACTAGATAAATCTGTTACATTTCTCAAGAATAAGATGGGGAAAAATGGAGAATTTTCACATTAAGGTGGTGGGCTATATTGTAGCTTAATTTATAATTTCCAGGCGTATAAGGCAAGCATAGACAGACCATATGTCTTTCCTTGGCCTTTAAATGCTCCTATTTTCCACTAGACTTGCCTTTTTCTCCATCTATTGGCAGCCATACCATTTGCTATTCAGGTGATTGGCTGTAATGAGCCAACTCCTGTTTCTGTATGAATAACCACTTTTTTCCCCAATTACTTAAGCTGCCAGCAAGTCACTGGTGTCACGTTCTTTGATGCAAATCTGACTGTCAATAGAGAACAGGACTACAGAAAGAGTGAATTTATGATGATATCCTTAGCTTAATTTTTTTTTCGTAAACATTATTCAGTTTAGCTTCCAGGGAACATGAGGAAGGCAGCAATGGTCCACAGTAAGAAGTAAGAATATATTTAATTGGCTTTGTGCTCCACATGCCCTTGTAATCAGCCTTCCCATATGGCAGTCTGAAATAATTTTATCAATCTCCATTTATGTATCTATGTCACTCTTAAAAGTCCATTTTAGTCAATATCAAAGTCTATAAAAATGTCACATTTAATTTTAAAATTGTATTTTAAAAGTTAGAACACTGAATGCATAGTTTGATATTTGCAATTTTTGGAAATAAGCACATACATAGAAAAGCATGGGGAAGGGAAAAGCTTCTGAGGCCAATGAACACCAGTTATTAACAATATGAGAACTAAATATATCATTTTAGCTCACTACTTGGAAAAGGTCGTTTTTTATTAATCTTTCTTAAATGAGCTTGGATATTTTTCACTTAAAGGGAAGCAGCTGACATTTTGCAAACCAAGAGACCTTCTTGGAATCCACCATGATAAGCTCGACCATGAGGTAAGAGGCAGATTCCTTCCTGGTGCTGGCACTCCTGATTGCAAACACCCTGTTTGACAGTAAATCACTACAGAGCAAAACTATTTTCCATCAAAAAAATCATTGTATTAAAATTCTAATATAAAACAAGAATAGCAATACAAACCAATATTCAAAGCCTAATCTATTTACTACCCACTTTCAAACCTGTACCATTTCAGGAAACATCATCAGATGTTATCAAGCAGATTTTCCCAGTATTGACCCTTTTTTCCAGGAGACTCCAATTAAGCATCATTTTAAGCCTCGGCGTAATTTCTGGAGCATCTGCTTCTGCAATACAGATACCAGCAGCCAATCTAAAGAGAAAGAAGTTTTCACTGCATATTTAAAACTGCTGTTGGCACTACAAAACACAGATTCAGTCCTGCAGTTTCCCAGGTGCTCTCAACTGGGACTTACCTGTGATCTAATTAACTCCTGTAGGAAGATCTTTCACAACAGCAGGTATCCTAAACAACTACTGCTCTTTTGCTGAAAGGGTTTCTTGGTTGTTTTTTTTAATCATTAAAAACAAAATAATAATTTATTGTTTATATAAGGTTGACAGCACCTTTCACAGAGCTGAGACAAAACAAGAAGCCAGCAAAAGGAAGACAGGCAAGAAAAGAATATTTAATAGTCTGCTAAGAATGACATCATCTTGCATTGTGCTGATTTACAAATACAAAAGGTCTTATCTAATCCCTGAAAGTGAATCAAGAAAATAGCTGCTAAACCTGAAATTCATTAGTGAAATGTATCTAATATCTAATTGAAACAAAACACTAATGTTAAATGCAGTGTGCTTAATTGACCTGCAAAAATACAATTTTTAAAGTTTAAAGTCGCAGTTTAATGACAACTTGGTTTTATTATCATTACTAGGCTATAATATGCTTTCAGATGCACACACAAGATCAGAGCAGCTCACAGGTTTCTCCAATTATTCAAGATCAGTACTGGATTTGATACTGTACTAACTGAGGGGTTTTTCACCACATGCTAAAATAGCACAAAAATAAATTAATGTTGCAATTCATTAACTTTGAAATATGAGTTAACTAGAATTTGTACAGATAATTTCATAGTGTTTTTCTTTTTTTGCATTTCATGCATTTTTTTAAAAATGTTTTAGACTATTGCCCATTATAAAGTATATACTCAAGCAAAATTGGCTGCCAGAAACTGAAGGAGCACTGCTGGTCAGGTACAAGGTCAAAGATATTTAGGTCTTGGAAGGCATAAATAGATACCTGACTGGATATCCAAAAGTCAAGGTACCTGGCCTAGTTGCCTAGAGGCTTTCGAATCTTATCATAAATACTAATGGACTAATACAAGGCAGAGACTAGCTGGAGCCTACATTTGAAATCTGCTCTCAAACCTCATTTGCAGATTGGCCAGATGGTAATTAGTGTGGAGGTGTTCTTCAGGCAGACTTGCTTTCAGGGCAGGGTTTTTAAAATTTTATTGGAGTTGGGGGAGGAGAATAGGAAGTCTCTATTTTTTCCAGTTAAGATTAGTAACAGCTAGGAAAGGGTGAATAAAAGCCGAGCTACAACAGAATATTTTCTAGTTTGTTATATTTAAGAAAGTGCTTGCAATTTAATCCAGAGAGACCAATAAAGAGAAGACTAAAATAAAAAGGCAGAAGGCTGCAGTGTCAAAGTGTTGTTGAAGTACATGAGAAAAGCAATCCACTTGGGGTTCATTGTAACACTTCTGATAATGAGCTTCCCATATTTAGGCACAAGAGATAGTAAATTCAAACCCCCTGGAAGGGATACAATACAGTTATACAACAACATAGTAAACTGTATTTGTTTTGTTACTACTACCTATGAACCCTATGGTTTCTTTAGGGAAGATTATATGATATCTTTATATCGTGGTGTGTAAAATGGTCTGAAATCTCTCTTTGATACCACTAACATACCAAAGTCCTTCCTAAATAGTGAAAGACCCCTTACTTGATTCTAAGCTTGATCTTAAGCATCACTAAAAAAATAATATGTTTTGTTACCGCATTTCTCTCTGAGAGGTTTTCAAAATCCTTCCAGTCAGTACATGAGATAGGATACATATTGTCGGGGATAAGTTGTTAAAGTGAATTTGAAATGTGCTTCTCAAAATATCGTTTACACATTTACCAGATGGTAAAATAAACATGTAAATTGTTATCGAGTATACACCAACTTTATACTACAATTTTACCCACTGTAGAAATGGTGTAAAAATGTTGAATATAGTGTTACTTGTTCATTTAATAGTTTATTAACATTTTAAATACATTTGGAGAGTAGGTTTACTTTCAATGGAAAAAAAATACTTAGAAAATAATCACTTGAAGGCATTGATCCTGCCAAATTATCCTACTTGCTTCTACATTTATCATTTACCTTTTCAATAATATGATTAGCATAATTATAGCTGGTTTCTAAGTATTTGCCTATGCATAGACATTACCCATGCTTAATGGTATAGGTTTTTTGTTGATAAATCTAAGTTGAACAAAGTGCTAAAAAAAATCATTTTGAGGAGTACAGTTGCCAAGATCTTAGTTAAAGTAGCTGCTATTAGACCACTCTGTCACAGGAATTTACCCTTTCATCAGCCTCCATACACATTCATAAATCTGAAATCATGACTACTTTATGTATGATGAAATGGAAGGTGTGAGCTGACAAACCTCTATATCCAAATAAGAGCCTAATGCATTCAGTCTTTACCAATATGCAGGAATTAAAATCTTCCAGCTCAAAGACCTGACCTTGTCCATCTCTAAAATAAAAGGTCCCACACGTGTAATTATTTTTAATCGTCCTAGTGGGAGATGAAGGATTTTGGTGGAAGACTGTTGCTTGTGCTTCTTATGATTGGTCTCTCCTTTTGCAGTTATGTTTCTACCAACCCAGCACATCAATTACATTGTGCTATAGGATTTTCTTTCCCACCTTTCTGACTGTGCCAGCTCTTTTTTTAAAAATGTAACTTGATTATTTTGCTGTCTTAGATTTAGGAACTTTCCTCTTCTATGAAGACAGCAGATTTTTCAGTCAGCATATTTTATTTTTAGTCTTAGGCATCCAGCAGACTCTGAATAAATTACTCCTTAGAAATTAGTGTATTAACTGATCTTCAAAATACCCAAGGACTTTTTTTGTCAGTTCACAATAGGGTCTTGGATTCTCACCTGAGTTTTGGGTTTTTGTTGTTGTTTTTTTGTGGGTTTGGGTTTTGTTTTTTTTTTTTTCTTTTCACAGCATCTCACCTCAATCTCATGCCAGCCATTAAGCTCCTGTTTATGATTACTTTGTGGCTTTACTATCATATGCCCTTGGCAGAAAGGCATTATCACATAAATACAAATAATTCTCGATTCTCAAAAGTAATAGAGCACAATCAACTTAAGAGACAAGTTAACTTTATTAGTGAAATGTGGAGGAGCTTCCATATCCAACAAATATTCTGTGTTAGTAGGTACCACAACATACAAAACTCTTTAAAGAACGTCCCTCCCTGTACAGGGACCTCTCACAAAAGTAATAGATAATAAGCTTTAACAAACCTGTCTGCTTTCTCTGACTCAGACTATAGCAGCTTGTGATTTAAGATTCAGAAGTCCTGCTGAAAAACAAAGTGCCAAAAGCTGCTCCACACTGGTTGCTTGATCAGGGCTCCAGCAGGATCTTCATGGAAAAGATGAACACCAAACTCATTTGCATGTGAGCACTTTTAAAACACCACTTGGAATTTGATGCTTTACCAACCTACCTTTTGGGTTACACTCTGCAGCTGAAGTATTTTGCAAAAAAAAAACACACAGAAATTTTTGACGATGTTGAAAGTTTTCATATGGTAATAAATGACAATGGTACTTAATTACATACTCTCAAGATCTGTGTGAAGAGCTGGTTTAGAAATCATTAGGCAGAAGCAAAAGTTCAAACTTAAAGAAATAACCTGAGTGGCTGATGTGTGCACACAGGTGTCCAGTAGCACACCTACAGTTACCAGTATACCTTCATATATGAATCAAGAAAAATATGGGGAAGCTTAAAAGCCTGACTACCAAGATCCCTAGTGCGTTCAAGTCATGCATTTGCTTTGGTGTACAAACATGTACTACAGATCACAACACCAAACACGAGAGGAAGAGAACTGATGAGGAAAGCATTGTCTTTAGAGCCTGAGCCACAGAGCACCAAACACCTCTGCCAACTAACTTCGATGCAGAGCCTGAGCCAACACTTCTATAAAGGCAGGGTGAGCACTGGAAACTTGTAGCATATGCTGCTATTTACATAACTAATTGTAGCATGCACAGTCAAAAAACAGCCTCTAGCTTTATCATATACGTGCAAAATAATTGATTTTATTATGTACAGAAAATTAGAAACTGTCAGAAACAAAGCCACTAGTAACAGCCGTGAAGAAGAATTTAGAAGATGCCTAGATTGAAGAGGCTAGTCTTCACACAGTTGTGTGGTTTACAGCTAGAATATAAATCTAGACAAGATTCAATGACAGCTGATCCCCTATCCAAGCTTTCGGTAAAACTGACATCCACACACCAGTCTCATAGTGGAAACGCTCAAGAAAAATCTTCGCAGTCTCCGACGAGCTGTGGTTTGTCTCTGCAGACACCGTAACACAAGATGAAACTTTGCAAAGGATATTGCAAATATAATAATAATCTAATCTTACACACACACACACACATACACAAAAAAAAAAAAAAGAAGGAAAATGTGGTGGCATAGAACAAATGCACTAGCCGAGTTGCTTCTAAATCTCTGATGAAAATAGAAGGACATCAAGATATGGAAAAATACAGAAGATGGGCTAGAGCTGCATTGTGCTGGCTACTTTTCATGAAAAACAGAGCAAAAAATAAATAAATGCAGAAAACTCAGGATTTCTCAGGCGAAACAGTGTGTTTGTGTAACCCATAAAAAATGCATATGGTTCTAGAATATTCTACTAACATTTAAGATTAACATTGTTTGATACAACATTTAATCCTATAGATTAAATTTATATTGGGTAGATATTCATACTTATTCTTGCAACTACAGAATAGACTAGAATTTGTTACAAGTTTAAATATTTTTGTAAGAGAATAATTTTTAAGCAGATTATTTTATTATATCCTCTGGCCTTTTGGGAAACAGTGTTAAAATTGTAAAAAGAAAATAAATTTTAAAAGCTATAAAGAATCCATCCTAGATCAGCAGAGGTCTCATAAATGGTAACACCAAATCCATAAAACTAGGAGTTTTACACTAGTTATACACTACAAGGAACTCAGAAATGGACGCCCTGGACATATAACTGCTAAAAATACTTACATTGTAAAGTGTTATATAATGTTTTATATTACTTAAATTGTTTTTAAACTATATTTAAATGTCAATTTTAAAGTTTGGGTACAAAAATGAGCAGCCTTCCATGGATCTTGTTCTCTTCCAAGGCCTCCCTTGTTTAAGCATCCTCCACAGAAGTAGCCAGTGAAGTGTCCCCCCTAATAATGAAATGGATGGAGGACAGCAAGGGAGAGGCTAGAGCTCACAGCAAGCTTTGGAGATCTACCAGGGTAAGAGACCAAAGGCTACCTGAGGTCTACTGGTCTGTTTGCATCAGCTTGGAGATCTGCTGCTTCATCGCCCAGGAATACAGCGATGCATGTGTTACCCTGGTAAGCACATCTCATACCTGTCCACCTGTGGAAGGGACCATCAGCTTCCTTCTGTCACGCCCTTGCATCCGCCAGCCTGGCAACTTTCCCATGCAATAGAACCAGCATCCAAGTGAGTTCAGAGAGCTGAACTGACAGTAAAACAACCCTCATGAAAAGGGCTAGGTACACAGAAGTACATTTAAAATCTCCCAGATCCTTCTGAAGCAGCTGTGATTGTCAAAATAAAGTAAAAATTAATTACTGTTTAGCAGTGTGTGTTTAGCACAGGCATTATTACCTTTGTCCCTCCATAGCTGGGAGATGTGACCACAGCGGCAGAACTGCATTTTGATTACCAAGAGAAGAAAAAAACACCCCAGCCCTCACAAGAGATAACACTGCTAAAGCAAAACAGACTTAGGCCCTGATCCTGCAAAGACTTACGCGAACATGTATGCTAAACTTTACACCATCACGGGACAATTATTATCATTGTTTCACCAGTTACAATGTGTTTGGAAAATAAGCATATACCACTAACAGACTACCATAGGCTTTGGCCTTTTGAGATACATCTGTCTAAACAGTACACAGGGAAATACATCCCTGAAGCATTCCGACATCCATGGGGTTTACAGTAAATTTCAATATTAGTTTTTAAAGGCCCGTTTTTCATTTCTGCCATTACACGTCAGGTTATTTTACATCTGCTTATACAAATGAATCCATTTGCAATTAAAAAAAAATAAAGAAGTAAAATGATTTTCATTTAACCAATAATCAGAGAGAAGCTGCAAATGAACAATATATGGAAACAACTGAAATAGTGAAATGTTTAAAAATGCAATACTGACTGTTAACATCAGAGGAATCTTATAGTAATTAACATAAAGGGAAAAGAGCTACAGTGCATAAGACTGCAAAGAACGTGAAAAATACTTGAGCAATACGAAATCCCAGACACGTATAAGAAGGACTGAAAATGGCTGCTTGATTTCCTTTCATTCAACTTCTGATCATTTCTTCTATATTAAAAGAACACAGTTGGCCTAAACCTTGCCCTAAAAGGAGACAAATTCTTGTATAACACACCCCAAGCAAACCGGTTTTGATTCAATTATGCAGACAATTAAAGTATCAAAACCAACTTTGACAATAAGCAGAAATGAAGCTTAAATTATTCTTACAATCTAAACGGGGAGAAATAAAAACTTAAGTACAATAATATATCAGTTGATGATTTTATAAGTATCTTAACAAAGGAGAAACAAATATTAATATCAAAATAATACCTGACCCTCTCGTTTCATCTAACAGCACCTGCTTTGGGTGGTATCAAAACTACACGAGGAAACAACCCGGTGATACAAATCAGTATTAAACCACTGAAGCCGTTGAAATGACATTATTGTATAATAGTTGAGGATTAACCCACACTGTTTTGACTTCAATTCTGCAACAAATACCAGTCATGAATATCTGAAATAGTTGCTCGATAGTGCACCCGAGAATAAAATCCTAAAAACTGTGGAACTCATTCAGAACCACCGCACCAGAAAATTTTTGGTTAAATTTTCATCATTCCTAAATGTGGGCTATTAAACTACTCACAGACTTTTGAAAAACATTCCTACCTCTCATCACTTATGCAGAGTGGTTTCTATAGGAAATTCAGAAATTGCCAATAGAAAGGAAAACCTTTTACCTCTTATCCAATACCTTGCATCATCAAGTCAAATGCTCTCTTCTCCCAATGCAGGAGTAAACTGAGCTGCCGGAAGAGAGTTTACACCAAGCTTCAAGTATTATCTATGTACAAAACCATCGTATTTTAAAAGTAGAGTGGCACAGCAGTGGTAACACAAGGAAGGGGGAGGGATGCTTTAAGGGTTTGCTGTAAAGGGAATGTAGCATGGAGAGAGGTTCTTTTGCTGTATAATTGCACCACAGATGTAATTTAATAAAGTGTAGGCACCGATCACAGAGCAACAGGCACAAAGGAAGGTGCTGCTGCCACGCCTTCAGGTGAGCTACTCAGACAACATAGGACGAGCCTTGACTTTCCCCAGGGCCAGAGAGCAACCACCATATTTCCTCAATGTCTCCAGCAGAAGCTCTATGGAAAACAGAGATGCGACAGTCTAGTTGCAGTTGACTCCCGATAAATAACACCTTCCCAACAAACATTTTCACAGAGGTAAATAAGCTGTAACCAGGGTGTTGATCAATCACTAAAAGCATTTGTTAGCTCACATTTACCATTTCAGCTTAATTCTCAGTGTGTGGGTGACTCTGTCTAAACTAGGACACCTTTCAGCAACCTAAAATTTCTCTCAACTCAAAATATTGGTGTTGTTCTCTCACCTTCAGTCTCAGACCAATATTATCTGCTTCTTGGATAAACAAAAGCAGTCAAAGTGTAACTAAATATAATTCAAGGAAGAAGCCTACTTATAAAAATTGGTTCCATAGCATGGCCCATGCCTTTTAGGAAGTTAAAATTATGTGTTGGTGCCATCACTAAAAAAAAATTAAAAGAAAATTACTCAAACGAGGCAAAAAAAATGCATTACAAAGGACTGAAGTGGGAGCTTGTATGATGTGCTTTGGTAACTCATCAATGCAGTGTTTCTACTATAGTAAAAAAATCAAATTATTAAGTGTATTCTAAATCAGTCAGTCACTTCAAGGTACACAACTATCACAATTATTGAAAAAGACCTTGATCCTGAAAACATTTATGTCTGTGAATTTTTAGACAAGTGAACAGTCTTTGTAGGACTGACCCCTTACTTTACGTTGTTCACACATATGAACTTGCATGCACGATCAGAGACTAAGGCAGGAATACACATTTACAAGCTATCAGCGTTTTACCTAAAATGTCTCTTAAAACAGATTCAAAGTCATTAACAGCTGTTTCTTATTTAAAGCTTAAGAAATAAATGCTTGTTAATATCAATGTACTAGAATAGACAGTTCTACAAAGAAATAATGTCCCTGAAGTTGTCATTCATGCTGCCTTCAGTTAAAAAAATAATAATATTGACCTAGACAACAACCTTTAGGCCAACAGGGTCATTCGTACTTAGATCAGCCCCTAAGTGTTAGAAACACTTCAACTATGAGAAATTGCAGTGATAGCATGACTAAAACATCACAGGTTTTTATTGTGCAATGTATTTTATAAGGCCAAAAGAAACATCTAATCAGCAGCGTCAGCCTTGGATCTTTATGAATTAATGATTATTTTACATCTGCAAGAAGGAAAATATTACATATGTTCAAAAAAATCAAGAGTAATATATATATATACGTATTTCAACCAATATGTATCTTTTGCAGATATATACACTGGAACAAATGGGCAGCTTTCAAGTGCTCACATTCTGAAATAAGCAGTGCTTTTGTTTGTGCATTCCCAGATTAATACGCGTTCTCATAAATGCATGAAATGTTATCACTGCAGTGTGGCTCTCTAGACCTATCACAAATATATTACATCTATTTAGCTGAAAAGAACGGGGCACTGAAGGCAAACAGTCTGCTGCTTTCCATCTACTTATCACTCCTTTATTTCATTTTTTTTTTTACTTTGCCCCTTCATCTTAGCAAGCGACATGTTCCCCACTGGACACCACATTCATTACAAGTTTTAATACTTAGAACAAAAACTTGTGTCCATTCTGCACAGAAACAGTAACTGGAAAGCACATGCTTATGAAAAATCCTTTTTCTGCTTTTCCAATACATAGATTCTTCTTCTTTTTTTTTTCTTTTTTTTTTTTTTGTATTGCAGCAATTTTTGAATTGTCTTTTGTAATTTCAATAAGACTTCCAAAACCAGCAAGCTTTTACAGGGATAAATCAGAGCATTTCCAGTTGACAAAGTAATTTGCGAGGGACATACAAAGCACCTGAAAACACAGACTGCAAAGAAAACCATTTTAACTATAGCAACAGCACTCACTGCATAATGTCATAAGGAAAATTATGCAATTAGGTCTCTTATCAGACTTATGAAAATTCAGATTTATGCCAGTTGGGGGGAAAGGGGGGGGAAGAAAAATCATTGTTCACTACATCTCCCTTGAGTACTACCTAGGGGAGGGGAGTGATGACCAGACAGCGAAAATTAAGAAGAACGTGTCCCACCTTACGCCTATTCTGCCAATCTGTCGTGGTTGTTCTTCTAGCTCCATAGGTTTACATGATTTTTTTCTAATTTTTTTTTCCTGACAAGTAATACAAGACAGATTCTTGCCTTCTTAGGATCTTGCAATCTAGTTTAGACATAGCACGTCAAGTGGTGATGAAAGAAGGTTAGGGTGGGTTTGAAAAGATGAGGATTCCAACAGTAAACGATGCAGAGACATCAGTTTGGTAATGTACACATGTTTTGCATGATTCATTGGACCAAAATGGCCAAAGGAACTTAAAAAGCTGTCAAGGCATCTTTACCTCTGACCTACCTAGTCATCCATCTGCTTCCTCATACTGTCAATCAAAACCCTCCCATCCTTATCACTATTCTATTACACACATTTTCCACAACCATTTCTCCTCCAGCTCTTAAAAAATATCTTAGCAAACATTTCAATCAGTCATTAAAAACCTTGTTAAAATATGCAATGTGTCATCAAATATGCACAGCGTACCCGTGCAAAAATCTGCAGAGCGTAAATCACTGTATTACATTTGATACAGTATTAATGGGAAACATAGCAGAAAGTATTACCAATAAGAACTTTGAATTACTTTCTTTGGACCAGAGCTTGATTTTGTGTTATATCAAATAAAGCAAAGAAAGGGCAAATGAATAGATTACACAATAATTAAATTAAAAGACTGTTCGGCATGCCTGGAATAATAATACAAATTATATTTAATGTAAAATTAACGTTAAAGTTAATTGCTGGTCTAACAAATTCATACACGGGGGTTTGTTTCAACTAAATTGAGAGCACTGCAAGTATGTTATCGTTCACATAGGCATGGTCAAAACCTGCATGTTGGATGCTAGGTGAATGCAAACATTTCAATGTATCAGTAAACATTTATTTAGCAGATACACAGGTGCACCTCTAATAATAATAATAATCTAAAAAAAGTCATAATAGTAATAAAGGGACCTACCGACAGGAAATAGCTCTTTTTACTTCTCCAGCCCTTATCTCTTCCAATCTCTTTCAGAAATAGTTATGGAATTACCCTGTCGAAGTAGTTATGGAATAACATTAACCACTCACGCACAGGGAAGGATTTTGTCCAGACCTGTCACACATTACGTATTTACTCCAGACCCGCTGGAGAACCCCCACTAAACAAAACCTAGCAGCTTCATTTTTGTCTTGCGGTGTGCCCGACGTGCCTGTCCTGCTGCTGCTCTGGCAGCAGTGGCCAGGAGGGCGGCAGCGAGTGCCCCTCCGGGGCTTCCCATCAGGGAACGCCGCTGAGGCTCGGGGCGGGGGCAAGGGTCGAGGCAGAAGGGCAGGAGGCGACGGGAGGGGCTGGAAGGGAGGTTTTGCTGGCCGTGAGCGGGGAAGGAGGGATGCAAACACTGTAATGGTTCGGAGCTGTGCTGCCCCGGGTACGGGAAGCCCCTCGCCGTGGCGCCGAGGGGGCAGCCGGAGGCCGCGGGAGGCGGAGAAGCGCGGGCGATGCGTGAGAGGATGCGGGAGGCGCGACGAGGCGGCCAGGGAAGGGCACGCACCCCGCACCGCCGCGGCTGCCCGCGCTTCAGCCAGGGTCTCTCCCCCGACCGAGGGCCCGCGACACTCGGCCGGGCCGGCTGTCCTTACAACCCCTCTAAAGGAGCGGGGTCTCGCTGCACGAGGGCCCACCGCGGCCGCGCAACGCCCACCGCCGCCTCGGGGGCATCGCCCACCGCCGCCCCGGGGGCATCGCCGTGCGCCCGACGGCAGCAGCGGGGGTGGGGAGCGGCGCTTCCCGACGCTCTCAGAGGCCGCCGCCGGAGCCAAAGGCGAGCGGCCAGCGCTCCGCGCCGCGGAGGCGTCGGGGGCTCAGGAATCCTCCTCGGGTAGAGCCTCGCACCACGGCTGGCGGGAGGATGAGGAGTGCAGTCGTGCCACTCAGGTCACCCCCGTCAATACTGCCACAGGACAAAATCTCCACGACGGCTCCAACGCCCGCGCTTGTCCCGCCGAGGAACCAGGAATAAAAGTGGCGTGTTACCCCCAATAACCTGCGCAGCCCACCCGCTCGGTTGCCGGCGCCTTGCCTAAAGGAGCTATATATCCGTGGTTTTTAAAGAGGGGTAGAGGAAGAAGTAATGCCGCGGGAGCTCCTCCGCGGCTCCCGAGGAAGGGCACTCGCCCGGGCACCGGTGAGGCGAGAGGAGGCTGCGGGCGGCCGGCGCTGCGCCCTTTCGCCTTGCCTCGCCTCATGCCAAGCACCTCTCTCGCCTGCAAAACGCTGTCGAGGTTTTTTAAGTGTCAAAGACGGGGATAAACATAAACCTCTCAAACCCGACGGGGTTTCAACTCCTCCTTTCTCCAACCGCAAACCTTCACGCGGTGGACGCACTCTTCTCTACACTCACACGACCACCACCCCTCCTCCCACGAAAAAAAAAAGGCTGTGCGAGAGGGGCCGTTCCGTCGGGAGTGACAGCGGCAGGTCCCGGGAGCCGTGCCCGGGAGGAGGGCAAGCGCTCGCCGGCCTCTTCCCCTCGGCCTCGCCTGACTTGGTATCTGCAAAACGTCAAAGCGCTCTCCGACACGACGTGTTAACGTTTCGCCAGGTTTATTTTACTTGTTATACACAGACGATACAAACGGGCAAAAACCGAAACATTTCTCCATGGAGCATGTACTGGTATAAATTATTCAGTTCCACAGACGTAACAGAACAAATATAAAAATCACAACATTCGATTTACAGGAGAGTCAAAAATATACACACGTTTATGACCCTGAATTTCTATTAGGAAATTTCCCCGTCGAGTGTAATCTAGACTGAATACTTAGCCTGATGCATATTTCAGGTTGCAATTGTTTGTTGGCTTTTGTTTTGTTTCCATATAAAAATGCGTTAATCGTATAGATCTGCTACTCAAAATTCGAAGACTTACTACTCTGCTTCGCCGGGGTGGGGGGGGGTGGGGGGAGAGGGAAGAGACCTGGAGGGATATTAGTTCTCCTTCGTTAATAAGAGGTTTACAGGAAAGATCGCTCTTACTTTCGATGCGCATTCTATTCCCCAGGAAGTCAGATCTCGGTTAGCTACTTTATGAAAAAGTCAATTCCAAAACTAAATGCAGTAAAATATACAACTCACAACTCATCTTCACTGGACTACACTATGGTTACCAACAAGTCAGTCGTCTATATCTTTTTTTCTTTTTTTTTTTTTTTTAGATTATTCATTACAAAGATTTACAGCAATATAAAGAAAGAGGGGAAAACTGCAAAGAAATTTGAAAAGAGTTTGTCAGCATATTTGGCACCTGCAGGGACCAGTAATGGATTTGGCACTTGGGGGCGGGGGGGG
>WBNH01012068.1:179535-203626 GCA_013401255.1 Urocolius indicus | reverse complement strand
CATCGAGCTAAACCACCACAACCTGTGTCTACTATGCTGTTTTTCTACTTAGCATTTCAGAGATGTCCTTCACAGACTCGAGGGATACTGACAATTTATAGTCTTTAGATGTTTTTTTTAAGAAGCAGAGTTTTCTTGTACTTCTTTACTAATTATAATGGTTTCAAAGTCATGGGTGAAATCTCATTGGTGCCAAAATTACATGTTTGTCAAGGATGTTCTCATAAATTTGTTGAACTATCAGGGTATATGTGAACTTACGTAGGCTTTGATCCTCATTGACAATGGCAGGTAGTTTGGTTTTCTCTTGAGTACAGTTCTGCTGTATTGGTCTCACTACTCTTGCTTTCTTAAAGGAGTTTCTTCAGAATGGAAGCAAAGAGGCTTGTGAGGTTGGCTCTTTGTTGTCTGTATATTTTTCCCAAAAGTACTTTAGTTTCCATATAGTTTTGGTGGGTTCATTTGCATATTGAATAGCTTTGTTAGCACTGCTCTTCCTGTAATCATGGTTGCTGAACTTAAACTCTGGTTTTGCTTTGCTGAAAACTTGTGAGTATCATTATTCCAAATGTAAAAATGTTTAACTGATTTATAACTTCTATCATACTTGGATTATGTTCCAGTGATGCATCTTTCCTATGACTAATGTAACTTGGGTGCTTGTGTTCATGTTTTATTGTGATTTGGCCTTTGTTTGAACAGTTTTAGGCTCTGTATTTTTGGCAAAGGAGCTATTAGATTTTTTTCACTTTTCCCTTTGGTGTCCCTTACCAGGCAGGTTTGGATTTAGAGAAGATATGTAGGGGATTATAGTTGTTCACCTTCTCAGTGTTGTGCAGTAAAAAAGATGCACCATTGTTGTGTTGATTGTTCTGTCTCATGACCTGGTAAGCATCAACATTATTACTGAGAGTCCTGATGAATCTGCACATCACTGACAATGACCTTGATTAATTCCTTTTTGTATTTTTCTTTCAAGGATGCTAAGGACCTCACTAGCATTAAGACTGCTACAAATGGAACGACTTTCTCTACCCAAATTTGTTTATTCACCTGCTTTGTAGATTCATAGTCATATGATGCTGGAAAAATAAAGGAAAACAGATTTATAGCCCATTTAATTTTGTATTTTACGACTGTGCAGATGGATGCCCTCCATATCCTTCCAGTTGACATCATAGTGTGGGATTGACTTTTACTCTATTTCTCTCTCTGTGATACTGTTAATTTGTACTCTGGGTACTGATTTAATGTGTGTTTGGGTTTGAGTTTTTCTTTTTTTTGGAGTGGGAAGAACATTAAGTTTTATTGCATCCACGTCCTTATTCTGCATTGCAGCCAGAAGGAAAGTGTCATTCCTGCTACTTCCTCTCCTTGTAGATCTTTTCTAACTCTGCACTGCTTATTTTCAACTTTTTCCATTTTCTATGGGACACATTTTGTAAAGTTCATTGTCCATTTGAACACTCAAACAATACCCTCTTGTACACCTGAGGTAAAGGAGTAGCTTGGAGAAATATTGCCAGAAGTTGCCAGAGAAGAAGATGCTGTAATGAAATAATTCCTGTTAGATATAAGGAAAATACTGCAAATGTAGGAAGCCATTTCACAATGACCTTGTAGGAAAACCAAGACAAAGAGTCTATTTCTTGCAGGTGACACGTCATTTTTCTGGGTAATAACATTTCCTTGGACAGAGAGGCTTCAGATGGCTTGCAAGTGACTAAAATGGAAATGCTACTGACTTTGCTAAGGCTCAGATAACTACACAAAATCACAGAATCACAAAATCACAGAATCACAGAATCTCAAGAGCTGGAAGGGACCTTGAAAGATCATCTAGTTCAACCCCCTGCCAGAGCAGGGCCACCTAGATTAGGTCACATAGGAACTTGTCCAGGTGGGTTTCGAATGTTTCCAGAGAAGGAGATTCCGCAATCCATGTAATTGGCATAGTTTTTGAGTGAAAAGGCACAGAAGTCAGTTAGGAGTTGCTGTAGAAATTATGGGGAAAAAAATCCTGCTTTGAGAATCCAGAGCTAGAGAGAGAAAAGCTTTGTGGCTTGTTGAATCAATACCTCTCAATGGCTGCATTTTTTTTCTCTGAAGGGAAGACACTGAGATCCTTGTTTAAGAGGAGAAAATGTATGAAATTGAGGACCAGGGTAGGAAATCTCTTCACTGGCAAAAAAGGTGGAGATCATGGTTTTGTAATGGCTTCTTGCCAGTTTCTTCTCATCAATGTGGAGGTGAGGAAAGGCCATTCAGATATCTGGGGAGTGCAAGAGTGCCTGTGGCAGAGAGAGTGCAGCCACGTGGTAGAAAAAGGTGAGTTTAACCACATAGTTCACATATCTTTATCTTTTCCCTCAATAGCTCAAGCAAAATCTAGCCAAAATTATGGAGTTGTAAATCACTTAAAAGAACTCAAAACCTATTTAATAGCCAGTGTCAACTTATTGGGATAAATTGCTACTTCCCCGGTATGTGTTTCAATAAAATAGAGTTAAGAACTGTTGCAAGTTATAGAATTGACGTTTTTCACACAAAATCATTCAAGTGCTTCTCATTTAGCTTTAATAACTCTCAAGTCATGAGACTTGTCTTCATCTTTATGTTTGGAGTTTTTTCCTGAATACGAAGAAAAGCTTAACATTTGGTTACTTAGCTGAAGAATACATCTAAAGTCAGCTGTGGTACTAGAAATAGAGGCTTGATTTCATTCGCCCTGTACAGTTTATGGGTTGTCAACTGTTTCTGTTAGCAGAATTTAATCTTGGTTCACTTTACCCTCATGGGAAATATATTAAAATACTATAAAGTAGGCAGAGAGTAAAGAATGTTTTCCATCTGATAATTCAGTGTGATTGTCGAGACATAGTGCAGAAAAAGGGACAAACTAAATAAATCTGGAATGATCATTATACTTCTTTTAGCACATGTTTTCAGGTCAGATAGACAAAAACTGAATTAAAAACATTTCCCTGTTCCTAGGATGGATTTAGATTCAAGCTGAGATACAAAGCAGGTTGAATATTCATTTCCCTTAAATCTACAAATAACTTGAGGAAGATCAGGGCTTGCTATATATGTGTTTTAATGCTCTTTTTTTCCCATTGTCTTTTTTTTTTTCTTTTTTAAATGTAGTACTTCTTAATATGACTTTGAACAAGACGCTTCACCTAGATAAGAAAATATCTGTGAAACCTGAGGAATAATACTTCCCAGTATTATGGTCATGTTCAATTAATGAATATTTGCAAATCACATCAGTAGACTTATGCCCTGCGTCCCTCTCTGTAGCCTGATTTTGATGTGAATTATAGCTGCTAAATGTCATGTTTATTACCATAATTATAGTAATTTATGCCATAAAATTGCAGCCACCATATTCATTTTAAGAACTAATAGAACAGAGCAGAAAACAGTCCCATTAGTAATAAAGTTATTGCTACAAATAGCAATTGTATTCAGCTTGTATTCTTCTCTCCAGTTCTCATCACAATTGATGTTTCAGCCAGAAATCTTTCAGAAATCAGTCAGTTTTGAAAGATACCACAAGTTATCAAAACTGTTGAATTAAAGAATTTGAGGATGATCTTTCTGTGCAAAGCCTAGACCTGAATCCCTGGAGACAGAAATAGATTCATATTATAGCTTCATAATGTTTAAGGTTTAGAGGGACCATTAGACTATCTAATCTCCTGAATATCACAGGCCATTAAGTATCAGGCTGTAACATTGCATTTGGACCCATAGTTTCAATAACACTTTTCTTTCAGCCCAGTATCTAGCCCTGACTTGAGAAATCTGACTGTAGCGAGAATCTACCATTTTCCTCTGTAGTCTGGTCCAGTAGCTATTCACTGTCACTGTTAAAAATGTGTGCTTAATTTCTAATTTGAATTGTCTGGCTTCTGCTTCCAACCAATTGATTTCTGTTATGCATTTCTTGGCTAGACTAGAGTCTTCTTTTGTACCCAGTATTTTTCACTCATGAAAGCACTTATACACCTTATTCTAGTCATGTCTCAATCTTTTTTTCTGATAAGATAAACAGACCAAGCTCAAAGATAGGACTTGTATTCGGTTCTTAAATGATTTTTGTGTTTCCCTTCAGTGCAAGGTCTACTTTTAAAATACCGTTTTTTTAAAAAATGTAGAGACTTGGGCTGGGGTGTGGAAGTCTATGATGGAGAGAGAAGTCCCCGGTGGGTTCAGTTTCAGAAAGCCTAAAGTTAGGTTTCTGCTTTGACATGTCTGTTACTTAATTATCCTCCATTCATTATAAAGAAGCTTAGAGAAGCAGGTTAGGTGTCCCCAAGACTAATGTTAGTCTTTATGATTACTTCTCTCCACAACTAGCCTTGCTTCACTTCTTTTTACCATGACATTTCCCTAGGCGCTCGGCTCCTTAGCCTTCAAAGCCATCCATAGACACCAAGTTTAAGATAAAATCTAAAACTTTAGAGATGGTAGATAGACTTGCTAATCCAGAGCTGTCAGCTTGGAGGTGAAGAGGAAAAGAAATGAAGGGAAGACACTTATCCTATCTTTACAGGTTAATGATTTGCTGTAGCTTTTTCTTACTTATTTAATGGAATTCTTTCACTGATGGGGAAAAAAATTAAAAGGAAATAAATTAATTAAGTTGACATCGCTGAGTGACTGATGAGTCTTACGGATAAATGTAAGCCTACAGTCATTACTTGAATGAACATTCCCATTGGGCAAATGTCTTCCTCACTTATATTAAAGCAACTCTTTGATTTAAGTGGAATTCTGGTGATATATATGAGATGTATGAGATTTGGTCCATTGATTTTTAGTGAGGGTAACAACGACCTGAACAGATTTTAAATTAAGTTTTGAAGCCACACATTTTTATTAAGCTGGGAAGTCTCTTTAATAAAACCTGCCAAGGTGTCTACTGAGTTGCAGAGAAAGGAGATTTCCAAACACAAAGGAGTGCAAATTGTGTGGTATGCCCCTAAACATATAATTTCAAGCTTCTAACTGTTTTGTAAATTATTTTACCCTTTGTAGACACCTGAAATTCTGGGGATAAGGGCTAAACATACCTAGGACAATAGTTAAATAAAGCTAGCTATAGCTGTTATATTTAGGACTGTATCCATCTGTTTTCTATTTACATAATAAAAAGGTCAGAAAACGTAAGAGTAGATTGGTTCTAAATGCTAGATCAACCCTACTTATGTGAACATGCATTAATTTTCCCACACCAAAAAATAGAAAAAGAAATGTTTCTTATCCATTATCATGACCGGTGGTAAAAAAAAGACCCCACGAAGCCGACTGTAAAGTATATGAACTAAATCCAAAAAAAGGACTGGTTTACTATAATAAAGGCTGAAAGAAAAGCACTGAACTAGGACCAAAAGGGAAAACTGGCGAAGAATGTATAGTTGTGTTGTACTCTTCTCTAAAGCCAAAGTATTTACCTGCAGTGATGAATCAGGTATGTGGGAGCTACACCCACAAGGGCAGCAGATGGCTATATGTAGCACATATAATCTTGAATGAATGGATCAACATTCATCTGTCCTTTAAAATACTCTTGGTGCTGTCTGGTTTGTTAAAGCACTCATGCTGGTCTTTGTTCTCAGCTCCCAGAGCTGCTTAAGTGTTCTGTATTAACAAATCATTCACTAAACTGAATAAAAAGGTCAGAGAAATGGGAACAGAATCTTACTCTCCAAACAGCTAAGTACTCCTTCCCACCACGAATGAGATTACTGGTGGTCCAATACTGAGCTGCCATGACTTCAGTGCGATTACCCTGATGCAGATATCCTATCTCTAGCATGATTCATCAATACAATTACGGAAATGTTTTGTAAAATGAGTGTGTTGGGCATAATCATAGCTTATCTACATGGGGAAGAAACGGGATAGAGGTTGTGTTGCTGGTTTACTAGAGGTTATATGATAGCCTCTAATTAATGGAACGGATTTTAGTAGCTCTCTGCCTTATTAAGATGTGATTTAGAAAGCTGAGTGGGCTAGCATTCAGGTCTCTGGTGTGGGAGGACATCGTGCAGATGGCAGGTGCCAGCATGCGGCATGGTTGGTCTATTGCGACGACCCAAAGATAAAGCTGGGCACAGGCAGTTACACCCTTCACACACTGAAAATAAATGGGCATGTAATTACAGAGCTAGTGCTCCAGACAACTGAGTGGTCTTTTTTTGTTTTTGTTTTTATCTTTTTCCTGGCTGTTGAATGCAAAGTCTACATTCATTTAGAAACTTTGCTTCTGTTTATTTTTCTCATAACTATAATGTTTTTATATGTTCTTATCTCTGAAGTCTCTGTTTTGTCCCATGAAATGTCTAATGGTATAAAATAACTTGCTGGAGCATAATCAGTTTGTTTTTCCTCTCATACTCCTAGTTTTTGCTGCACTTGGTTTAAAATCAACAGAAGGACACTGCAATTTGCTAAAATCAATATAATTAGAAAAAATTGATGTACTGAAAAGGCCACAATTCAGAGAACTGCTGGGCATGATTGAAATGCTTAATGAGCTGCTGAACTGTAGTACCCTGGGTCTAGCATGTCATGGGACCTGGTGCCTCTGGTGTAAACCTTGCCGACAGCCTGGTTGCCCAAAACACTTAAAGCACCATTTCATGTTAGCAACTGTATTAGGATAAATCTGTATCATGCCCGTTGCCATTTCAGAGAGCTATTCATGCTGAGAAATGTGACACCAAAATGTCAGACTTGCACCTAATTTCTTCATGTTATTAACATTTAGTGCAGCTGCTGAGTGTGCAGCACTGTAATAAACTCCTCCTTGAAAAGGAAATTTGTCCTTTTAACAGTTTATTTCTGATACAAGTTGTCTTTTAAAAGTATTTTGACTTTACAGTGTTATTGACTGTTTGGGGTCTTATAAGTGTGCTTTGTCCTTTCAGAATTAAACTACACATCTGAGACTGGAGACTCATGCATTAAGGTTATTACCTTTGCTTTTTTCATTTTCCTTCTCATGACCCAGATCTGCCATGAAGCTGAGAATGAGGAAATGAGCCAGCCAAGGATGGCTTGTTTCAGACCTCTGCTTTTTCTCTGACCTAGCCTGTGAGACTCAACAAGATGGATCCTGTGATGAATGTATCCCTGCCCCTCTGCACCAGCTCAGCTCATTTCTCTGTGCTGAGTATGTGACAGGACAGGAGCAATGGTGTGAGACTGCAGTGAGGTAAGCATTCCTTCTCCCGTGACTTCTGCATGGGACACTTCATAAAGAGGTCCGGTCTTTCCTGCTGCACAGGGTCCTGACTCCTCTACTCCTCTGTATCTTCACAAGTGATGTCTCTCAGTGGTAAAAATAGACAGGAACACTGCATTTCAACTATGGGAACTACAGGGATTCTGCAGGAGACCATAGGCTGTGGCATCTCACACTTCTGCATGACAGCTGACAGGTCTACAGATTGGGAAACGTGCTAATACTTTTATTCTTAAAACAAAGCAAGTGCAGAGAAAGTTTTTCTTGAACTGTGGTGCTCTGAAAGCAATTTTTTCTCTGACATTCAGCTTCTCAGATTATGAGCTCTTAGTAGAAGAATTCTATGTAGCAGAACCCCGAAAGAAAAGCAGCTCAATTTTTACCATTCCTGCTAGAATTAAGTAAGCATGCTCTTGTAAAGCACATTTCTTCATCTTTGTTTTTCAAACACAACACTGTATGCTCTTTCACTTATGCCTGATGTCAATAGCAGCATATGTGCAGGACTTAAGGGTTCATCTTCTCAGGAAGCAGTAATAGCGGGCTGCTCCCAGGGGAGGGCCAGCCAGGAGCCAGGGTGACAGCAGTGAGGGAGGGCACCATCCTCACCAGCAATGCCACCGTGCCTGGGCGAGGTGAGCAGGGTGGGCCTGGTGATGGTAACCTGGGTCAGTCACAGCACAGACAAGTCCTTGGTGACAAGGCAGGCCTGAGGTCAAATTAGCAGGTCAGGATGAGGGCCAGGCACAGGCACAACTGCAGCATGACTCAGAGCAGGACCAAGGGCAACAGCTGTAGCTTAAATACATGTATAAAACAGGAGCAGGGCCTGACAGGGCGTCTCATGGCTCTTTTGCACAGCTCTTTTCCCAGCAGCCTGATCACAGCTTATATGGCTGAGCTAAATCAGAGCTGGACACCAGCACAGGCAGCTAACCTCAAGGTGGTGGGCAGAGCTTAACACTGGGAGTGCATGAAGTGCCCAAACTCAACTGTCTTGCAGTACAGAAAAGCCACATCTGCAGGACACTGTCAAATGGACAATGCGTATTCATCTTCAAGAGAATCACTGTGTGCCTGGGGTCCAGTGACAATCAGGATATGATGAAGTGTTTTTTAGGGTGAACTTGAGATAGTAACAAGATTGCTATCTATATTTTAAAAATGAAAAAAGCCCTCACAACTGAAAAAGAGGCAGCTTGCATGAAACAAATGCTTTGCAGAAAGACACAACATAATTTTATTCCACTCTGGAGAGGATTCTGAACATTATTATCATATTGTTGTACTGTGCTACAATTAATCACCCCTTTTAGTGATGCTGTAATAAACTCAGAGGTTTAGATTTTCAGCTTGTGTAAATCAAATAGGTCCACTGATTTCAATGGAACTGTGCCAGATGAATATCTGGCCTGAAACATCAGGTAGAGATTATATAGAGATGTTTAATAAAGCAAGAGACTTGTGTTTTCACAGTAGATAAATGACTTCACGGGTGATGCTGAAGTCTCTTGTGACACCTCTCCTCCAAGAAGTTTTATTTTAATCACTCTGATAAAGCTCCCTTAACAGCAACAATAATGAATTGCCTGACACAAAGCAAAGGAAATCAGATTTCTGGATAACTACTAGAATGAAATGTTGCTCTTGGGTTGTTGGCAGTTTTGTTTTTTTTTTTTTCCCTGAGATTTTTATTCTACTGTTTCCTTCCTTTTAGAAACACTGAAAGTGCTAGTGCTTAAACAAACTAGCTTCTTCAGTCCTCATACCGATAGACCTCTGGGTGCTCAATGTGAGTAAAGCCTATAATACAAAGTGTAATTTATTTGGTTTTATCTAGAACTTTGCAGTAAAACAAAGATCTTAAGAGCAACCACACAGTCTATCATGTCAATAATCCAGCACCATGTTCGCCAAGTAAGAGCAGATGCAACCCTACCATAAATATGAATAAACTTAGCAGCAAAAAGCTAGTATTACTCAAAGACATAAATACTGAAAAGAAATGCCTTCTCATCTCTTTGAAATATCAAATGTGTCTAGCTTTCACAGAAGTCAATAGGGACTGCATATACTCAATAGTTATGAAAATCAGATAAGCATCTGTTTATGTGCCCAGATATACATATATCCATACTGAATCTGAGGCATTCCCATTTGACAGATTCGATCTTTGTCTTCAGTCAAACTGTTTCTTGCTTGTACATCTCTCTATAAGCATATGTGTGGTAGTTTGACCCTGGCTAGATGCCAGGTACCCACCACGCCACTTGATCACCCACCTCCTCAGCAAGCCAGAGAAGGGGAGAAAATAAGACAAATATCTCGTGGGTTAAGATAAAAGCAGTTTAATATAGAGATAGCAAAGCCACGTGCGCGAGAAGCAAAGCGAAGCAGATAAAGCTGTTACTCTCTACTTCCCATCAGCAGCGATGTCCGGCCACCTCCCGGGAAGCAGGGCTTCAGTACACATGACGGTTGCTTTTGGAAGGCCCAGAATGAATCTTGCCTCCCCCCCCTGCTCCTCTCCCCCAGTTTATATTACTGAGCTGACGTCATATGGTATGGAATATCTCCTTGGTCAGCCTGGGTCAGCTGTCCCAGCCATGGTCCCTCCCAAGATCGTGCCCACCCACCGCTGTTGGTGAAGGTGGGGGAAGGAATGCTGGAGGGACAGCCTTGATGTTATGCGAGTGGTAGTCATAATACTGATATCAACAACAAGCACAGCACTGCAAGAGCTACTGTGGAAAATCACTACCATCCCAGACCCATTACAATATGATTAAAAATCTGAGATTTCTTTTTACTTTGTTTCATTTAATGTTTATACTGATTCCCTTTTATTTGTTATTCTATGTAAATTCACTCAGATTAATTTTAGACAAGTGTGGTAGTTTGGGCCTGGTTGGGTACCAGATGCCCCCCAAGTCACTCTATCACTCCCTCTCCTAAAATATACAAGGGAAAGAGAAATATAACAAGTGGTTTGTGAGTCAAGATAAGGACAGGGAGCAATTATTGTCACAGGCAAAACAAACTCAACATGGGAAGAAATGGTTTGATTTATTAATGAACAATCAGAATCAGAACAGAGCAGGGAGATGAGAAATAAAACCAAATCTTAAGTCACCTCCCCCCACCCCTCCCTCTTCCCGGGACTCTCCTTCCTTCAGAGCAGTGCAGGGGATGGGGGTTGTGGTCAGTTCATTACAGATGGACTTTGCGGCTGCTGCTTCTCAGGGGAGGCCTCATCACATTTCCCACTGCTACAGTGTGAGGTCCCTCCCATGGGAGACAGTCCTCCATGAACTTCTCCAATGTAGGTCCTTCCCTTCTTCACACACTGTTCCACACACAGCTGCCTCACCATGGTCCTCACCACAGATCACAGAGGAATCTTTCTTCCAGGGCCTAAGCACCTCTTCCCCCTCCTGCTCCACTGACCTTGTTGTCACATTCTGCCTCCTCGTTGCTGCTGCAGTTCAGCAACTGCATAGCAACTTCTTCCCCTGCTCAAATACATTATTCCCAGAGGTGTTGCCTCAGTCACTAACTGGCCAGGCCTGAGTCAGCAGCAGGTCCATCTTAGAATTGACTGGTGTTGGCCCCGTCAGCTACAGGGGAAGATTCAGGCAGATCTTTGTTTAAAGAAGCCACCCCTGTAGACCCCTGCTACTAAAACCTGGCCCAGACAAAATCGCCACAAGTTAGTAAGTAATGGAAGTGGAAGCAGGTTCGTAAGGGCTTTTAGCATGAGCTTAAATATACTCTGAACAAAACTCTGTGGATAAGCACCACAGACAGCATTAACATCTCTTAGAGCAACACCATCATTTCTATATGTAATATACTTAATGTAAGTAGGAATATATAGAAAATTTCAGAATTTTGAGGTCCATTCAGAGACAAGATGGTTTGACTTTTACACCTAAAGTAGGAAGCTTATTGACAATACTGGAACTGGAATTAGTAACATTTTTTGCTGAACACCTTCTAGTTACGAGCATGGCATTTAAAAATAGGCAAAAACTAGTTGGATTATCAGTTGTGAACCATCCTTTGGCTTCATATCTGTTGTATAACCTCAAAGTCTCTGTCTGGTGGACTAGCATATTCTTATTACAATCAAACATGCTGTACTAAATCGCAGAAAGAGTAATGCAGGTTGGATATCAGTAAAACTAAAGAAACACTGGAATAGACTGCCTACAAATACTACTGCATTTCTCTCACTAGAAGTTTTCAGAAGGATAGGGGTAAGTATAGCTGACCCTTATTTAAGAGAGACAAATTATTAGGATGACAATTTTGCACATTTTCAAACTATGCTTCTGATCTTGATGTCTGAGCTGCAGCTATTGAAAGGGAAGGATTGCTAGCTGTGTACAGCGGAGTACTGCTGGGGTGACTGTGGCTTCTTCTGAACACAAAGTGACCATGACAACAACAAGCCTTCTTGTTCTTTGGCTTGATATCAGTTAAGCGTTTCCAATACAAGTGACTGATGGCTTCTCTTCACAATGTCATTACTTACCTATCTGTAGGTAATAAGTATCAATTAACATTGCCAAAAGTGAAGAACTGCTGTGGGCTTACCTGACTCTTAAAGAATAGGTAGTTTTATAATGGTCACCACAAGGCTAAAAGGGTTATATGTCCTGCTTAGAGATTCTGTATGACAGGAGCACTGCCTTGGTTCTATCTATGGTTCATCACCGTAATGTGCCATTTCATTCAGATTAGACATTTAACCATATGAAATTGACTTCTATTGATGCATCTCTTTTAATTCCAGGAGTAGCATCTACATTCCCATAAACAAGCTAATCAAAATCTGCTTGAGCTTGTCTTAGATGCCCTCTGCTAGGGAGATTGTTGCTGCCTTCTCACTTTTCTTATTTATATCACTCATCTTCAGAACAAGAGATAATGGGCTCAGGTTTAGTAAACTGCTTGAGAATTTAGTTAATGCCACCAGCATACCTTCCTGAAAGATGCTACAAATATTCTCAATCTGTATAAACCTATTGCAAACATTGAGCTTAACACTTTAGTCCAATTACTGTGTCCCCATATGATAATTCCAGAAAGCCTAGCTAGTGTCTCTACCAAACAATCATGCAATGATAAATGACCATAGTATGACATAGTTTTTATAGTGGTCTGCTATTTACCACTCACTTGGCATCCACTATAAGGGATCATTTTTCACATGGCTGAAGGAATTTATTTCCATAACTTTTCAGATATTTCAAGTACTACAGGTATGGTTTCACTTGCAAGACCATTTCATAGCTATATTCAGACGTTGTATTGCCCTGTCAGATCAGTATGTCTTGCGTAGCATAGTAGAATTGCTCCTTCCGCTCTCTAAGATAGTCCCACAAACTGCTTCTACAGTAAATAAAATCATCATGCCAAGACACAATTTGAGCAATGATGCATCAGGATCCATCGCTCCTTGGAATGATTCTGGTTTGTGCCATCTTGTTTTGTCCTGAGCCATGCATCGGCATGGTTTAGGACATTACATAAACCATGTTGTATGATACCACTGTCTTTTGGATGCAAAGAATGGGCTGTGTCCCAAAGAATAAATATAAGCACATGTCCTGACCGGTGTTTGAATTGCAAACTGCATGCAACTTCCTTCATGCCAGGAGAGCTCTCTCTCTGTTCTCCCTCTCCTTTCTTTGTAATAACACTATCAAAAGCCTACTGGCTCTCCTTTTCCTCATCACTGTCAAAATTCCCTTCTGGATTACTGTTCTCTTCAGCTCCTGTAACTAGTAAAAGCGTAAATCTCAAGGGTGTTGGTAGACATCTTCTTTTCCCTAAGCTTATTGTCTCACAACACTCACTGCAGTCTCACCATTTCCATTCCTTTCCCTTCCTGCAATGTACTAACTTAGCTGTTGACACTAAGGCTGCAGGACTATCTTTTTTGGTAAGCAATCACTGCAGTGTTTCTGAAATGATGTGATGATACCTATTGATGGGCAGCACAGAAACAGTTCCCTACCTGTTGTCACTACTCGTGTCCACTTTCATTTTCCCTTCTGGTTTTTGGAGACAAAAAGTGATGAAAATAAAAAATGCTTCATCTAAATTTTACCTTATGCTTATTTCTGTCACTCCTCTTATGGCTGACTCATCAGCACTATCCTGTAGATTGTCAGTGTCACAGGAGCCATTCCTAGAAGTGAAGATGGAGTTGTATTTCAGCACTAATGCCTATGCCAATTGCCTTTTCTCAGGAGTTCCTGTAGCTGTACATATACCAAGGGGCCTTCTGGTGGATGTGTCAGCCTGTGAAAGTGTAGTGGGTCTGGGATGGTAGTGATTTTCCACAACAGCTCTTGCAGTGCTGTGCTTGCTGTTGGTATCAGTATTATGACTACTGCTTGCATAACATCAGGCCNGCAGGAAGGGGGGGCAAGATTCATTTTTGGCCTTCCAAAAGCAACTGGCATGCGTACCGAAGCCCTGCTTCTTGGGAGGTGGCTGGACATCGCTGCTCTTGGGAAGTAGACAGTAACAGTTTTTTTTGCTTTTGCTTTGTTTCTCGCGTGTGCAGCTTTGCTGCTTCTTTATTAAACTGCTTTTATCTCAACCCACAAGACTTTCATCTTATTTTCTCCCCTTCTCTGGCTTGCTGAGGTGGGTGATAGAGTTGCATGTTGGGCACCTGGCATCTAGCCAGGGTCAAACTACCACAGAAGATTTTATAGGTATAGAGTGGCTGCTCATGGTACTTTGTGAAATATTCTGTAACTGTAACACTTTTACAGATGTTAACATTGACCCTCATGTATTACTATACCTCTCATTTGTGCGTGCTATCTAGCAGAAGAGGAATCTTCCTTGTGCTCCCAAAGGGAGGCTCCATGAGGGACTTTGAATCCAAGATTTCGCCCCTACATCATGACCTTTACTTAGCTCATTTGCTGCAGCTAGATTTACTTAGATGAAAGGCTGGACTTTTGTGTAGGCTGACAGCATGCTACAGATTTCATGAAGTCAAAATGGTACAAAGTGCCTCAGATCCCTTTTTAGTTGTAGTTAAAAGAATCCAGCCTGCTGTAGTCTCCAACTCTCTCTTTTGCTGCACATACTGAAAATCCAGAAGGCAGCTTCTGAATATACTTCAGAACCAAAAGCAGCTTCTGGCACCATCACTGGGCTTTTTACAGTCTTTTCTCCAAACACTATAATGGGTTGCTTGTTTTTTAAAGCTGGAATAACCATCAGAGAGTGAAAACTACAGGTTATGCTTATTTAACAACCGATTCAGCTGAAAGCTCTAAACATTTGACTGAGGTATCTCTCTTTTCTTAGTACCAGAATAGTTTTCTGCTGTGGAAGGAGAAGAATGCTTCATTAACTTTAGAAAACATTCATAGTCTGCTGCACTAAAGATCTGAATGGCGCCTGCAAGTGCTGGACAGGGGATGTGCTTTATTGTCTGAAATAAGTGAACCAGATATGGTTATATGGATAAACCTCAAATAAATTATTCAAAGCATGGAAATAATTCCCTTTCTGTTATGTACCTTCCTAACTTCTAAAGGAAAGCTTCTGTCCTTAGTAACCTTAACAGTCATTGGGGAAGCCTTGTATTGAACTAACAGCTGCCCCTTTCAAGTGAAATAACAAATTGTATTTCTCTCACACAATTAGGTTACAAACTTGGCTAAAAATGTAGTATGTGAAACCTAGCCCAAATGAAAATGTGCTTGTTTAAGAAAACTGCATATTGCCAAAACAGAATGCAGTACCCAAAGTTTCTTTCATCTAGTGAAAATGAGATGCATCTTTAGGTTTATAATCACCCCAGGAAAAAAATTCTCTTATTTCTGTTTCTTAGTTTTTTTTCTCATCTGGAGTTTCTCAACTCAAGGCCAGATTGCTAGTAAAGTTAATGGAATAGGTATGACCATAATTAAGTCAGGTATGATGAAGTTACATCAATAAGAGTTTATGTGTGCATGTGGGCTTACAAATGCACCTCCAGGACTTAACGAGTTTCTCGTCAGGAAAATGTGCTCCCTACTTTCCTGCTCAGGTTGTCATCTTATACTTCTGATATTCAGAACACATTTTGAGTTAAGACATATTACTTTTTGCAGTGATACTATATCAAGTATAACCTTTCTTGTTATTGGTGAACCCTTGTTAGATACACCAGTCTCACCAAGTGTCCTGGGTTTGGCCAGGACAGAATTAACTCTCCCCAGCTGCCCCTGGGGGGCGTGGCCAGGCCATTCAATCCCATGTGACATCATGCTCGGGATATAAGGGCAGCAGCCCAGCTGGGGCGGTGCTGTGGCCAGTGTGGGAGTTGTGGTTTTGTGGCTGAGTTGAGCTGGGCGTCGTCGGGCTGAGCGTGGTGAGCAGTTCCACTGGGCATTGCTCGTTTTTTCTTTGTCCTTTGGCCATCATTGTAACTACCTGCTCTTTGTGGTGTTCTATTAAACTGTCCTTATCTCAACCCAGAAAGTTCTAGAACTCTCTCTTGATTCTCCTCCACGTCCTGCTGAGTTGGGGAGGAGTAACTGGGTGGTTTGGTTATTGTTCAGTTAGGGCTAAACCACCACACCAAGGCTATAATTTTTTTCAGGCAACTAAAAGCTTCAAATCCTCTGCTCTTAGCTTCAATGACTCTCTGGCTACCCTTTACAAATTTTGTATTGACAGAAATTTCCTCTTGTCAGCTATTTATGGGATAGCTTTATCAGAGACTGACTCCAGCAAACACTATGGATATCAGAGAATTTAAAAGAGGACAAAGATCCCATTAGAAGCTCTCCTATTGATTTCACTAGAAATAATTTTCTGCTGTAGGAACTTAAACATCTTATGTGGGCCTAAATAGCTGGGTTTACTTATCTGCTGATAATGGCATTACTTTTATACAGTTAAGCTGTACAATGATTTATAAATGGTACATAGCTCAACCAGCTGAATTTGGGGACCAAGAAGATGCAGAAAAAAATAGCGGCCTCTTTTCAGGATCAGAACCAGGTAGAAGTGCAGTGATGTAATTCTCCTTTCCATATATTCCTTTGGAGATCACTTCTGAAAAGTAAAGGAGTAGGTAACAGCATGGTTCAATTATAGCTAAAGCATTAGGAGAACAGTTTGGTGACTACTACAAGAATTAAGTTATGACCATCCTTAGAAAAGGGCTCAAAACTGTAGCCAGATGGATGTGACATTGTCATTGGTCATGTTTTAAAGGATGAAGTAAGGCAAATGACACAAATAATTTGAGGATACCTAGGAAATGGAGTAGATCAGTAACTACTATAGTGTGCAAGCACATATTCTCAAAGGAAAAAAACCTGAAAGTTAAACCCAGGGGTGTGGGTATGGAACTACTACAATGCTATGCCAAAGGAAGTATACAAATGAGCATGCTAAATGCCTATTTTCTATTTTACAACAAGATAAACAAATAAACAGGATATGTCTCAGACAAAAAGGCTTTGCTATTTATGGTTTTTTTTTTTTTGGTATAAATCAGAACATATGGAGTAAAGGCTGCCCATCAAGTTTGCATCAGACTGACCATGAAAGTTGAGCAGTTTTAATAATTCAGCTGACTCCATTCTTTTTCCAAGTTGAAGACTCTTAAGGTTAAGAAAGAAAATTCAGCAGGAAAAAACATGATGCTGTACTTATGTCTATTCTAAAATGACAGGTTTTGTTGGGATGAAGTTATTTAAAATACTACCCTAAATAGAAGAGGGGATTTTTTTTTTTTTATTATTATTCTGAAGTGCAATGTGAAGAAGACTTATGTGACACGAGCACATTCACAACTCCCAAAACACTTTGTGGGTGGGGATCGGGGAAAAAAAAAGAGTTATAGAACAACAAGTAATATTTCTGTGTTCATAGGTGAAGAACAAATAAAGCAAAGAAGGGACAATAAGCAACACTAGTAAGGAGAGATTTTCTGCTACAGAAAAACCTACCTCCTAAATTTATCTCACGTAATTTCAAAAGATATTAACACAACTCTGCATGTACTAGAAGAATTAAAGTATACATTCTTAAATTTAATAATCTCATTGACTTTCCACCTTTCTGAGGTTACCTTCTGGAGAAATGACACCTCATGACATAATGCTATCAATGCTCACATATTTTAGGGACCTGGCTTACTGCTGGGCTTGGCAGTGTTAGGTTAGTGGTTGGACTTGTTGATCTTAAAAGTTTTTTTCCCCACAAAACAATTCTGTGATTCTGTTTTGAGGCAAAAATGTTAAGGTTACTTCTTAGCCTACTGGTTCAGTCTCATTTACTTTGGTACAAAATACAAATAAATATGGCATGTTCTAAAATCCTGCTGAAAGTAGCCAGTGAAAGAACAGTAAAGGGCCCACACAAGCCCTGGTTTTGAGGTTTAAAGGCAGAGTGACATATAGGTAGCTGTACATAGCTGTGGAACTCCTGCCTGTTGGCCTCTGTGCAGTAGTTGGGATTGTTCTTTGGCACTACCTGCACTGCTGAAATGATGGTTGAGATCATTAAACATCCCAAAGCTGAAAAGTCTCTCAAATCACTCACAGTCATCACAACTTCCACTTCTTCTGAGCTATGTGTTCTGGCCTAACATCTGTACTGCGTCTTTTGCTAAAACATCACCTTAGTCATTCCAAAATGACTAAGTCATTTAAAAGTCAGTTCTCAATTTCCTGCTATAGTGATTTTTTCGTGTCTACAGAATATAAGGGGTTCAAATTACCAAACTCTGACTCTTTTTTTGCATCTTGAAGGTCATTCTTTCTTGAGTATTTAGTTTCATGTGTCCTATAAGGTTATTGATTAGTTTTTCTTTATAATGCAGGAGTTACAAAAATAGTATCCCGAGACTTTTAAAACTCAAGGGAAAAAACCCCAAGGCAACATTATCCAATATACTGAAGAAAGATGTTTTTTGAAGGCAGAATTGTTTAAATGAAATGTTTTCCATTATTTTGAAAGTAAGTGGATATTAAGCATGCTTAGATGCTAGAAAGGGCTTCCTTTGGTATCCAAGATGGCTATGCAATTATTGACTTCAAAGCAGTAATATAATTAAAAATAAATGCAAGCCATGTAACTCCTCTGCCACCTGGCATATGCTCCAAGAATTGAGCTTTGAGTACTTTATCAAAATGTTATCGATATAATGTTTTCTCAAATCTATATTGTAAGACCAATTATTGTGGGAATTTTGAATGTAAAAATATTTACATTTTAAATAATTCCTTTTTAAAAGCAGCACATCCTATACAGTTATTATTGTATCTGAATCACTCTCTTTTGGCACTTTTTTAAGCTTGGCATTTTCTCAAATAATTTAACCTAAACTGACAAGTCCAAACATATGAATTCCCCAAGCATATTACCATCTGGGAATGGCTAGTGATTGTAATCACTTGTTAGCTAATATTGTACACAGAAAAAATATGTTGAGAGAGTTCTATAACCTTGGACTGGTCTGCAATACACTTGCAAATTTAGAAAGCAATGAATAACCTCTGAACATGGCTAAGATAAGATATAATTAACAAACAAATCTTTTGATATGTTGTCATATGCTCTGGTTTCCAACTAACAACCGTTATTTTCTGGTTTAAGAGTTAGCAGTTAGAGTATGTCTACTTTGTCTTCTATGTGTGTCATAATAAAATCTATACAAATCATAAATAGTAATTAAAATGCAATAACAGTCCCACTCAACGTTTTTTTTTCAAGCAACATGAACAGCTAAGATGATGATCATTATCACCTCTATCAATTTTTCCCTTTAGTAGGTTATATTTGCATATTTATGCCACAAATATTTCACTGACTAACATAAGCCTTCATTTTGCCATATCCATAACCATGGGGATGCAACACCTGGTCCACAATGATTCAGTTATTCAGCTCAGCAGAGATGTTTTAAGCTAGCAGACTTTGATTTGCACTTGCAAGGGGCAAGGACTTCAGTCTTTGCCTGTCTCATGACAAGACTAAGGTGACTCTTATACCGCTTTCATCCAGAAATAAAGATGAGTCTGGGCCAGAGTTCTCAATCTGTAATAAGCATCCCACTAGTAATACAAAAGTTACTCTAAAGATATGCATATATCCTGTTTGAGCAGCCAAATGTCTCCTTCTGTGCATGTACCCAACTTAGTGGAGTGCCAAGAGCTTTTGCTGCTGATACTGTCATTAATGCTCTTACCTAAGCAAACTGTATTTAGAAAGTGCTATGTAGGATGTTCTTCCCTGTTGATAATTATAGTGTAATAAGTATCACACTATAATCAAATGTTTCAGAAAGACTATCTCAAAGGGAGTTCTGACCTTGCTTATAACATGAGCTTATGTTTTCTTCAATGTTTCATTATAGGAAAGGAGAATCAGGAATCTGCTGTGCAACAAATGAGAGGAAAATGGGTCCTGTAAACCAAATATGAAATTACTGATGAAAATGGAAAATACTTTTTTCCTATATTTGACTGCATTATCAGGTAACACCATTTTCTATACTTCCTGGTATTAAAACAATCTAACAAATAAGAATTTATTCAGTGAATAAGCACAGAAGTCTTGTTGTGACATCCAGTATGGTTGCAGAATCACTGACTGCTAATATGACAATTCAAGACAGGATCTGAATTAACAGTTTGCTGTGAATAATATAGTTGTCAAAACTTGTCTAGTCTCACTCACAAATTGTTAGACTGATTTTTTTTTTTTTTAATTTTGTTAGTCACATAGTTGGAAAAACAAATTGTATTGAAAGCTATGTCATGAACAATTTTGGGCTAAGACTAGGAGATTCCATTGTTAGTGTGAATATTTGGAATTCCCAATTTGATTGGCCTTTGAACAGCCAAACAGATTATAAAATATCCTTTTGTCCCTGAATTGTGTTCTAAAACATGCATAGATGTTTGCTTATTTAAAAAAAAAAAAAACTGCTTTTATCTGATACCTAATAAGATAGTAGTGTAGAAATATATTTTAGGAACAGAGAGTTGTAGCTTGAAGAAACATAAGGACGTAAAACCCATCTTCTTTTTCATTTAATATTTCTTCCTGGATAAGGAAACAGTAAAGTTATAAGACAAGTTTATTAGCTGTCTTGAAAACTTTACATTCAATTTTCTTGTCACTCCAGAGAGTGAACAAATTGAAGATTTTTGAGCCTTTATGACTTCAACTTTTTCTTTTTAAGTGTCTAAGCTGCAGGAAAAGCTAAACTTGGAGGTCTCCCTACCCTTCAGCCCAATGGACTTCATAATGATGGAGGGAAGAGTTAGTCCATGGACTTCTACATAGGACAGCATTAGTTTTCTGCAAAACACTTGAAAAACTAGGGCCTGTATTCTCACTCAGCAGTCTCTCTTGGAAATACCATATTTCCATAGCTGTATACAAAACTAACCATTTTTTTCAGGAAACACATACACCAGATGTAATGATCTTTGCTCTTTATCATAATGTATTTCCTCTACATATTTAACCCCAGATGAAAAATTTGTCTGTATTTAATATTGTCTGTCAGATCAAATGACTACAGCTATATCCAAGTACTGCAAACAGATCGTGGGGCTGAAACTGGTATTGAAGCATATAACAGGAGTTTTATATGAGTTTTGACAGCTGATAGGTTTATGTGGCCAGTGCATTTGTTCTGTCACTATGTTTACTGATCCCCAAAATATCTTAAAGGTCTATGATCTTTGCTATTACATGGTGTGGCCTCATGTGGAGTCCTGTGTCCAATTTTGGACTCTTCAGCTCAGAAGGGACAGGGAACTTCTGGAGACAGTCCAGTGCAGGGCCACCAAGATGATCAAGAGACTGGAACATCTTCCTTATGGGGAAAGACTGCAGGAACTGGGGCTGTTTAGTCAAGAGGAGACCTAAGGGGAATCTCATTAATATTTACAAAGATCTAAATAGTGGTTGTCAGGAGGTTGAGACATTGATTTTTTTTTTTTTTTTTCTATTGTATCTAGTGACAGGACAAGGGGTAATGGGATGAAGCTGGAACACAAAAAGTTCCTTGTAAACATAAGGAGAAACAATTTTACTGCGCAGATGAAGGAGCCCTGGCACAGGCTGCCCAGGGAGGATGTGGAGTCTACTCTGGAGGTCTTCAAAACCCACCTGGACGTGTTCTGCTGTGACCTGATCTAGGTAGACCTGCTTCTGGTCCTTTCCAGCCCCTACTATTCTATAATTCTATCATCATGACTAATAGTTTATTCATGTTATCATTTGGAGGTTTACTTGTGAGCTGTCTTGTCCAGTTTTTCTCTCCCCTGCAACAAAGTTAATTTAGAGAACACAGTTTGCACTGCTGTAAATATTTAGAAAAACCAAGCCAGAGAAATGCTTGTTACTAGTTGCAACATTGCATTAGCTTTAAAAACTGAGCATAATGCCTAGCAAAAGAGCACTGAATTTCTTTTTCAGTGTAGCTAAAGTTATTTTCTTTTTTACCCAGTGAATAGCATCTTCCAGGAGACCCTATCTGAAGTAATATTCTGAATTATGAACTATTTTTCTTCAATGTGCCAGGTCAGCCTTATTGCATCTTATTATATGGGTTGTGGATATAATAAAAAAGCAAGAGAAAAAAGTTCAGGATTTGTAAATAACTAGTAAATGCTTCACTTTTTGAACACTTCTGATTTAAAGCTCTGTGTGCCAGAAATACGGGAACTCAGAAATACTCAGCAATATAGATTGTTATCATCAACAATCTGTCAAAAATCTTCCAAAGGACAAAGGAGGCGTTTATGGTGCTTGGTTGAGGTGTTTGTGAACAGTGAGATTTCAATCTCATCACAGTGAACAGCTCTTGGGATAGAAGAATGGCTGGATGATGTAGGGCCCAGAGAGTGGTGGTGAATGGAGTTAAATCCAGTTGGCAGCCAGTCACCAGTGGTGTTCCACAGGGCTCGATGTTGGGGCCAGTTCTCTTCAACATCTTTATCAGTGATCCAGATGAGGGCACTGGGTGCTCCCTCTGTAAATTTGCTGATGATACCAAGCTAGACAGATGTGTAAATCTGCTTCAGGGCAGGAAGGCTCTTCAGAGAGACCTGGACAGGCTGGATCAATGGGCTGAGGCCAACTGCATGAGGTTCTAAAAAGGTCAAGTGCAGAGTCCTGCACTTGGGCCATAACATCATCGTGCAATGCTTGACTTGGGGATATGTGGCTGGAAAACTGCCTCTGGAAAAAGACCTGGGGGTGTTAATCAACAGCCAGCTGAATATTAGCCAGAAATGTGCCCAGGTGGTGAAGAAGGCCAATGGCATCTTGGCCTGCATCAGAAATAATGCGGCCAGCAGGACCGGGAAAGGGATTGTCTTCCTGTTGGTGGGGCTGCACCTCGAATATTGTGGTCAGTTCTAGGCCCTTTGCTGCAAGAAGGACATTGAGGTGCTGGAGTGTGTCCAGAGACAGGCAACAGAGCTGCTGAAGGGTCTAGAGAACAAGTCTGATGAGGAGTGACTGAGCGAGCCTGGACAAGAGGAGACTGAGAGCAGAAATGATCAGTCTCTGCAACTACCTGAAAGGGGGTTGTAGTGAGGTGGGGGTTGAACTCTTCTGTCCAGTAACTCGTGATAAGACAAGAGGAAATGGGCTTAAGTTGTGCCAGGGGAGGTTTAGAATGAAGATTAGGAAGAACATTTTCACTGAGAGGCTTATTAAGCATTGGAATGGGCTGTCCAGGGAGGTAGTAGAGTCACCATCCCTGGAAGTATTTAAAAGATGTGTAGCTGAGGTGCTGAGGGACATGGTTTAGTGCTGAACTTAGCAGTGTTAGTAGTTGTACTCGATCTTAAAGGTCTCTTCCAACTGAAATGATCATATGATTCTATTATTCCTTAAACCCCTGATATCAGTGAGGATATCCATGGAACTTATTGTTATCTATATGAGAAAGGAGAACAGAAACTATCACTTTGGTAAAACTGAAAAGGCAAGAAGAGTCTTTTGGATTTATGTTTAGATGCAGCTTTGAACAAGCCATTTCTAAATGGCCTGAATATGACTTTGAATAAGCAATATGTTTAGATATGGTTATGGATAAGCTATATCTCAGTCTTTGTGACATTGTTAATGGCACATGAGGTATTGCCCAAAACAATAAAAATAGTTTTTATATTATGGTAATTACATTCTAATACAGACACAAGGGTCTAGTTTCCTGTTGTAGCGGTAATATAGTACCTCTACTACAAAATAAACATATATTTCGTGTTGGCATTTCTTATATAAATGGATGAAAAGACCTAATTCAGTTCTTGATGTAGTTTTGCAGTCAACCACTTGCTTTGCATAATTGGAGTGACAGATGCACTTTATGGTAGCAGAAAACCACTGTGTAGCGCATTTTGTAAAGCGGTACAATGGGCCTGGATCTTGGCCAACATCGATAATGGAATAATAAACTTATCCAAGTAACGGGGAATTGCAGTTGTTTTAATGAAAAAGCTACTTGTCATGGCTATTCTGAGGTTACCATGTTTAGTAGTTGCTGTTAGGACACAGGACTTTTAGAAAAGATTCTCAAACATTTCTTTTGAGAGAGTTAAGAAGGAATGTGGGAAAGTATGATTCTAAAAAGTCTGTCGTGGTTTAGGCCCATCAGGGAAGAAAAGACCACGATTAGCCTCAAGTACCGTAGACTTAAGGATTGCTAAAGGGCAGGGAGGGCTTAATTGCTGCTTAAGGTGCAGGACAAAACAGACCAGGCTACTCGGCTTGGGGAAGAAAAACAGAAAACAATTTAATACCAACTAAAACATAAAACCCCCAAAA